>JACEVL010000357.1:0-232500 GCA_020284085.1 Aporrectodea caliginosa
CCACTCTTAAGACGACTAAGACTACCACTCCCACGAAAGAGGCCACCACCGACTACCACCACGACCACCACGAGACCACGACCACTTACCACCACCACCACCACCACCACCACCACCACCCCGACCCTGTCCCATCATCACCACCACCATTAGTACTACTTATAAGGGCTTAATCAAACGCTTTCAAATCAGTCACACATTTTTCCATCCGTTCCCAATTAAACTCCAGATAGACACAAATGGACATAAGTCAACCGAAGCGTTTAACTCGAAATTCGTCCAATTATTTCTTTTTGTCTTTCATTGTAACATTTTCTTCGCTTTCTCCATTCCTTATTAACGTAACAGATTTACCCAGCAGTCTCAGCGGCAGACCGGATATGACGTCGGTTATTACTATTTACCTAGATCGGTAGGGGTCGCTACGATCGAGTTGTCAGGAAGCCCTCTCGCGTGCGACAGGATGGGAAGCCAAGGGAGGGAATTGAAGGGAGCGAAGGGAATTGGGAGAGGGGTGGGAGTGATGAGTGGAGAGGGTGGAACGACTGCTGCCTAGGGTGAGTTCATTTCATCTGTCATTATTTAGCGGGGCTTCTTTTAACGGGAAAGAATAAACCTCATCAAATGTGGTAAAATTCAGTAACGCAGAATTTCACATAAGCTAACATGGCAAAATTTAACATATATAGGAAAACATAACAAGATGTAACATTACAAGATGTAACATGAGATACCATATCAAAATGTAGCATACAACAGCATTGCATTACCCAGGGATCGCTTATTATTGCAATATTATACGACATAAGTCATCATGCTGAAAAGCATAACAGAGCATAATATTATTGGCAATGCTTATCTCGGAAATAATGACGTTACCGGCTTTCCTTAGGATAACTTCAAGAGACGTTACGCATGTAATGATTTTCTTCACATTTATAGAAATAGTTAGACTTTTACGGGGTTGTCTAAACTACAAAATTTCATTTACTTATGGACTGTAGAATAACTTAAGAAAGGTGTTGAGCAAATTATTCGTGTTATTTGCTATTATTCTTCTTCTTGTGGTTCTCTGCCTGTTAGGCAGGTTCAAATATCCGACGTCGCCACTTCTCTCGTTGTTGGGCCTCTTCTTTCAGTTTCCTGTAGCCCGTTTGTCATCATCCAATCCAGCATCATCTGTCTTGGTCTTCCTCTTGTCTTCCTCCCCTTCATTTTTCCTTCGATGACCGTTCTTAGTAGTGAGTCTCCTCTCAGCGTGTGTCCGATCCATTTCCTTTGCCTGTCTCTTATTGTGCGTATAAGGACTCTTTCTTCTCCAATTATTCCCAACACTTCTTCATTTGTTATATGTTCTGTCCAGCTGATTTTTTCCATTCTTCTCCATGTCCACATTTCGAAAGCTTCCAGTCTTTTTATATCCGCTTTTCTCATTGTCCATGTCTCCGATCCATACAGCACCACGCTCCATACTAGTGTCTTTATCATTCTTATCTTTAGATTCCTGTTTAGTTTTCCTCTCAGTAATTCTCTTCTGTTTGAGAATGCCTCCTTTCCTATTGCTATCCTTCTTTTAATTTCTCTGTGGCATTTGGCATCTGTCGTAATCATACTCCCTAGGTAGCAAAATTCTTTGACTTGCTCTATCTGTTTTCCTCCAATGTGTATTCTGACTACTATTATTCTGATTGCTATTATTAGAGATTTATAATACAACATGAATCTAATATGGAAATACACACGCCCGTCCATCGCAAACATGTCTAATAATGCTAACCAGTAATCCTACCCCACGCGGTGCTATTGTCTTGTTCCTTCATCGACGGAGAGGACCAGTGCATCGGACAGGTGTCCCCAGCCTTCGATTCGCTCAGCAAATGTTTTTTGTTAAAAGCGTCGCTGGAACGTAATCGTATTAGTGCGTATTTAAACAAACAAAGCAAAATATTACTTCTCCCAGATGTGTTCTGTACCCCACGACCTGTCAAACCACCAATCGGTCCGACCACGGCCCTAGGTGTGTAGCTACCCGAGGATGGTGGCGCTCTATAAATTATTGGAAAGCAGTGGCGCCAATCGGTAACTGAAAAAAATGGGAGATTAATTCATTTCCCTTATTTTCTTTAGTGTCTATTAATTTACGGAAACAAATGACCAACTGAAATTTCACCGTTTCAAGGTATCATTATTTTAAATTGATTTATTTATACTTTACAAGAGGGCCATTAATATATTTTCCCCTTTTTCTTCTTTTATCATTGACTTATGTTGACAGCGGTAGCCTCTATATTTTTAATTATTTATTTATTCATATTTCATCTTATTTGTTTTTTTTTTATTGTGTGGAATCCGAAGTGCAAGAGAAGCCAGCGCCAACAATTTTCCCGAATTCGTTATAAGAAGTGCACTGAACAGTGAGCGAACCTGTAATCGTTAGGTTATGCATCCATGGCGCTACTGAGAGGAACAGCGTATAGCAGCCATCCCTGTTTCAGTTGAAAGTGGGTGAGTGCATGCCATCGTTGGTGGCTTGTGAGGAGTGGAGTTGGGGATGGGGTAGAATTGGTGGGGGAAGGGGGCGGTTGAGTGGTCTGTGATGGATTGAGTTCGGAGGTCATTGAGACAGCGAGGTCTTCTTCGACTGGGTTTAGACGATGATATGATGATGATAACGATGACGATAATGATAATGATGATTACAGTGAATTGAATGAATCATGACTATAGCGATAATGACAATCATCGTCATATCTATACAGTGGCGGCACTACACCAGGGCAAGCCAGGGCAAATGCCATGGTAAAAATGCTTTTGCCCTGGTCGATGCCCTGCCAGAATATTTGGCCTACCGAGAATTTATTTGATGCATAAACCGCCCCCGCACTGGTTACTTGTATGACTGCCCTGGCTATGCCCTGGTTACAAAAAATGTTTGGCGTCGCCACTGTATCTCTAGCAGTAATGTTGTTGTTGATGATGATGATGATGATGACGACGACGACGACAACGACGACGACGATGATGATGATCATGATAGCTGTAATCATCGTCGCTTTTACAATACTGATTTAAATTAATCTTCAATTAATTAAATAAATAGACAAAATTTAATGCACAAATCTTTACAAAATAGCAAATGACATAGGCAGTTTCTCGAACACCTTTGTAACAAAATTCTGCGGTCTATAAGTAAACAAAATTCTGTCCCTTAGACACCTCGGTTAAAAGAATCTCATTTCTATAAATTAGAATGATATCGAAAAACTTGTAATAATAGAGTTACTGTGGAATCCAGTGTGACCATTTCTTGAGATGTTCCCAAGATTTTGGGATTTTAGGGTGTAGACTTGGATCTGGGAATTTTGCATAGCAATCTTGGGATTTTTTTTTCTAAGGTCAACAGACTAGTTTTTACCGTACTTTTCTTACTCCGATTGCCTATATTGATAATCGGCAGGCAAATTTTTCATATTATCGGCCATTTCGCAATTTATCAGTTTAAATTCGAACTGTTTTTACAAACTGGAGTTCACTGTTTACTGATTTAAGCAAGGCGTATAGCTAATGAGTATTCATGACGCAGTGAATGTTATTACTGACTTCTTATTGGTCGCGAGAATCCCTTGGATCAATTTCATTGTGTACTTTCGTAATATGCCCCCGGGGCGGAGAACGACAGCGTATACTCATTATGGGACGAGATAGCGTTTATTGAATCCTAATTGGTCGCTCGGGACAGCGGACACGTCTGCATGAAATTTTCACGGAACGTCGCCCATAGGCGTAGGGTGCGTTTTCTGGTCTATACTGCCTTAAGAAGGGGCTCTGGGCTGTTTTACGGAAGATGATAAGAGATCTTTTGCAGTAATCTCAGAAGGCAATGACCTGTTATACACAGGACATGAGACTCCGCATACAACGTCGTGTGACTGGTATTGAGGGGGGTGGGGGCGATAATCGAAGTTAGGAAAATGTTGCGTCTTAGTTACATAACAAACGCATTTAGGTAATTACATCTATTTTTCGACGAATAAATTATGATATCTTTAATTCTTTTTGTTAAGTAAAAATTGTATTTTGATATTTAAAACACCATTTAATATTATGTAATAACATAAAAAATGAAGTGGAGCGACATCTGTGGATAAGTGACAAACGGATGCACAGTTATTTCCACGAGTAACCTTTCCTCTAATATGGATCTCAGGTCAGAAAGTACAGATGAGAATGGGCGTGGCCTAATTTGCCTCATGTTTCGTTCTTACTTGCTTGTTTACTGTTTAACGACGACTGTGTGGTAACAAAGACAATTAGCGTCGGTCTCCTCCTTTATCCAGGCTTAGGAAAGGCACTGACAGAGTACGATCATTGGCGGAGTTTTTGTTCTTACGTTTCGATTATAATTATCAAGTTTTCTGCATTGTAAAAGCTTCCAATCACAACCTTGGATGAATTTAAAAATATTTTTTTGAGCACTTTATATATATCCAGAAATTCCTTAAAAGAGGTGTCTAACAGCTCGCAAGTGAAAACACCAGAAGAAAGTGCTGTAAAGGTGTCTAATGGGACTTGCGACAGAAACTGTTGCCGTTGACTATGCAACTGATAACTAAATATAAACTAAAATCTCTAATTTCAATCTAGTTACCAGTACATTCAAATATTTCAAATATTCAAGTATATCTGATACCCTTCTTCTCAATTCACAAGAGATCATAATTATTTAAAAGTTATCGTACTCATTAAGGGAACCCCTCTTTTGAATCTAAAAGACTGACCACTCCTCTCTTTAATCCTTCTTCCGAATTCCTATGGAGCACCATTCTATTTCGGATTATGTCCATAGAACGCATCCTCTCATGATCCGCGTAAGAACACCGTTTCCTCCTCCTCCTCCTCCTTCTCCTCCTCCTCCTCCTCCTCCTCCGCTTGGTGCGCTCCTCCGTCTGTCTTATCTCATTCGCCGAATATACGTCTCGTCCTGATTCTAGGCGACGGTCTGCTCTGGCCAATCTATCTATTGACACCGATTACGGAGACGCCGATCGGTCCCCGGGGTACGCCCGGGTTTCGACCGGCAACAACGTCCAGCTTAATCGCAATCAATGTCTATGCCGGTCTATGCTGCTCCGGATAAATTTAGACCGCTATAATACATCACACCGCCAGCGCGTCATATGGGAACGCGTCACACGCGGAGAGTGGCGACACGCAGCGGGAAAATACAAAGGACGACCATTTGATGAAGTGAAAGACGAGGTTTCCGCCAATCGAAAATACGCTTAAAATACGTTAAATTTTAGTCCATTCTGAGTTCAAGTATCATTAGTATTACAAGAAGTCACTTTTATTTGCAATTAGTCATTTAAAGGTAACAATGCAGATGGAATTTCAACACCTTTAAAACAGTTTCTGTACTATTTTATAGTCATCATTAGCACATTTCCACCTACCTTTAATACGATAATTCCTGAATTATATAAGACGTTGGGTTGAAGCCCTTCTAGTATTTCTCGTGCCATACACTAAAACTGTAGATTAACGTAAACCTGCAATTACAGTATGCTTGTGTGTAACTGTGTATGTGTGCATTTTTGCGTCTGTATGTATCTTTTTATATGTGTATATGCATGGATGTGCATGTGCGTGTGTCTGATTATGAGTGTATGTATGCATGACTGTATGTGTGTGTATGTGTATATGTATAGAACAGAACAGAAGCAGACTACAGACCAACCTCGATCACGCCCATCCTGTGCAGAGTGCTCGAGCGACTTGTGGTGCGTAAATTTTTCTACCCCATCTTACTACTACGACTACTACTATTCCTTTATTTCACAAACTCGTTGACACAAACGCAACAAGATTGACACAGGCGTACTGCAATATGGGATTCTCTGAGGTAAAGATGCTGATTTCGGAGGTGATGAGCTGCTTGTTGTAGTGGTGTTTTGTGAAGGTGGTGGGTTTGTGATGGTGATGGTGGTCTTTGATATTAATAATATTAATAATAATTAGACTTTCTTTTAGCTTGGAATGGTGTGCGAATAACAGTTTTCTTTAGTTTATGTACAATGTACTGAAGTACGCTTTTTCGCTCACAATGTATATCACAGATTCAATACCCTTGCATATACATTTATTTAGACGTATATGCATTATAATATATAATGACACGTTTGAGCGTTTATTCGATAGCCTTCTGGGCGCTGTGTTCGGGTGTCTCGGAATTCCCCGGGGCGGAAAACGACAGAATTATATTCATAATAGGAGGAGATAGCGCTTATTGAATCCTACTCGGTCGCTCGCGACAGCGGACACGTCTGCTGCAACTTTTCACAGACGTCGCCCGTAGGTGTGGGGTGCGTATTTTAGACAATCCTGCCTCCATAAGGGCTATTCTGATATTGGAAGATCTTTGGGCCGTTTTTTACTGATGATCACCAAATATCTTCTGGAGTTGGTTGGTTAGTTGCTGTTTTACGGCAATGCGTTATAACAAAGATAATAATAATAATAATAATTATGATATTTTCTTTATTGAAGCGCCTCACAAACGCATTGCGCTGTACATTTACATGTTATGCAAACTCTCAATTGGCCCCTCTCTTTGGAATGCGCTGTCTCCATCTACTCGCACTCGAATTCTAGCTAGTAACCTCTCTTCCACCTTTGCTTTTCTCAAAACCTTTTTCTTCTCTTGTGGCCTTGCGCGCTGGGAGCGCCTCTGAATGGTTCACCCTATGAGAGGCGCTTTATAAATATTTGAGTACAATACAATACAATAACGATATATGCTTCAGTTGATAAACTCCGCCACTGATCGTACTCTGTCAGTGCCAGTACCAATCCCTTATGAAAGAGGAGGGCGACGTCAATGAGCATGCTATCACACAGTGTCTCTAAACTCAAATAACTGCTAACTCATAACACATAAAAATTAGGCATACGAACTGTGAGAACTGTTGAGACTGATTTCTGTCGATGTTAAAGTCCTTTGTTGCCATAATATATCGTTAAACACAGAACATACCGCATTGATCAAAGGAAGTTTTACTTTTCAGTGTTTAGCGACATCTTTTGGGAAAAAAGACCGTTGACGTCAACAGATATTATTTTGGTATAATACAGCTTTTAGAATGGAATAGATTAGATTAGATTAGATTAGATTAGATTGGATTACATATGACACCATGAAAATTATCCGTCTGCAGTCAGCAATTTAAGGAAGACAGTATCCTTTTTTTTTTTTTTTTATTTAATCCAACGTTTAACGTCGTCTTATGACATCAAAGGCCGTTGACGACAATACAGGAAAGATACAATTCAATGATTACAAGAAACTTATAGCATCCGTATGACACCATCAAATGTGTCAAACAGAGCTTTACAATTTCACTATATTCAATATTTTTTAACATAAGGTAGTTCATCTTATTCTGTCTATGATTTCTATATTCTGACAAAAGATTTCATGCAAATTAAACAATGTTATGTAACTATGCAGCAATTGATCCATATACAAAATTTACTAAGTACTCTTTTAAACTGTTCATGTATCTAACATACTATACATGTAATAAAAGTTCATTCAATAACATAGCATACATGTATTATAATTGTTTAAAGTATAGTTTCAATACATTAAAATTATAATCACAGATCTCTTATTATAACACATTACTGAATATTATGCAACATAGTAGCTATTGTAATACAGTAACCAAACCAAATCATATCTTATATTGAGGAACCAAAGTTGAATAACAATAATATGGTAATAACAGAAATTCATTTACCAATAGGTAATATTTAAAAATTTTTCACATCAGTTCTTGTTATTTTGACATAACATATTCAATAATCAACAGTTGATAAGAAGTAGTTTATGAATATTTCAATAATCTGCATTGCAACACAGTACTGCAGTATTATGCAACATAATATCTACTGTGATATAATAACCAAACCACACCACATGTAATATGTATTATTGAAAAACCAAAGTTGAATAATAATAATAATATGGTAACCAGCATTGCAACACAGTACATACATGTAATTGCATAATAACAATGTATTAGTAAAAGAGTAATTAAATATTTACAGATTTGAGTAAGATATAAAACTAGTTGCATTAAAAAAACACACTAAAACATCCATTTACAAAATTTTACCTTTATTAATTATTTTAACTAACCTATACACTTCATTCTGAAATAAATTTACCGTCAAAAGGGTTTTAACGGAAACTTCATGTTTATATAATTGACATTTATTTCTTAATACCTCTGAAATATCTTCTTTTTACAATCAAGTAAGAGGTGATGGATTGTCTCCCTGACCTTACAAGTATCACATAGACCATCATCATGCCTTTTTATAATGAACAGCCTTTGATTAGTATTGGCTACTCCTAGACGTAGTCTAGAAATTTGAACTTCCTTATGTCTAAAAGGTTCTAAATATTTAATATCTGTACTAACAATTGGACACATAGATTTATAAAAATGACCTCTACTATCACCACTATATTCTATTTGCCATTTATTTATTATATAAAGTTTTATTAAAGTATAAATTTCCTGAAGTTCAAGATATTTAATAGAATTTATGTGATCAATTGTAAGAGCCTCTTTAGCCAAAGTATCTGCTCTATCATTGCCTGCCACATCAATGTGACTTGGGATCCAAATGAATCTTATTTGGTTAGAATTTAATTTGCTAATGACAGTATCCAAATGATTATAGAAGGCTTAACTACTTTAAAAGAGGTGTTGAAAATGTCAAATCGGAAACATTCTTGAAACCCACATTGCAACGACATCCGACAGTTGACAAACGTGATTAGCGTCGCCCTCCTCCTTTTTCCACACTTGGGACTGGCACCACCTGATCAACTGCGCTGTTTGGTTTGTTATTAGAGTCATGACTCAATATGTCAACTTGGCCATTCGGTTCTGCACTTCATCTTCATCTTCTACTATAGTAATTTTCTTCTCTTGTCAATTTATTTTTCTCCCTTTTTGAGCTGTGACAAAAAAGGGTTGTTGATGTCAAACTCAACTGAATATTCATGAAATAAGGTTAGATGTAATTAGTGTTTTACAACGCTTCTTAGATAAAACTGGATCTAAGAGCTTATCATCAAAGCATCAAAGACTGTTGACGCTGACTGGTAAAACTGTTTGCACAGTTTTAACTGTCGATATGCGGTGATCACGGATTTAAATACTGATAATACTGATTGGTTACCAATTATTTAACATCTTATGGCATCGAAGGCCTTTGTCTAGCATTAGGTTCAAAAGGTTTTGTACTGATGGTCGAAACAACCAATAAAATTTCAACGCGCCGCGCCTATTTATTATAAAGTGTTCCCCGTTAAAAAGGTGTCGAAATTTCGAGACAGTTTCTCCTTAGTTTTCGCCGTAGCATAGATGATGATGATTATGAGTTCTTCACCCGAAGGCTGGTACATTAGCATTTGTTATGCCACCAGAGGATGAGATGAGTGTGGCGGTTCCCGTTGCCTTCCTCACAAACATTTATGAGTAAGCAACTTGTCTAGTGTTGCTGTGTTGGAGCTTGACGTGGATTCGAACCTGCCACACTCCGGTTAAATTTCCAGAACATACTGCGAAGATAAAATGAAATAATACTCCGCAGCCTTTATAGACGTCTTATAACTGCCAGGTCCGTTGTCGTCGCCCTACTCCTTTCCAAGGATTGGGACTGGCACTACCAGAGTACGGAATATGGCGGAGTTAGATATAATGAAGTGTTTGAACGGATGGATGCAGAGTTTAACGACATCTTACAGAAAGAAAGGCAGTTGACTTCGACAGAGACTATTTTGGCATATTACAGCCTATAGATTATATTATATTAGATTTGGTCAGATTATATCAGATTAAATTAGATTATATTATGTTCCAGCGTCATTAAACAGAAATCAACCTTGTGGTGATGAAATGAATCTTTAAATCGCACATCAAATTATTAAAGACTGAGGACCTCACACCGCAGTTCTCGCGGAAGACGGTTACAACAAGAGGGACAAAATAGGCAGACATCTAGGTTGAGCAGTAGCAACTGGGGCCGTTGATGTCAAACGTAACAGAATTATTCATCAACTAAATTTGAATATAATTAGTGTTTAACGACGCTGTGTCATGCCAAAGAATGATTAGCGACGCTGTTCGTGTTATATGAAATAGTTTACAGATATATTTTAGCGTCAAAGATTGCTGACGTCCATTGGTAAAATTTTTCGCTATGGATTCTTAAGTCTGAACATACGCTATGAATAAATCCACCAAACCTATTTATAAACGCTTATTTATGCAACTATTTATAGCAACATATCACGCGTTAAAAAGGTGTCGAAACATCGAGACCGTTTCTCCATTGCTTTCGACGTAGCAAAGGAACAGTGCAGTTATACTTTGCAGTGTTTAGTGTCAATTTGTGGCTGAAAGGCCATTGACGTCTCCCTCCTCCTTCTTTCCAAGGCTCGGGACTGGCACTGCCGGAGTACGGGCAGTGGCGAAGTTTGATATACTGAAGTGCTGCGTTGGATGGATGCAGAGTTTAGCGACATCTTATGGGAAAAAGACCGTTGACGTCGACAGAAATCATTTTTACATATTACAGGTTTCAGATTTGATTTCGATATCATACAACAGCAGTTTCACAAAAACAGCAAATTTTTTTTTTTTTTTAAATCCAACGTTTAACGTCGTCTTATGACATCAAAGGCCGTTGACGACTGGCAAATAACAACGCCATGGTTATCTATAGGAGACTTGATTACTTTAAAAGAGGTCTTTAAATGTCAAATTCAAACAAATATCTGTATCCATACTGCAACAACGTCTGGTTGCCAGGTCCGTTAACAAAGGCGATTATCTGCGCCCTCCTCCTTTTTCCACGCTTGGGACTGGCACCATCCAAAGGGTGTCTTGTTTTGGTTTGTGGCATTTGAGTCATTTCGACCGCAGTAAGTTCATTCATTCATTCCGAGAATTTATATAGCGCCTCTTCAAGTGACCTACTCAGAGGCGCTTCGACAAAACTTGGGTTCGGCTGCTTATATATCTTCTTCAGTAGAAAATTCCTTCCTTTGGCTATATATTTGAATGTAAATTATGTAATTACTGCTTAACAACGCTTTGTCATGCTGAATATGGTTAGCAACGTCCTTCTTCTTAAATAAAACTGTTTACAATAGTTTCTGAATGTGTTATGCCATCAAAGGCCGTTGATTTCGATTGGTAGGAATATTTGTACAGCTTTAACTGCCGCTAATTATTGGAGAACCTGGATTTTAAAATAAAATATCAATTATTTGACGTCTTATAATTTGGCTTCGAAGGCCGATGTCAGCTGGCAATATTATATTCAGAAGACCACTCAGGGCAATTGTACAGTCACAGATTTGAAGTATCATTGGACGTTTACGCTTATTTATTGTAATGTATCGCGCGTTTAAAAGGTGTCGAAATTTCGAGACTGTTTATTGTTTCACCGTAGCATAGATGATGATAATTATGCTGGACTCTCAATCGAGAGGACTGGGTTCAAGTCATCGCCAAGGCAGAAATTTGGTTCGAGATTTCTGCTCCTATTACAGCCCTAGCCAACTCAGCGTTAATGAGTACACTGACCGTACACTGTCGGTAGAAAGATGAGACGGCGAGGGCGACGCCCTCATATGCTGAAGTCGCTAACACTTCATGCCCATGGCTGCCTCTCTGGCTAGCTCAAAGTACTGCTCTTCTTCCTCAGTTGCTATTAAAGCTTTTTAGTTTGCTTTTCCTATGATAGTCGAGCTAACTGGCGGCAGGAGGAAATACTAAATACGCTAGTTATTTGCTTCTTATATAGCTTAAGTGGAATATGATATAAAGGTGTTTTGCAACAGGCATTACTCGTGGCATAGTTTGCTCCTACAAAATAGATCTCCTATCACGTCCGTCCGCTCGAAATTGTAGTTTCAACTGTTTAACGGCATCCTAGGGCTACCAGAATCGTTGACGTCATCCTCCTCTTTTCTTCAGCTTTGGGACTGGCACTACCTACCATTATGGAGACGGACTGATTGTGATTGAGTTTTAGGATCGAGAGTTTAACGACATCTAATGGCAACAAAGGGTATATTACAGTTTTATTATTATTCCAAAAGGTTAACATCTTCTCTCTGATAATAGAAGTTGACACCTCTAAAACAGGAATATATTGTATATCGTTTACGTTTCTTTATGTTAAAAGCATTATAGGACAAATAGCACTTGCAGTTTCCATGTGGTCGTTTATTATATATAGTGTCGTTGGGTTTAATTATAAAGGTGTTTAAATTGTTTCCACATTACACCGCTAAAAATTTCTACCGCTTGACGCGTACACACATTCTTTTTCATTGTCAGTTTTTAAGCAAATTTAATCTGTTTCTGTGATCATTTTATTCTGGGGTCTTATTTGTCACATTTTGTCTTTTGATTTTTTTCGACCTTATTTTGTCATTCTGGTAATTTGGTTCTGCTGTAAATCTTCTACGTCATTTTCTTCGTCATACAATTTATTTTTCTCCTGCTGGAAATGTCTTCCGTTGGCCATAATATTTCCCATGCACCGTTCCTTTAGTGCCACCGTAGGGCAGCAGTGGAGTGTCGGAAGGTGTGATCGCTTAATCGCTTTCGAGTATTCGCTTTCTGTTCTATAGACTCTGTTCTTGAAAATCGTCTTCTGTCTTATAATGTATCGTAACGTGATGGTTTATATAGCTCCTCTATTGGAGAGGTCGTCGAAAGCGCTGAACAAACACAATGCCATCGCTTCAGTCATCGCTGCTTTATTGACGCCATGACGTGTACGTGTGTATGTACATATTATGTCTGCACATAATTATGTGTGTGTATCTATACATGCACATATCTGTATGTATGCATGTGTGTATGTATGTAAGAGTGTATGCATGCATATATCTACGGATGTATGTATGTATGTATGTATGTATGTATGTATGTATGTATGTATGTGTGTGCATGTATATGTGCATGTATATTATGTGTATATGTTTGTATGTATAATAGGTTATGTATAAATTTATGTATGTATATATTCATGTACATTTGAATGCATAAAATTATATGAATTAACGTATGTGTGTTTGTATAATTATTATTTGCAAGATTCGGTCGAATGTATACGATCGGCTAAAACACGCAAATGGCTTTATTTGATGCGTGTTTTTAAACGACAATCGACCGCGTTTTAAAGGTTTTTAAACCCGTGACCATTGCCAGTATAATTTATTATTATTATTATTATTATTATTATTATTATTATTACTATTATTATTATTATTATTACTATTATTACTATTATTATTATTATTATTATTATTTATTATTATTATTATTTATTATTATTATTATTATTATTTATTTATTATTATTATTATCATTATTATTATTATTGAAGCACAACAAAACAAAGAAACGATTTATTGTTGTTCTTCCGTCAACCGGCAGGTGGCGATTAGTCCGGTGTCTTTTCTCTTAAACCCATCGAGGGAGCCACGTTCAAACGACGATGACAGCAAAATGAAGATTTATTCACAGACTGCGCTTCGAATTAACGACGCTATGACTCGAGTCGTTCTCTTTTCCTCCGCTACGTGGCGCCAATGCTCACCCCAGGTCACCGGTCTGTCATCTAGCGGCCGTTACGTCATCATTCCGAGCGATTTTCAGTGACATTCTACGCCGTCTTCATCTTTCGTCCGGTGTGAGGCAAAATCGGGACCACGGTGAAAATAACTCCGCCGAAGGATATCGTGATTGGTATACGCTAATAGTAACGAGTCACTAACAATAACATAACATAACATAACATAGGTTTTTATTGCTCCCAAAAAGTACAGTAACAAATCATCATATTTCAAATAATACTAAGTTGGGATACAAAAGGAGGACCTAAAGGGACCAGAGTCCCGCTAAGCAGGGCCACCTATGTGGCGGACAAGAGAGATAAATGAAATGGATCGAAGACACGTTGAGATGAGACTCACTGCTAAGAACGGTCAACAAAGGGAAAATGGAGGGGAGGCGGACAAGAGGAAGACTAAAACAGATGATGCTAGGTTGGATGATGACAATTGTCAGTTGGATATGGAAAGCTCAAAGATTAAGCTCAACAGCTAGAAAGAATAGACGCAACATGCTACAGTGTTTTTAGTATAATTTATATAGGTCAGATGAATGCGTTAAAAAGGTGTTTAGCATAAACAATTACTCATAACGTCGCTAGTTCCTAGGAGGCAATGAACCAAAAGAAGATGTATTCCTGTATGCATTCCTATAATGTATTGCTGAACATAAAATATTCTGTGGAAATAGTTTGCTGCCGTCAGTTAGTAAATGTAATAGTAATAAGTAACTTCCATCACCTCTGTCCAATGCACAGGGCATTAACTGATGGCGCTCCAAAACCAAGTCGTAATGAGGTCAATATCTGGAAGATCAGTCTGTTATTTAAAAGATAATAGTTTTCGCCAAAATCACATAATACCATTAATAATAAAGCAATCGTAATCGTATACTCAAAAATTTCTAAAGCTAAGAGCAGGGCACCAGGTTATTCACGAGCGCTGCGTTGTATCAATGGGTTGGTTGTCCACAGTTTGATGTCCACAGGAGGCAGAGTTCGATCACGTGGTAGAGGTCACTCCAGCACGTTAACCCTCGGGGCTAATGTTATGTGGGGGTGGTTGCCACCCCCTACGTTTTTATGCATAATTTTTTTTCCATATGGAATATAATTTTTGCATTTTAGGTAGCTGTAGCAGATTCATTGGCGCACATTTTGAGGTAAACATCATGGAGGTAGCCCACGCCATTCAAAAGTTATACCTGATATACCCGAGGCACCAGAGGGGGTGGATACCACCCCCTTAGTTTTTCGACTATAGCTTATTGACTATTCTTCCTAGACGAGAAACAATTATACCATTCTTTAGAGGGAATGTAGGGCTTCATTTGCATACCTACATCTTTGTCTTTTTGAATACCGTAAGTGATCAAAATAAATAATAATACGCGTAATATGCGTGAAAAATGGCTGAATGGAAGCACTCCCCTTAGTGTTTTGTCTGTAGCGTATTCATTTGTTTTCCTGGAAGAGAAACAAAGATACCATTCTTTAGAGGGAATGTAGGGCTTCATTTTCATACCTACATCTTTGTCTTTTGAATACCGGAAGTGATCAAAATAAATAATAATACGCGTAATCTGTGTGAAAATGGCTGAATACAGCATTACAACGTAAACCGATATATATATATATATATATATATATATATATATATATATATATATATATGTATGGATGTACATTTATACTATATAAACATGTGTAGGGATGATTGTGTGTATCTTTTACACATAGGTTAGTTTCAAAACACACATAATCTTATATTTGTTTATCCAAAAAGTACAAAATGTACGCAATAATATAAAATGTCGCTAATTAAGGGGTTCCATTGTTAAAAGTGATGTAATTTCGAGGTGCATTCACATAATGTACAACTAAATATACCATTCTGTGCAGAAATGAATGCTGAATCCAATGCTGTATTAGGCTACAAGTTATGATATGTGAAACCAAACACGAAATCCAGGGGTCGTCTCAACCCCCCTTGGTAGCCGATGTCACAAAAAAAGCTTGGTAGCCCTAGGTTTAAATAGCATCGGACAACATCGTTTCAAAGGTGTCCAAGACGACCGCACTAACAAATCGTTTGCAGAGATCACAGGATTACAAACAATCGAGCAACGGCGAAAGCTTCTGCTATTCCTGGGAGAAATTTATTGCCTGCTGAAAACGAAATTTCCTTCGATATTGTCAGAATTATTTCGCACGGGAACCGATGTGGTGCGACACCAGCGAGCGGCCAGCCCGAAGTTAATAATGTTTTCAAATAGATAAACAAGGCCGGACCTTTTCTGGAGAATTAATGACGCGATTGACGCCTACGACTGCCAGAGGACCGGAGTCTGGTCGACAATGCGCTCGGCCGAATCGTTTATCGACGACCGGTCGAAGAACTCCAGCAAACCCTGCGAAGGAGTCTTTGTCGTCGCCGCCGCCGCCGCTAGAGGCGCTAGTGAGAACCCCGGTGTGGTGGAGAATAGGTTTCCGGGTGAAAAGTGTCCCACTGTGCCCAATATGTGTTGACAAGGCACTAACTATCAAGGCGGGCCTGAAATTAAACCGAAATATTTACGTTATGTAATTTGCTTTATTTTCTTCACGTTATGATTCCATGCATATTTCAGGAGGTAATCAGTTTTAAATCGTCTCCTAACTAGAACCCGTTGTGTTAATTTTCAAACGTCGATGCGTTTCACTGTGCGAACTGTTTTCCGATATTAATATATAGCATTGATGCAGCACTGTTTAAAGGTGTCTAAGAAGAGCGTCTAACCAAACACCTACAATGTCAAATGCCTATATGGCGTATGTTGAGATTGAGAGATTGAGTGAGACAGACAGACAGACAACTGTGCAAGCTCGTTCACCAAGAAGAGTTCTTGTGTAAAATCAAAGAAAGATTACGACAAGAGTTTTGTGGTGTGGGAACTAATCTTTAACCCGTCTGAACGACACCCGTCGTAGAGGCGTCCGTGAAGAAGGCAGCTGGCGTTGATGTCGTCTTGGCACAGCTGACCCTCTGTTGACCTCTGTTGACCCTCTGTTGACCCCGATGGATCGGTCGTCGGTTTATTGGGGAAAATTGTCCAGTTAACGTCTCCGACCGTAACAGCCGAACACAGCGTCGATTATGAATGGATGAAAGCGATTGGCTGCAACTGCTTCTGCTTCTTCTTCTTATGATGCGAAGGACCAGCAACGGGTGAAGGCACGCTCACACACACCGACCAAATAGCTCTGTCTGTCGGTCTCTGTATCTTTTCCTGTCTCTGTATCTCTCTCTGTATCTCTCTCCCTGCATGAGGCGCGTCTTAAGCCGTAGATAAAATGCGCTCGATTCGCGAGTTGTCGTTCGAGTAGAATGGTCGTACACACACAGTCGTTTAACTACATTACTCGTTCGAATAGCAGTCACACCTTCGCCGTTCCGTTACCTAGTAGGCGTTCCGCTGTTTCGACTTTAGTATTCGTCGGTTCCTGAATTAAGATGTTATACTCAGCAATCGTCGGCATCTTCAGTAGTCGTTTGCGGATGTAATCGTTTAAAACTGCAGTGTCGTTAAAACTGGAGTTAAAAGAATTGCTAAAGGTTTTACGTGCAAATGGGTAAGTTAATTTCGAAGTGTAACATTCACAATAATTAAAGTAAACTAAAAATAAATATTTTATAAATATGTTGATGATTATGATGACGATGATGATAATAATAATGATATAGGTGATACTGATAGGCTAATAGTGATGATTATAATATTTATAATAATGCTAACATGGGCCGCGCCTGAGTACTTGCGCGATTACTGCATCGGGACGCATTCTTCCGCCTCCGGGTTGCGACTCCGATCGCTCGAGAAAAGCGATCTTCGCGTAAAACGGATGAAAACCAGTTTTGGCGATCGCGCTTTCTCGGCGGCCGGCCCCAGATGCTGGAACGGCCTTCCTCCTGCCCTGCGAGCGGCTAACACAGTTGACTCCTTCAAATCTGGACTCAAGACTTATTTGTTCTGTAAGGCCTACCCTGCTGTTAGTTGACTGTGAGGCGCCCTTGTAACGGCATGGCTGTGTTACGGCGCCATATAGGCCTAAATTGTCACTGTTATTATTATTATTATTATTATTATTATTATTATGGAGAAGAAATTTCCAAACAATTTCCTTCCTTTTTATTGAACGCCCTACATCTAATCCGAAAACTAACCTCTTAAACGAGAACAGTTATTAATATGCATTTATTAACACCACTATCTAATCACGAAGCTTCAATCGATGGCGCTGAACAACTGTGAGCGATGGACTTGCTCAAGGATTCTACAGATTTTTCATACTTGCCCCATCTCTCGTGTCCCATCTTTATATAGCAACATTTATCACCGTTTTAAAGGTGTCGTAAAAGAGCGCTCCAACCATAATAGACTTCGCGGTATCAAACAATGCGTAGGTAGGCCCTATATACTATATAGGTAGGTATTTCTGTTTAACGACACTGTGTAGTAACATAGACATAGCTTCCCCTCCTCATTTGTCCGGGCTTGGGACTGGCTCCGACTGGAACTAAGCACGAATGTGCAATGCAAGGACGTCCGGTGGCGGAGTTAAACGAGCGAAATTCATTGTCCCTTTAAGGACAATAGACATTTTATTCCTCGTGTCCTTTACCGGAAATTGATACCAATAATCTGAGAGTCTTTGTCAAAATCACCATTTAACACTAGATTCTATAGTTTGAACCTTCGTGTTAATATTAGTTTTATATTTTGATTCTATCTTTATTATTCCTTTAAACTAGCTGTAGCCCTAATCAGTTGCGGTGTGTCAGCTGCTTTTTATGTGCCAATAATCGAATATAATAATAACAATATATATTTAGCGTTTGCAGAAAAGTAAAGATGGACCAAGTTGCTGATGAGAGTGCGCTTGTCCGCCGACAGGCCCTCGACGTTGAGTTGAAGAACTCGAAAAACAGGCCCTATGGCATGGAAGTCATTGGGCTCTGGAGCATCGAGGGCTGTCGTTAGCGTGTGACTGGGATTCATGGTTGAAATTGAATTCAGTCCTGCGTTTAGGATCATTAGCTTCCCTCAGAGTGTGGGTAGGTTAACAAGAATCCACCCACATCTGGGTACTGACGAGGGGCGCGACGAGAACGCTGATCAAATGCCCCCATAACAACAATAGTAACAATAACAACAATAACAACAATAATAATAATAATAATAATAACAATAATAATAATAATAATAATAATAATAATACCCTATTCAAGTCGTAGGGGAAAGTACCACAAGACGCACCCTATGCCCAAGACGCACCCCCATATAATATCCAGACTGGCTGATACAGGAACGCCGCAGCCTATTTACATAATAAGTAGATCAAGTGTCCATATGTTAATATTAATTGGTGTCCTTTGTTCGGAGAGGAAAGCGGTTTCTGAATTAAAAGTAAGTTTTCGGCATTTTTGAACTTTTGTGAGTGATGATTCAACAAGGCTTTTTCACAAACTTAAAGAGCAGTTTGGGAATAATCCTTACTTGTATTTCTCAACCTCTTTATCAACTGCAAATGTGGTAGAGTATATTTTAGCAACATCTACGGGGAACCAAAATAAATTGTATTTAGAGGGTAGACCCGTCGGAGCCCAAGAGGCACCACGTCCCGTATACCTAAAACGCACCGGGTGCGTTTTGGGTATGCAAGTATGGAATATCGGCAATTAACACGAATATGTTCACATTAAATAGAATCAACTGGGTAATTACCAATATCTATAGTCTGAGATTACTTTTATTTGATTGGTTTTATTGGTTGTCAAATCATCGGAAAGGATTATGCGCGAAATACAAGCAGAGGATCGTATGGAGAGGGAGCACTCAAGCGTGCATTAGCGGTCCTCAAGGATGGGCAGTCTTACGCTTGTAAAAAACATTTTGGAATTCCGAGAAGAACTTTACGGAGACATTTTTAAGGGGCATGTGCTTCAACTCGGTTGCCCAATTTTGGGAAGATTTAGAGTTACTCTGAGCGAGAAATTTGAAATGACCTTTTAATCTGTAGTTGCTCGACATTTGACTGACATGCAATTTTGCTTAGACCCAAACTGCTGCTTTAAACTTGTCGCTTTATCGTATCAATGCCTAAACTAACGTTTTAGTACTGTATGTCTACATGTTTTTGCCCATATTGGACAATAGGGCTCAAATGGTGCTTGGCATGCTAGTACAGCATTAAACCATGTTGTTCCCAAGAAGCACCCAGAGGTGCTTCTTAAGGTCACCCTGTTCCCAAGAGGCACCATCCTTGACATCAGATAAATTGAAGCATTTAGCTGTTACAGCAAAATATTAGTTTTATTTGACAGTGCACATGTTTTTAACAATAAAAGATCATACTAAGCGCATACTTTTTATTTTCATAATGGTATTAATTATTGACGCTACAAGCTAGAAACGAAAAGGGGTGCGTCTTGTGGCACTCTCCCCTACTTATTCAGATAGGGACATATTACCCTCATATATATACATATATAAAATTATATAGATATAATTATATGCATATATATGTATATGTATATAAATATATTTATATATACATGTAGGCCTGATGTATATAAATATTTGTGCGCGTGGGCGTGTGTGTGAGTGTATGTGTGTGTTTATATAAACGGAGGGAGCGCCTCTGCGGAGAGGTCTCTTGAAGGGGGTCTGAAATAATATATATTTATGCATATATATATATATATATATATATATATATATATATATATATATATATATATATATATAATGTTAATTGTATATATATATATATATATATATATATATATATATATATATATATATATATATATATATATAGACGCTAGCGGAGACGATAACGACTCTAGTTGTCACAAGATGTCATTAGAGTCACTGCACTACTAATTATAATGCGGTTTTCCGTTAAAAATATATAGCGCCTTTTATAGCTATAATGTTCGCTAATAGTGCTATCAAATTCAAGTACTCATGAAATTCTGACACGTAGCCCTCTTTCTGTCAAAATAAGTCATTGTCGCCCTCCTTTATTAGGGCTTGGGACTGGCACTGTCGGAGTACGAGCGGTTGTGGAGTTTATTTTATTATTCCAAGGTTAAGCGCTTCTGAACGGTTCACCCTAAGAGAGGCGCTTTACAAATACTTAAATACGATGCCATACGATACGATAGTCATATGACATCACAAACCGTTACGACAATATTGGAAGGCTGATCTGTCCACTGGAATCAACAGCGTCAGAATGATCTTATTATAGCGTATGATGGATACGTTATAAAGGTGTTTAGCATCAACCTTGGTGGTCCCTATAACAAACCCACGAAGAAAATATTGTCATCTATTATTATAACCACAGTTTAACGTCGTCTTATTGTCATCATGGATCCTCAGTTTAACGGCAGCTTATGACAACATAGGCCGTTGCCGCCGACAAAGATTTATTTTTGGCATATTACAGCTCTATATATTGGGAATGAACGCACTAAAGGTTATATATAGCTTCAAAAGATTCTATTATAAAGGTGTTTTAAATCAATCATTACTCATAGCCTTGTTCGTTCCTATAGTAAATCCGTCGACTGTCAAAACACTTTTCCGTTAACGTTTGTAGGTTACTTGCTGTTTAGCGACACTGTCATAGCAAAGATGATTAGCGTCGCCCTCCTCCTTCATCCAGGCTTGGGGATGGCACTACCAAAGTACGAACAATGGCGGAAATCAGTTATATGACAGTTCTTTCTCTGCATTTACTTATTGGAGGAATTATTGACGTAAACGAGGTGAAATGATAGTGTCAGATGGATGAATATATAACAGGAGAATGATACGTTATAAAGGTGTTGAGCATCAACAATTACCCAGAGCCTTCGTCGTAGCTATTGTAAATAATGAGTTTAAATTGACGTCATTGGATCCACAGTTTAACGGCAGCTTATCACAACATAGGCCGTTGCCGTTGCCGCCGACAAAGATTATCTTTGGCATAATACATCCGATACTGAACCTTACATATTGCTTCGGTTATTCGGGGACTTCTGCGATAGCGTCGAATTCATGCGACGATCCGCCTATATAGGACAAAGCGAGAGAGGACCTCGTTGTTCGCTTCTTATCAGAAGTGACAAGAAAACGTTGAGGCACAGTTAACCATGACCTCTGGTACTTTAGTGACTAGTTATAAGCTTACACTGATGCAGTTTCTCGAGGCAAAATTAGTAGCCGTGTAAACGATGCAGATCAGGCATTTGGTGTGGAATTTTTCTCTACTGGCAAAGTTTTTTGTATTCCGCAACACCTGCACCTAGGCCAACTGAGAGTGTCTTTAGCTATAGTGTGTTCTTCATGAGACCTCGAAGACTTGGGGACAAAACCCATAACTCTAAATATAATAAAAATCTGATCTGAATTATAATGGGAATATGTAACTGAGAATTGCGTTTATGGTCTCGAGGCTTAGATCTTGGTCCTGGATGATGCGGTCTTGGTCTCGGTCTTGGACCACGCGGTCTTGGTCTCGGTCTTGGTCTTGGACCACGCGGTCTTGGTCTCGGTCTTGGTCTTGGACCACGCGGTCTTGGTCTCGGTCGCGGTCTTGGAATGTTGGTCTCGTGCACAACACTGACACATACTCACACACATACGTACGATACATACATGCACGCATACACTTGCAGAGAAGGTAGACATAGGTGTCATAGGGAAACAGAGAGTGGATCAACAAGAAAAGAGAGACAGACATGAAGAGCGAGAGAAAGAGAAAGAAAGAAAGGCAGGGAGACAAGAACAGAAACAGACAGACAGACAGACGGAGAGACATAGAGCGTAGATACACAGGGAGAGAGACAGAAAGAGAGAAGTGGAACAGACAGAGACAGACAGAGACAGACACAATTATTTTTGAACATTTTTCACCATTTGTACGCATAATACTGCCTAATATCAACAGTCGATGCGATATAATACACGTTAGTGGATAGGAAAATGGAATGAATGGATGGATGCAGAGTTTAACGACATCTTATGGCAACCAGTGTTATTTTACTTCACAAAATAATTTCTATTTCAGTTTCAGTTCAGTTCGGCTGGGAGTAATTTCAGTTTCAGTTCAGTTTCAGTTCTCAAATAATTTCAGTTCAACTTCAACTTCGAGTTCTTAAATAATTTCAGTTCAAGTTACAGTTCTCAAATAATTTTAGTTCAAGTTACAGTTACAGTTCTTAAATAATCTTACTTCGAGTTCAATCAACGTAGTCGCGAGATTAACGACTTTCTATTAATTTCTTAACATAGTCCAACGAAAGACTGGTTCACCGCTAATTTAAGTCAGTAAGTAAATTACTTCATTTCTATAACATAGTCCAACGAAAGACTGGTTCACCGCTAATTTAAGTCAGTAAGTAAATTACTTCATTTCTATTTTTAGTCATAAATGTGTATAATTTCCGTTCGGATTTTAATTATCGTTACAGTTTTTATTCAGTTCGGCATCATTTATTTCCGTTTCCGTTCAGTTTTCGTTCTTAGAATATTTTCAGTTATCGTTATACTTATCGTTAACGGAATGGATTATTTTCAGTTCGACTTATCGTTTCCGTTAACGAATATAACACTGATGGCAACACAGACCGTTGACGTCGACTGAAATTATTTTGTCTTTATACATAATAGTTTTTGGGTTTCTAGTCAATAATCGGTGTGACAATGTTTGGGATACAGCTTAACTGACGCGCTTTACAAAATTATATATAGCTTAGTATTTATATGTTTTAAAGGTGTTTAAAAGGATCCGTGTACTCTTGTACTAGTCTTCACTGTTAACGACATCTTGTGGGTGCCAGAGCTGTTGACGATGTCCTCCTCTTTTTTAGCCTTCGGACTGGCACTACCACTGTACGGACAGTGGCGGAGCTTTTTTTCCTATATCTTTTGGAAGCGAAGACCAATGTCGTTTGTAGTAATTAAAAATTATTTTAAACAGTTCTCATATGTTGCATAGTTTTTATAATACAGCTCTAACAGCTGTTCTGCTTTTATTTATAGGGTCAGTAATAAACTAAAAGAGGTGTTTTGAATTTTTAAATTATTTATCATAATTTTGGACAGTTCTCACCGTTCGCATGTCATACTATGTATGTTTGCCTATAATACATTATTCTAAATATATGTATATATATACATACATATAGCGACATCTTGTGACATCGATATCGTCTTTACCTCACATTAACACTTTAACGTTGAGCTGCATTGGTTTCCCAGTGGCTTTCAATATACACTCTCGTCTTTTAAAGTTTAAAGTTATAATTTAATTCTATTCTGTTTATTTAATGCATACCAACCGTTAAGAAAGAACCTAGAAATAATGGCGTCAGATGGATATATATAGCACCAGATGACTGCGTTAAAAAGGTGTTTAGCATGAATATTACTCAGAGAGGTAGTTGTAATAGTTTGCGTTACCAGCATGGGATAGTTAGTTTTTAGTTAACAACACTGTGTGATAACAAAATCATTAGCTTCGCCCTCCTCCTTTATCCAGGCTTTGGACTGGCACTGCCTGGCTTTAAGGCACGGATGGACAGTGACTATTATACTTGGAGGCTGGAGCCTTGCCCGTTGCTATAGTATATGTCTTGGGTACTACGAAACAATTGCGTTATATGAGTCATTGGATTAGATTAGAATAGATTCTAGCTGGTCACCCATCTGGCTTAATAGGGCGTCTTGACCGGGTCCTTCTGCTGCTCGGCTTATTGGTCATATTCCCAAATATGCCCCAGTTTCTGCCTACATGCGTGATGTATTGCACTGGCTTTATGACTCGCAACGCATATCCTATAGGATAGCAGCACTTGTCTGGCGGTGTCTCACTGGTAGTGCTCCGTCCTACTTATTTGATCTCTGTCGCCCGGTTTCCGACTTAGCCTTTGTCGGCGGCAACAGCCTATGTTGTCATAAGCTGCCGTTAAACTGAGGACTCACTCACAATGTAGAAGTATAATGAGCTGTAATATTCCAAAAAATAATCTTTGTCGGCGGCAACGTCCTATGTTGTCATAAGCTGCCGTTAAACTGTGGATCCTATCCTAACGTAGTACATTCATCTCATGCTGGATAGCTAGTTATTGTCCTATAAGCGAACGGTGAGAAATGTTAAAAATAATTTCTGTCGACGTCAAAGGTCTTTGTGGTCATAAGATGTCGTTAAACTCTGGATCAATATAATGGCGTTAGAACTCAGCCACGAACCTGACTGTGGTAGTACCAGTCCCAAGCCTGGAGAAAAGAGGGGAACGACGATAAATATCTTTGTCATGACAGAGTGTCGATTAAACAGCAAATAGCCAACCAAATGAGATTATAAGCTGCATTAAGAGAAAAGAATTTCTGCCGACTTAAATGACCAACAATCTATCGATGGCGCCGAACAGTTGTGCATGAAGGACTTGCTAAGGCTCCCTACAAAGTAACTATCTCAGGGAAGGAGGATCGAACCCATACTCTCCACGTTATTGATAGCAGTAATATTTTTTATTATTTATTTACTAGTTATTATTGCTTGGCGAAATCATATATGCCCGCCATTTCGACCTTACGGATACTGATGGATCCACAGTTTAACGGCAGCTTATGACTACATAGGCCGTTGCCGCCGACAAAGATTTTTTGGCATATTACAGCTCTTAGAACGGATACAAGTAAGTTGATGCGACTAAATTGTGTGTGATGCCTACATTATAAAGGTGTTTAACAATCGACCAAAAAGAGCAAATTTGCAGTCTGTTCTAAATGCATCTTCTCGTCTGATCGGTGGCAACCCAGAATTTGGGCATATCTCCACCTATACAAAGGAGACACTTTACACTGGTTACCTATTATAACTCAATGCATCCATTTAAAGATTCTATAGCTCCCATGTGAAACTGCCTATACTAGGAACTCTCCCATCCTATCTCAGTTCCTTGTGTAACTCTAACTCATCTATTCCTGGTCGTAGGTCCCTCAGATCGGCTGCACTTGGTATCCTTCTCGTCCCTCGACTTAGGTCATCCACCAACCAGTAAAGAAGTTTTGTCATTATTGAACTTGTATCCTGGATAGCATTCCTTTAAAAATCAAAAGCTAGCTATATAAATTGATAGATACAATACAATGCAATACAATACAATGCAACAGTAATCAGTCGTCACCTTCCTTGTTCCGCAAGTACTTGATGTAGTGACAAGCACATCGAATGCAGGGACACGAGAGTCAACCGGTTAGAGAGCTCGCCGTGTAATGCAAAGTGTACGAGATCGGCACGGTTACTTCGCGTGTATAATTGTCAATATCTAGACAATTTCACATGGACTACCTTAACCTCCCTTTCCTCCAATTCGCTCTCTTCCTCCCTTTCCTCCAATTCGCTCCCTTCCTCCCTTTCCTCCATTTCGCTCCCTTCCTCCCTTTCCTCCAATTCGCTCCCTTCCTCCCTTTCCTCCAATTCGCTCTTCCTCCCTTTCCTCCAATTCGCTCTTCCTCTCTTTCCTCCAATTCGCTCTCTTCCTCCCTTTCCTCCAATTCGCTCTTCCTCCCTTTCCTCCAATTCGCTCTCCTCCTCCCTTTCCTCCAATTCGCTCTTCTTCCCTTTCCTCCAATTCGCTCTTCCTCCCTTTCCTCCAATTCGCTCTCTTCCTCCCTTTCCTCCAATTCGCTCTTACTCCCTTTCCTACATTTCGCTCTCTTCCTCCCTTTCCTCCAATTCGCTCTTCCTCCCTTTCCTACATATCGCTCTCTTCCTCCCTTTCCTCATATTCGCTCTTCCTCCCTTTCCTCCAATTCGCTCTCTTCTTCCCTTTCCTCCAATTCGCTCTTCCTCCCTTTCCTCCAATTCGCTCTTCCTCCCTTTCCTCCAATTCGCTCTTCCTCCCTTTCCTCCAATTCGCTCTTCCTCCCTTTCCTCCAATTCGCTCTTCCTCCCTTTCCTCCAATTCGCTCTTCCTCCCTTTCCTCCATTTCGCTCCCTTCCTCGCTTTCCTCCAAATCGCTCCCTTCCTCCCTTTCCTCCATTTCGCTCTTCCTTCCTTTCCTCCAATTCGCTCCCTTCCTCCCTTTCCTCCATTTCGCTCTTCCTCCCTTTCCTCCATTTCGCTCCCTTCCTCGCTTTCCTCCAAATCGCTCCCTTCCTCCCTTTCCTCCATTTCGCTCTTCCTCCCTTTCCTCCAATTCGCTCTTCCTCACTTTCCTCCATTTCGCTCCCTTCCTCGCTTTCCTCCATTTCGCTCTTCCTTCCTTTCCTCCAATTCGCTCTTCCTTCCTTTCCTCCAATTCGCTCCCTTCCTCCCTTTCCTCCAATTCGCTCTTCCTCCCTTTCCTCCAATTCGCTCTCTTCCTCCCTTTCCTCCAAATCGCTCTTCCTCCCTTTCCTCCAATTCGCTCTTCCTCCCTTTCCTCCAATTCGCTCTTCCTCCCTTTCCTCCAATTCGCTCTTCCTCCCTTTCCTCCAATTCGCTCTTCCTCCCTTTCCTCCATTTCGCTCCCTTCCTCGCTTTCCTCCAAATCGCTCCCTTCCTCCCTTTCCTCCATTTCGCTCCCTTCCTCCCTTTCCTCCATTTCGCACCCTTCTTCCTTTTCCTCCATTTCGCTCCCTTCCTCCCTTTCCTCCTATTCGCTCTTCCTCCCTTTCCTCCAATTCGCACTCTTCCTTCCTTTCCTCCAATTCGCTCTTCCTCCCTTTCCTCCAATTCGCTCTCTTCCTCCCTTTCCTCCAATTCGCTCTCTTCCTTCCTACCCTCCAATTCGCACTCTTCCTTCCTTTCCTCCAATTCGCTCTTCCTCCCTTTCCTCCAATTCGCTCTTCCTCCCTTTCCTCCAATTCGCTCTTCCTCCCTTTCCTCCATTTCGCTCCCTTCCTCCCTTTCCTCCAAATCGCTCCCTTCCTCCCTTTCCTCCAAATCGCTCCCTTCCTCCCTTTCCTCCATTTCGCTCCCTTCCTCCCTTTCCTCCATTTCGCTCCCTTCCTCCCTTTCCTCCATTTCGCACCCTTCCTCCCTTTCCTCCATTTCGCTCCCTTCCTCCCTTTCCTCCAATTCGCTCTTCCTTCCTTTCCTCCAATTCGCTCCCTTCCTCCCTTTCCTCCAATTCGCTCTTCCTCCCTTTCCTCCAATTCGCTCTCTTCCTCCCTTTCCTCCAAATCGCTCTTCCTCCCTTTCCTCCAATTCGCTCTTCCTCCCTTTCCTCCAATTCGCTCTTCCTCCCTTTCCTCCAATTCGCTCTTCCTCCCTTTCCTCCAATTCGCTCTTCCTCCCTTTCCTCCATTTCGCTCCCTTCCTCGCTTTCCTCCAAATCGCTCCCTTCCTCCCTTTCCTCCATTTCGCTCCCTTCCTCCCTTTCCTCCATTTCGCACCCTTCTTCCTTTTCCTCCATTTCGCTCCCTTCCTCCCTTTCCTCTATTCGCTCTTCCTCCCTTTCCTCCAATTCGCACTCTTCCTTCCTTTCCTCCAATTCGCTCTTCCTCCCTTTCCTCCAATTCGCTCTCTTCCTCCCTTTCCTCCAATTCGCTCTCTTCCTTCCTACCCTCCAATTCGCACTCTTCCTTCCTTTCCTCCAATTCGCTCTTCCTCCCTTTCCTCCAATTCGCTCTTCCTCCCTTTCCTCCAATTCGCTCTTCCTCCCTTTCCTCCATTTCGCTCCCTTCCTCCCTTTCCTCCAAATCGCTCCCTTCCTCCCTTTCCTCCAAATCGCTCCCTTCCTCCCTTTCCTCCATTTCGCTCCCTTCCTCCCTTTCCTCCATTTCGCTCCCTTCCTCCCTTTCCTCCATTTCGCACCCTTCCTCCCTTTCCTCCATTTCGCTCCCTTCCTCCCTTTCCTCCAATTCGCTCTCTTCCTCCCGTTCCTCCAATTCGCTCTCTTCCTCCCTTTCCTCCAATTCGCTCTCTTCCACCCTTTCCTTGAATTCGCTCTCTTCCTCTCTATCTTCCAATTCGCTCTCTTCCTTCCTACCCTCCAATTCGCTCTCTTCCTTCCTACCCTCCAATTCGCTCTCTTCCTCCCTTTTCTCTAATTCGCTCTCTTCCTCGCTTTCCTCCAAATCGCTCTCTTCCTGCCTTTCCTCCAATTCGCTCTCTTCCTTCCTACCCTCCAATTCGCTCTCTTCCTCCCATTCCTCCATTTCGCTCTTCCTCCCTTTTCTCCAATTCGCTCTTCCACCCTTTCCTCCAATTCGCTCTTCCTCCCCTTCCTCCAATTCGCTCTCTTCCTCCCTACTCTCCAATTCGCTCTTCCTCCCTTTCCTCCATTTCGCTCTCTTCCTTCCTTTCCTCCATTTCGCGCTCTTCCTCCCTTTCCTCCAATTCACTCTCAACCTCCCTTTCCTCCAATTCGCTCTCTTCCTCCCTTTCCTGTAATTCGCTCTCTTCCTCCCTTTCCTCCAATTCGCTCTCTTCCTCCCTTTCCTCCAAATCGCTCTCTTCATCCGTATCCTCCAATTCGCTCTCTTCCACCCTTTCCTCCATTTCGCTCTCTTCCTCCCTTTCCTCCAATTCGCTCTCTTCCTGCCTTTCCTCCAAATCGCTCTTCCTCCTTTTCCTCCAATTCGCTCTCTTCCTCCCTTACCTCCAATTCGCTCTCTTCCTCCCGTTCCTCCAATTCGCTCTCTTCCTCCCTTTCCTTGAATTCGCTCTCTTCCTGCCTTTCCTCTAATTCGCTCTCTTCCTCCCTTTCTTCCAATTCGCTCTCTTCCAATTCGCTCTCTTCCTTCCTACCCTCCAATTCGCTCTCTTCCTCCCTTTCCTCCAATTCGCTCTCTTCCTCCTTTTCCTCCAATTCGCTCTCTTCCTCCCTTTCCTCCAATTCGCTCTTTTCCTCCCTTTCCTCCCATTCGCTCTCCTCCTCCCTTTCCTCCAGTTTGCTCCCTTCCCCACTTCCCTCCAATTCGCTCTCTTCCTCCCTTTCCTCCAATTCACTCTCTTCCTTACTACCCTCCAATTCGCTCTCTTCCTTCCTATCCTCCCATTCGCTCTCTTCCTTCCTACCCTCCAATTCGAACTCTTCCTCCCTTTCCTCCATTTCGCTCTCTTCCTCCCTTTCCTCCAATTCACTCTCTTCCTTACTACCCTCCAATTCGCTCTCTTCCTTCCTATCCTCCAATTCGCTGTCTTCCTTCCTACCTTCCAATTCGAACTCTTCCTCCCGACCCTCCAGTTTGCTCTCTTCCTTCCTACCCTACAATTCGCTCTGTTCCTTCCTACCCTACAATTCGCTCTCTTCCACCCTACCCTCTAATTCACTCTTTTCCTCCCTTAGAGCTGAGTTGGATACAGGAGCAGGTGAGGTAGAAATCTCGAACCAAATTTCTGCCCTGGCGGGGATTTGACAGTCCAACACGCTAACCACTACACTATAGAGCACCCAGTGACCATTAAGCAAATCGCTAAACTACACGCCTCCTGTTAACGGACCTTGACAGTTCATCTGTGCTTTATTGGGATGACTGTGGTGTCCCACTGAGAATATTTAATGTTCGGGTAGTCGACTGCAGAGAAGGGTGCGGAAGCGAAATTGACAGTTGCATGATAGCAACACAATTGGAAGCATAGTTCGCGAAAGAGTTGGCTGTTTAAGCGAGGAAATCAACAATGGGACAGGAATGTATTTGTTGACGGCATTAATTTCATTAAATGTCCTTATGAAGAAAATAATATGAGGTGTCTAAATTTTTTATTAATTTTATCTTGCAATAAAATTTCAGTGGTTGGTTAATTGCTGTTTAACGACACCGTGTCATGACAAAGGTTATTATTAACGTCGCCCTCCTGATTTAGTGAGGTTTGGGCTGGCAGCACCAGAGTGCGAGCAGTTTTGTTTATTTACGTTGGTGCTGCTTATAATAGCCTACTAACTGCATAATATTGGAGGAGGTGCCTATGATTTGTAATGGCTGGATATATCTTTTAATAATTTTATTTTTTATTTCACCACAGTTTAACGTCGTCTTATGACATCAAAGGCCGTTGACGACAATACAGAAAATATGCAATACAATCAGAACAAGAAACTTATAGCATCCGAACAACACCATTAAAGGTGTCGAAACAGAGCTTTACAATTTCACTAATATTCAATATTTTTCCAACATAAAGTATTTCATCTCATACTATCTGTGATCATTATGTCCTGACAAATTTCATTAGCTAACAAAGCATACATGTATTATAATTGATTAAGGTATTCCTTTAAACTGTTCATGTACATTAACCAAGCCATACCATTATGCAATAATGAAGAACTAAAGTTGAATGATAGTAACAGTGTAATATGCATATTCATTAACCAACAAGTAATGTTTATAATTTTCTAACATCGGGTTCTAATTATTATAACATAACATATTTAAACAAAAATCAACAGTTGAAAAGAAGTTGTCTATGGATATTTCAGTAACCAGCAGTAATCATCAAGTAATCAGTAATCATCTAGTTAAAACCCATGGTTTCATATAGGAAGTGCAACTGGTCTAAAAGAGGTGTCTTAAATGTCAAATTGGAAAGAAATTTTGTATCCATAATTGTGGCAAAGTCATCTGGCTGCTATGTCCGTCAACGATGGTGATTCATGTCGCCCTCCTTGTTTTCCCGCTTGGCAAAATTACATGATTGCCTGATTCCATGACTAACTTACTTACTAACAGTGTGCACATGAGAAGGTCAGGGCGTCTGCTTTTAGCGACACCTAGCGTCGTAATGTTCTCCAGATCAGAGGGGTAGAAGGGAGAGATGTGTCAATGCTTTCAATAATTGTCGGAGATTGTGAAATATGGTCAGATCTCGTCGACAGAGGCGCTTGTGTCAATAATAACAAAACGCGTCTGATCTACGGAGCCACGAAAGTGGCACGCAAAAAGTAAATGGTACACAGTTACCGATTGGTTAGGGCGTTCTCTTTATACACCTTTAAAACGCTTTCTTTAACCGTTATATAAGTACGAGACACGGTCGCTGATTGTCTGCAATCCACTATAGATTCCAATTTTATAGCAGCCGATTTTATTTTAAACAAACAGACTCTAAACCGAAGTTAAAACTAGCATTATCAGAATTTTGTATCCGGGTTACAATTGGTTTCAGAGGCAAATTCTGTGTTCATACTTTTAGTAGAGACAAAATCAAAGAGTTTTTGTTATCAGGCAGATAGCTAAGGAGTCAACGTCTCTCTGATCCTCTTTATTTCAATTCAGTTTCTTCCCGTTTGAAAGTAAAGCATATACATATAATCAAAGGTTCTTTTCAGTTGAAAGAGCAGAACTTTGGTTGTGATTTCTGCCTCTCATGCACCCCATGGCAAACTCAACTGTAATGAGTACATTGTAATTGTAATTGAACATTTGTATAGCGCCACTCAGAGATTCGGAGGCGCTCCCGACCCAGGTCAGTGCTGTCTCTAACAAATAAGATGGTCTTCAGAGGTTTCCGAAACACAGGAAGGGAAAGGTTGAGGAGCTCAAGATGCAATTCATGCGGAATGGTTCCAACTGGAGGGGCCGACATAGGCAACTCTTCTGGATTGAGCAGTTGCACCACGCATGCGAGGGATAGCCAGGAGGCCTCTGGCGGCCGAGCGCAGAGCAGAGCGACCAGAGAGTGTAGAAACCGATGTACATAAGGCCTGAAGGTATGAAGGAGCTACCCCGAGCAGAGAATTGCTCATAAGTGTGAGAATTTTGAACCTAATGCGCTGGAGCACAGGAAGCCAGTGCAGAATTTCCAGAATGAAGGAAGATAATATGTGAGAATACTTCGGTAGACCACTAATGAGGCGTGCGGAGGCGTTAAGTATTGACCGAAGCTTGGAGAGGTTTAGTGAAAAGAGACCAGGATAGATGGAGTTGCCGAAGTACAGATCAGTGCATGGACGAGAGTGATGACCGCGTGAGGAGAGAGTGAGGGACGGATGGTGCGAATTTGGCGTAGATGATAAAGGCATGTTCGAGAGATGCGATTGACTGGCAAAATGACAAGATTGACTGATTCCCTGACTAACTTACTTACTTACTGAGCACATGGAAAGGATGCTTTTAGCAACACCTAGCGTCGTAATGTTGACCGAATCAGATGCGTAGTAGGGAGAGATGTGTCAATGCTCTCAATAATTGTCGTAGATTGTGAAATATGGTCAGATCTCGTCGACAGAGGCGCTTGCGTCAGTAATAACAAACGCGCCTGATCTACGGAGTCACAAATGTGACACACAGAAAGTTAATGATACGCAGTGACATATTGGTTACGGTGCTCTATTTAGACACCTTTAAATCGCCTACAAAGATTTTTATATAAACACAGGCATGGCAGACAAATTTTAATGATCTTTATTTTAATGTAAGCAACTAGTAGTATATAAGGTTTGGACACGATAGCTGATGGTACTGCTTTATTATGGCCTGTAATTTTGCTGTGTTATGTGATAGGAACAGAAAGAACTGCTCAAAATAATTTGATAGATGTCAACTGCTTTTGTTATTATAAGATGTCGTAAAACTTTAAATCCATCCATCCACCGATGGTAAATGCAGATATGGTTAGTGAAATGGTAATTGTTATTGTAATCGAACATTTATAAAGCGCCACGCATCGATTTAGAAGCGCTCCCACCCGTGTCAAATGTAATGGTCTTCAAACGTTTCGGAACCAGTTGAACAGAAAGACTGAGGAGCTCATGCCGCAATTCCCGTAGAAGTCGGTTGCAACAAGAGGGGCAACCGATTAAAGCCTTCTAGATTGAGTAGTATCAACCAGGGTCGTTGATGTCAAACTTTACGCAGTATTCATCAATTAAGTTTGGATGTAATTACTCTTTAACGACGCTGTGTTACCTTCTTCTTAGATAAAACTGGATCGAAGAGCTTAAAGACATCTTAAGGCAATAAAGACCGTTGACGTCGATTGGTAAAAATTGCTCAGGATTAGCTGTCGATTTGTGGTGATCGTGGATTTAAACACTGATTGGTTACATTATTATTTAACATCTTATGCCATCGAAGGCCGTTGTCTAGCAATAGATTCAACCAGTGATTTAATCTCAAATTCAACGCGCCGCGCTTATTTAATATAAACGATTCCCCGTTAAAAAGGTGTCAAAATTTGAGACAGTTTCTCCTTAGTTTTCGCCGTAGCATAGATGATGGTTACGAGTTCTCCACCCGAAGGCAGGTACATTAGCATTTGTTATGCCACAAGGGGATGAGATGAGTGTGGCCAATCCTGTTGCCTTCCTCTCAGACATTAGTGAGTTAACAATTCGTCCAGGTTTGCTGTGTTGGAGCTTGACTTAGATTTGAACCTGCGACCCTCCGGTTACAAGGCACAGAACATACCGCGTAGATAAAATGAAGTAATACTTTGCAGTTTTTAGCGACATCTGATGTCTGCCGAGGCCGTTGACGTCGCCCTCCTCTCTCTATGTTTGGGACTGGCACTACCAGAGTACGGGCAGTTAACGAGTCAGGTATAATGAGTGCTGCAATGGATGGATGCAGAGTTTAACGACGTCTTATGGCAAGAAAGGCCGCTGATGTCGACAGAAATTAGTTTGGAAAATACAGCTTTTATATTAGATCAGATTAGATGATGATCCATCGTCAATAGGCAGAAATGGTGTTTCGAACGTCAAACTATAACGCCAGAGGTATGAATAGGAGGCTTAACTGCTTTAAAAGAGGTGTCTTAAATGTCAAATCGGAAAACATTCTTTTATCTACATTGCAACGGCATCCGAATGCCAGGTCAGTTCACAAAAGTGATTAGCATCACCCTACTCCTCTTTCCACGCTTGGGACTGGCACCACCCGAACAACTGCGTTGTTTGGTTTCTGATTTGAGTCATTTTTCGGTCTCATTATGTCAACTTCATCATTGGGTTCTGTTCTTCATCTTCCTCTGTGGTCATTTTCTTCGACTGGCAAAACCACATTTTTTCTGCCTATGGTCATTTGGTTCCCACTTCTGTGCCTCATTCTCCTGGTTTAAACTCCTTAAGTTGCGATTCCTCTTCTTGTTAAAAAAGGGTTGGAATTGGTTGGTTGGAATTGGTACTGCACTTAGTAGTAAATAGTCTATCAGTGGTGCTCGATATTGTAGTGGTTAGCGAAGCGTGACTGTCAATCGAGAGGTCGTAGTTTCAAACCTCCGCCAGAGCAGATATTTGGTTCGAGATTTCTGCTCTTCCTGCACCCACTGCATATTAAACAGTACTGTCTGTTCACTGGTCCGTCGGTGGGAAGATGATAGGGCGAGGGAGGGGACTGGCTACCCGTCCTCATAATATTATATGATGAGGCCAGGAAAATGATGTCGCTAACTCTTAATACCCGTGTCAACCTCAGGGCTAGCTTAGAGGACTACGCTTCTTCTTCGGTTGCTATTAAGTCTTTTTCTGGTCTTTACCTATAAAGGACGTATGGGACTGAACTAAAATATACCTTAGTTATTTGCCGTATATATAGCGTGAGTGGAATATGTTATAAAGGTGTTTTGCAGCAGGCATTACTCATGGCCTAGTTTGCTCCTAAACATTAAATACGCTCACGTCCGTCCGCTCCAAATTATAGTTTCAACTGTTTGACGGCATCCTATGGCTACCAGGGCGTTGACGTCGCCCTCCTCCTTGCTTCAGGCTTGAGACTGGCACCATCTGCCATAATGGACATGGACTGGCAGTGATGGAGTTTTAGAACCCAGCGAATAACATCTTATGGCAACAAAGGCTCTGTATGAACAGCGCCTCTGAGTAGGCTTCTTGAAGGAGCGCTACATAAATTCCTAAATTGAATGAATGAATGAATGACGCCAACAGAAATTACTTTTGGCATATTATAGTTCTATTATTATTCCCAAAGGTTAACGATATCATCCCTTTGACGTTAAACATTTGTCACACGGATGCTTTATACTTATTTTTTTTCTTCTATTTGATGAACTGTGTACACCAAAATACGGTTAGCAGTTGGTTTTCAATAAAGGAAGGGCTTTGAGAGGTTTACACACCATCACTAGCTCACAACTCCAACAAGCCTCCACCGTAAACACCAGCTTACCATATTCGCAATCAGCATATTCAAAACCACCATCTCAATACCTAAACCAGTTGCAAAATTTTAGACACCTCTTTTAAGTTATTTTATGATTATATTTAAATGGCACCGGCGCCATTAAATTATTACCTCGCATTTGACATCAACAACCCAGACACCTCATTTAACGTCTTTACTAGCCCATATAAGAAAGAGTACACTGAATAGTACGCCAGTAATACTCTGGTGATATTCTGCTGCTCGAATTCCGCTACTCTTGTAGTGCCAGTCCCAAGCCTGGTAAAAAGAGGAGGACGCCGTCAATCCTCTTTGTTATAAAACGTTGTCGTTAAACAGCAACTAACCAATGAAATTATTACTTTGAACTAATAAATTTCTCCACCATTGTTCATTGCCTGGTTTACGCAGTCCACTCTTTCGTGCACCATGCTTTCCAATTCTTTGGCTATGCGTCAGTCATTTGGCTTCCGTACACGCTTCGTTTCGTTTTAACGTGGTAAAACCAGTTAATCTCATACCTCGTCCTAGATTTTCCACTTCTATGCAGCCGATGGCCAGAATATGAAATATTTAGTCGAGCACCACCACCACCACCATCACCACCACCAAAGCACCGATGAAATATTGTCACGGTGCCGTTATTACCAGTCATGTATTTAACGATTTCCTTATTGTTTACTTTCAGTTAAATCGGGCACGATGATCATTATACCGCCGGCTACCGCGTTCTAAGATTATATAAACTTATCTAACTACATTTAAAGGTGCTTAAAGAGGGCTCTCTAAAATTTGTCTACATGTCTTTTTTTCAATTATAACAATCCTTAAAAGCGCTTTAAAGGTGTCTAAAGAGAGCGCCCTAACCAATCGGTAACTGCGTACCATTTACTCAATCCGTGTTACTTTCGCGTCTCCGTAGATCAGACGCGTTTTGTTTTTATTGACACAAGCGCCCAGTGTTTCCGTTAGAGTCCAAAAAGAGGACGTAATTACGCCTTGACCTGGAATTTTGTTGGACGAAGCTCATTGCTTTCGGCTATCACACCAACAAATTTGGACGTTTTTTACGGACGCAAAAACGGCCATTTGGGCGTTAACGGAAACACTGTTTGAAGCGCCTCTGTCGACGAGATCTGACTATATTTCACAATTTCCGACAATTACTGAGAGCATTGATACATCTCTCCCTACTACGCCTCAGATCCGGCCAACATTACGACGCTAGGTGTCAGTAAATGAAGCCAATCCATGAACTGAGTGACTAAGTAAGTTAGTAAGACAATAAATCAATCAAGTCATTTTGCCAGATTCCATATAGGTTGGTAAGTGGGTAAGTAGGTAATAAGTAGGCAAGTGAGCAGATAGGTAAACTATTTCGTTAGTAAGAAACCAGGTAAAGCTTCTGGGAGACGGTCGCCAACTGGCTAAAGCGTTCGCCTTGTAACGCTGAGATCATTGTTTCGAGCCTTCTCCACTTCAGAGACGGTTACTGTGTAAGGACCTTGAGCAAGTCCTTCACTCACAATTGCCCAGCGCCATCGACTGATGCTTCGTCAAAAGAGAGTCATGCTTACTTACTGAATGATATGGGTGGTTATTATATAATTTAAATTTCACCTGTTTAACGCATTTAATTGATTTACAAAATAAAATTAGTCAAAGAGAGATCAATTCAACACACATAGAAGGTTCTGCAGCGTTTATATACTAATCTTAAATTCTTGAAAAAGGTGTTTAACGAACTGCGCTACCGTTCAGCAGTATCGCTTGTTTAACATCAAACCTTTACAAATGAAGATCGATTAACATAACAACAGTTCAACTGGAATTTAGCACAACTGAACTTTTTCTTCAAATGAGAGTCCACAGTCTTTTTAAGCAGTTTAATATTCGGTTCAAGTTAAATAGTAAATACACTGTTAAGTAATGTAGCACCAATTATCACTAAGAAAAGGAATCGCAACGGAAGGAATTTCCAGCAGGAGAATTTGCCACAGAAGAAGAAACAAATGACCATCGGGAGAAGAATAAATTGACAGATGAAGAAAGTGACCTCCAAAGAAGAGCATCAGACCCAAATGGCCAAGTTGATAAAATGAGGCCAAAAATGACTCAACTGACACACCAAACAACGCCCTGGCGGAGATTTGAATCCCGATCTCACCTTTGACAGTCCAGCACGCTAACCTCTACACTATCGAGCACCACTGATAGACTATTTACTATTAAGTAATGCAGCACCAATTCCCACCAAGAAAAGGAATCGCAACTGAAGGAATTTCCAGCAGGAGAAATAGCCAACGTAAGGAATTCCACTAGAACAAAATTTAGCCACAGAACAATCGGGAAAAAAAAAAATTATCAGATGAAGTAAATGACCATAGAAGATAATGAATAGCTGAACCAAATGTACAAACTGACATAATGAGAACGAAAAATGACTCAAATAACGAACCACATATGGCTGTTGTTCTGCTGATACCAGTCCCAAGCGGAGAAAACAAGGAGGGCGACATGAATCACCATCGTTGACGGACATGGCAGCCAGATGACTTTGCCATTATAGATACAAAAATCTCTCCAATTTGACATTTAAGACACCTCTTTTAGACCAGTTACACTTCCTATATATATCCTGGCGTTTTAATTTAGTTGGATGATTTCAGAGATCCTAAGTGGCCGAGTGGGTTGGTGCCCGCTCGTCACCCCGGCGGCCCGGGTTCGATTCCGGGTCGGTCGGTTTATCAGAGATTAATTTCTCGGATCTTTACTGCGGGTGGCTCGGTCGCAATTTAAACGTGGAGTACGAGGTTGCTTTCTGCCTCCGACACTAATCATCTTCGATATGAAAGTGTCGTTAAGCCGAAACAATTTTAATTGGATGATTTCGGTCTTTATTTCTGTCTGACCTCCTCCACACTTTTAATTAATGATAAGTAATTTCTGCTTAACTCCGTCAGTACTCTCACTATGGTTGTGCCAGTCCCAAAGCTGGATAAAGGAGGAGGGCGACGTCACCCATCTTCGTTATGACACAGTACTGTTGAACATCAATAATAATACTAACCAATGACGCTGGGTCATATCTAATCTAATCTAATCTAATCTAATCTAATCTAATCTAATCTAAAATCTAATCTAATCTAATCTAATCTAATCTAATCTAAAAGCTGTAATATGCCAAACATTGTTTCTGTCGACGTCAACGGCCTTTGTTGCCACAAGATGTCGTAAAACGTCTATATCCATCCATTCGAAACTTCATCATATCTAACTCCGCCACTGTCAATATCTGGTAGTGCCAGTTCAAAGCCTTGGAAAGAAGTAGGAGGGCGACGTCAACGGCCCTTTTATCCGCAAGATGTCGTTAAACACTGCAGGGTATGACTTCATTGTATCTATGCTACCCCCTCAAAGTCCGACTCACACCTCAACGTGGTGCGGGGGTGGCAACAGTCAGTAGGCCTGCTGAGGCTATGCCATCAGTGGTGAAGGTCTTGGCCGAAGTACCACCTCAGGGCGCTACGCGAGGTGGACAGGCTCAGCAGGAACCCTGAAAAGCTGGCAAACGTGGGCGGCATCGCCGCCTTTGATACCCCATGGATATCAGAGCCAGTCCTAAGCCTGGAACTCTCTTTAAGAGAGAAGTGCGAAGGTCGAACGGATGGGTGCAGATACTCCGTTCGTAAAGAAAAAATACGAATGAAATCCAATGCAAGCATTGGACTCCTAAAGGGCCTCGGCCCATGGATCCGAAGCAAGCGTTGGACACCTACGGGCCTTCGGCCCATGGATCCTGATGATGATGATGATGATGCTACGACGAAAGCAATAGAGCAAATTGTCTCGAAATTTCAACACCTTTGTAACGTGCGATAAATTGCTATAAATAGGCTTGGCGCATTTGATGGGATACTACTACCGGAATAGTCTTGGCGTAGCTCGTAGAATCTTCACTCTAAATCGTCAATTTCAATCAGTTTAAATCGTCAATTCTTGGAAAGCAAGTGTTTTAATACTTCGTGGTTTTTACGGATTTAATGGATTACTAATTATCAGACAGAATTGATTATTTTTTTCTTTAGTCGTGGCTGGGCCGGGAGCGCTCCTGAATAGTTTCTTGAAGGGGCGCGATATAAATGCTCTAATGAATGAATGAATGAATTAGTATATTCGTTTATTGGTACACAAACAGATAGGCACAACGGCATCTGGTACAAAGAGTATTACAACCGATTAATTTATATGACCAACTAACGTCTATGGTTGATTTCAAGAGGAGCTACATAAATTTATTGCGCAGGTTTCTCGTTTTCATTGTATGGTATACATGTACATTGTTGTCGTCAACGACCTTTTACGGCATAAGACGACGTTTAACCTTGGAATAATAAATTGGGATAGTCATTCTTTTGTTTGCGCATTTCTTGGTACGCCAACCATTCAACTGGAATCTTTCATGTATTTACAATTCGTATAAAATCTAGAAATAGATTTTCAGTTTGGTCAAAGTTCGTTATTCAAATAATCGATCTGTTGCTAGTAAGGTTTGACATAGACGCGTAGCTCACTAATTTTATCGAGTGTGATGCGCGATTTATATAAAAAAGTGAAGTAATTAAAAAAGAGGTGTTTAAAATAAACAACTGACGTTGGCGAGCATTCGGGTTACCGTGGCGTGCTGTGGAATTTTATGCATTAGCGTCCGGTTTTTTAACGACATTAAACCAATTTAAACCATTTAAACTCCGCCACTGTTCGCATTCTAACAGTGCCAGTCCAATGCCCGGATGAAGGAGGAGGGCGACGTTAATGGTCTTTGTTATCACAGTGTCGTTAAACTGAAAGTACTACTACACCAATCAGTATTCATAGCTGTGTTCGTTTCTTTATTAATCCTGCTATTAACCTGTTACGTATTTCAGAATAGGGCTCTTGGATGGATCCATAGTTTAACGTATGTTAATTAAGGCAACAAAGGCCGTCGATGCTAAGAAAATTATGACGATCAGTTGTCACCATGGCATAATTAAGATATAATTACAGTAATAGAGGTAATGGCTGTTGCTGTTTGAAGACACTGCGTCATAACAGGCATAGTATGGTAAGTGGTGGAATGTATGAAGTTTCAGTATAACGTCTCTATGTGATAAGAAAGATCGTTAGCGTTGACCCTAATTTTTTTACCAGGCTCGGGACTGGCACTATCCGAGTTCAAACAGTGGCGGAGTTCGTAACTGGCGCAGTTGCAGAGTTTAATATAAAGTCAAATGAATGTGTTATAGAGGTTGCTTAGCATCAACCATTACTCATAACCTAATTTTGTTCCTATAAGCGGGCCCAATTTTACATTATGAAAAAAATAATGAAGCGGAGCTTTATATAACGTCAGATGTTTCTAACATAAAGGTGTTTAGTATCAACCATTACTCGATTGTTACTAGAGTCACTACGCCACTGAATCTTTGAACCCATGACCTCAGTAAAAGTTTGGGTGGCTTTAATTCAAGCTGAGGAAATGAATATTTTCCTTCTTCCCTTGGGTCATCGGCTGGAAAGTTGCTCGCAACGATTCAACTCTCTCGTGGCTACGACTGGCGGAATTTATTCAAAGCGGGAACTGCATTAAACGCCCGATATTTCATCCAGCGCTATTTAAACCCCGGTCGCTTATCTAAACGGGCGCACATATTCATACGCACACCATAAGCCCAACACATAACAGGTCGCAATGGAAACATAATGGGTCGTTTGAAGACACAAAATGGCGTCTTTAGTGTCACAAATTGGCGATACGATTGGGCCTTGGCTTCCATCGCCGGAGAAATATGTATCTATGGTGCAACCTCTAACCCCGAGGGAAGGCCGGATAAATGCGGTAACACTGGAGAGAGAGGTCGCAGATGCTTCGCTATTTCCTTTGTGTTATGGAGGGTTATGAAGGTGTGAAGTGAAATCAAAATAATCTCCTTAAAGCGTTGTGATATTGGACCAGAGACGGAAATTTGTTCCTAAAGACTAGGACCGTTTGTCATGAAATTTGGCTTGACGTAAATTGCAAGAATAGAAATATGGACGGATTGTCTTTCTACTTTAAACTGAATAAAATATCGTTTCCTGTTAAAATTCTGAAATGTAAACATAAGTTGTACAAATTTTCATTGGGTGTAATATCAGCGACGGGCGATTTGAAACCTTCATTTTAAGAAATTTCATAGAGAAAGGTGTTTTGTGTTTGGACTGAATAATAAATAATAATAATAATAATCTTTTCTTTATTAAGCGCCTGAAAAAAACGCACTGCGCTGTACATTTACATGTTATGCAATTGAAATCTTAACTACTAACAGAACAGACAGCCATGTAATACAACGGCGCTAATAGCAGCCTACAAAGCAAATCAACCCAACGGGGGCTCGAACTCGGTACCTCTCAATTTCATAGAGAAAGGTGTTTTGTGTTTGGACTGTAACGCATTACTTTTTGTTACCCTGTGTTTAGAGACGTTAAGTTTACCTTTCCTCACTGTAAAACAGAGACAATTACAAGATTAACAGTACTGTTGACAAGCCAACGTATATATATAGCACAGGAATAACCTTTAAAAAGGTATGAAAAAATTGCGCAAATGATGACAACAAAACAATAGAAATACTGCTTCAAAGGTGTCGAAATTGCAACCGCGTTGTTACCGATTTGCGATAAATAATGCTAATAAATGTGATTTCTAATAATAATTATAAATCACTCCTGTACCCAAAGTAAGCTCAAATGTAACGTATTTTAAGCGTATTTTCGTTGCTTTGTTTTTGCATTGTTTTTGTTTAATAAAATTGTATTTCATTATAATATTATGGTATTCTATTATATATCACTTGCTTGAAATATATTGTATTGCATATTCTATTCAAATACGCCCTTATTAGCTGCAGTTATACGTTGTGGTGATTCGGTAACAATCGAAAAATCTCTTGGGGTGTAATATCAGCACCGGGGTAATCGACACCTTAACTGAAATTTTTCATAGATACACTGTACGTGCGTATTACCGTTGGTATCTGTAGCATTTGTTATCCTTTGTTTAACGACATCTTGACCAGGATAGTTAAGGATGTTCCACCACCAATACGCTTATGTTACACATAGCATATTTATTTAGAACAAGGTTTAACGTCGTCATAATTATGACATCAAAGGCCGTTGACACGACAATTTAAAACATATACAGTGCAGTGAAATGAATTCATAGCGTCCAAAAGACACCATTTAAAACTGTTCAAACATAACCTTAAAATGACATAGTGTTCATTGTTTAACGACATACAAATAATTACAAATCATAAATATATCAATCAATCAATCAATCAATCAATAACTTTATTGCATCAACTGCAGCAACTGAACATCAGAGTTTATCAATCAATGCATCATAGAAAGATAACATAATATGCTCATACATGCTCATACATCGAGAGCGATTATCAGTTGAGGCAAATGGTGTCCCCGAAGGGACCGATGGTCCCGCTAGTCGGGGATACCCAACGGTGTCTGTCAAAAGGTCCTTTGATGGTTCTTCTAACAATATGTATTATTTTTATACTAATCTCCTTAATTAACCTAGTCTAGCTTAACTAGTAGTCTCTACATCTAATCATATGACATGAGAGAATTGATGCGCACTCCCGCTCCGTGCTGAGTGACTCTCCCCACCCCCACCCCGGTTCGTTAGTGACCTTCCCCGTCAATGACCCTGCCCCGTAGATTCGTCAGGTGATTAATAGGTACTCTTTCATTAGTTGTTTAAAGTGGTGCCTATTTTTCTCTTTCTGTATGTGAGGCGGAATTGAATTCCAGACTTTCGGCCCCGTTGATTTAATACTGAATGATCTGAGATTTGTACGAGTTTTAATGGGCCTATAACATGATGCTCCTCTAGTGTTATAGTCATGCGTATTCGAGGTCTTTGAGAAATAATTCGCGAAAGACATTGGTAAAGCTCCATTTTCAAAGCGATGGAAGAAGTCTGCTATTTGATAGCTTCAGTAGGTAATAAGTAGGCAAGTGAGCAGATAGGTAAACTATTTCGTTAGTAAGAAACCAGGTAAAGCTTCTGGGAGACGGTCGCCAACTGGCTAAAGCGTTCGCCTTGTAACGCTGAGATCATTGTTTCGAGCCTTCTCCACTTCAGAGACGGTTACTGTGTAAGGACCTTGAGCAAGTCCTTCACTCACAATTGCCCAGCGCCATCGACTGATGCTTCGTCAAAAGAGAGTCATGCTTACTTACTGAATGATATGGGTGGTTATTATATAATTTAAATTTCACCTGTTTAACGCATTTAATTGATTTACAAAATAAAATTAGTCAAAGAGAGATCAATTCAACACACATAGAAGGTTCTGCAGCGTTTATATACTAATCTTAAATTCTTGAAAAAGGTGTTTAACGAACTGCGCTACCGTTCAGCAGTATCGCTTGTTTAACATCAAACCTTTACAAATGAAGATCGATTAACATAACAACAGTTCAACTGGAATTTAGCACAACTGAACTTTTTCTTCAAATGAGAGTCCACAGTCTTTTTAAGCAGTTTAATATTCGGTTCAAGTTAAATAGTAAATACACTGTTAAGTAATGTAGCACCAATTATCACTAAGAAAAGGAATCGCAACGGAAGGAATTTCCAGCAGGAGAATTTGCCACAGAAGAAGAAACAAATGACCATCGGGAGAAGAATAAATTGACAGATGAAGAAAGTGACCTCCAAAGAAGAGCATCAGACCCAAATGGCCAAGTTGATAAAATGAGGCCAAAAATGACTCAACTGACACACCAAACAACGCCCTGGCGGAGATTTGAATCCCGATCTCACCTTTGACAGTCCAGCACGCTAACCTCTACACTATCGAGCACCACTGATAGACTATTTACTATTAAGTAATGCAGCACCAATTCCCACCAAGAAAAGGAATCGCAACTGAAGGAATTTCCAGCAGGAGAAATAGCCAACGTAAGGAATTCCACTAGAACAAAATTTAGCCACAGAACAATCGGGAAAAAAAAAAATTATCAGATGAAGTAAATGACCATAGAAGATAATGAATAGCTGAACCAAATGTACAAACTGACATAATGAGAACGAAAAATGACTCAAATAACGAACCACATATGGCTGTTGTTCTGCTGATACCAGTCCCAAGCGGAGAAAACAAGGAGGGCGACATGAATCACCATCGTTGACGGACATGGCAGCCAGATGACTTTGCCATTATAGATACAAAAATCTCTCCAATTTGACATTTAAGACACCTCTTTTAGACCAGTTACACTTCCTATATATATCCTGGCGTTTTAATTTAGTTGGATGATTTCAGAGATCCTAAGTGGCCGAGTGGGTTGGTGCCCGCTCGTCACCCCGGCGGCCCGGGTTCGATTCCGGGTCGGTCGGTTTATCAGAGATTAATTTCTCGGATCTTTACTGCGGGTGGCTCGGTCGCAATTTAAACGTGGAGTACGAGGTTGCTTTCTGCCTCCGACACTAATCATCTTCGATATGAAAGTGTCGTTAAGCCGAAACAATTTTAATTGGATGATTTCGGTCTTTATTTCTGTCTGACCTCCTCCACACTTTTAATTAATGATAAGTAATTTCTGCTTAACTCCGTCAGTACTCTCACTATGGTTGTGCCAGTCCCAAAGCTGGATAAAGGAGGAGGGCGACGTCACCCATCTTCGTTATGACACAGTACTGTTGAACATCAATAATAATACTAACCAATGACGCTGGGTCATATCTAATCTAATCTAATCTAATCTAATCTAATCTAATCTAATCTAAAATCTAATCTAATCTAATCTAATCTAATCTAATCTAAAAGCTGTAATATGCCAAACATTGTTTCTGTCGACGTCAACGGCCTTTGTTGCCACAAGATGTCGTAAAACGTCTATATCCATCCATTCGAAACTTCATCATATCTAACTCCGCCACTGTCAATATCTGGTAGTGCCAGTTCAAAGCCTTGGAAAGAAGTAGGAGGGCGACGTCAACGGCCCTTTTATCCGCAAGATGTCGTTAAACACTGCAGGGTATGACTTCATTGTATCTATGCTACCCCCTCAAAGTCCGACTCACACCTCAACGTGGTGCGGGGGTGGCAACAGTCAGTAGGCCTGCTGAGGCTATGCCATCAGTGGTGAAGGTCTTGGCCGAAGTACCACCTCAGGGCGCTACGCGAGGTGGACAGGCTCAGCAGGAACCCTGAAAAAGCTGGCAAACGTGGGCGGCATCGCCGCCTTTGATACCCCACATGTGGATATCAGAGCCAGTCCTAAGCCTGGAACTCTCTTTAAGAGAGAAGTGCGAAGGTCGAACGGATGGGTGCAGATACTCCGTTCGTAAAGAAAAAATACGAATGAAATCAATGCAAGCATTGGACTCCTAAAGGGCCTCGGCCCATGGATCCGAAGCAAGCGTTGGACACCTACGAGCCTTCGGCCCATGGATCCTGATGATGATGATGATGATGCTACGACGAAAGCAATAGAGCAAATTGTCTCGAAATTTCAACACCTTTGTAACGTGCGATAAATTGCTATAAATAGGCTTGGCGCATTTGATGGGATACTACTACCGGAATAGTCTTGGCGTAGCTCGTAGAATCTTCACTCTAAATCGTCAATTTCAATCAGTTTAAATCGTCAATTCTTGGAAAGCAAGTGTTTTAATACTTCGTGGTTTTTACGGATTTAATGGATTACTAATTATCAGACAGAATTGATTATTTTTTTCTTTAGTCGTGGCTGGGCCGGGAGCGCTCCTGAATAGTTTCTTGAAGGGGCGCGATATAAATGCTCTAATGAATGAATGAATGAATTAGTATATTCGTTTATTGGTACACAAACAGATAGGCACAACGGCATCTGGTACAAAGAGTATTACAACCGATTAATTTATAAGACCAACTAACGTCTATGGTTGATTTCAAGAGGAGCTACATAAATTTATTGCGCAGGTTTCTCGTTTTCATTGTATGGTATACATGTACATTGTTGTCGTCAACGACCTTTTACGGCATAAGACGACGTTTAACCTTGGAATAATAAATTGGGATAGTCATTCTTTTGTTTGCGCATTTCTTGGTACGCCAACCATTCAACTGGAATCTTTCATGTATTTACAATTCGTATAAAATCTAGAAATAGATTTTCAGTTTGGTCAAAGTTCGTTATTCAAATAATCGATCTGTTGCTAGTAAGGTTTGACATAGACGCGTAGCTCACTAATTTTATCGAGTGTGATGCGCGATTTATATAAAAAAGTGAAGTAATTAAAAAAGAGGTGTTTAAAATAAACAACTGACGTTGGCGAGCATTCGGGTTACCGTGGCGTGCTGTGGAATTTTATGCATTAGCGTCCGGTTTTTTAACGACATTAAACCAATTTAAACCATTTAAACTCCGCCACTGTTCGCATTCTAACAGTGCCAGTCCAATGCCCGGATGAAGGAGGAGGGCGACGTTAATGGTCTTTGTTATCACAGTGTCGTTAAACTGAAAGTACTACTACACCAATCAGTATTCATAGCTGTGTTCGTTTCTTTATTAATCCTGCTATTAACCTGTTACGTATTTCAGAATAGGGCTCTTGGATGGATCCATAGTTTAACGTATGTTAATTAAGGCAACAAAGGCCGTCGATGCTAAGAAAATTATGACGATCAGTTGTCACCATGGCATAATTAAGATATAATTACAGTAATAGAGGTAATGGCTGTTGCTGTTTGAAGACACTGCGTCATAACAGGCATAGTATGGTAAGTGGTGGAATGTATGAAGTTTCAGTATAACGTCTCTATGTGATAAGAAAGATCGTTAGCGTTGACCCTAATTTTTTTACCAGGCTCGGGACTGGCACTATCCGAGTTCAAACAGTGGCGGAGTTCGTAACTGGCGCAGTTGCAGAGTTTAATATAAAGTCAAATGAATGTGTTATAGAGGTTGCTTAGCATCAACCATTACTCATAACCTAATTTTGTTCCTATAAGCGGGCCCAATTTTACATTATGAAAAAAATAATGAAGCGGAGCTTTATATAACGTCAGATGTTTCTAACATAAAGGTGTTTAGTATCAACCATTACTCGATTGTTACTAGAGTCACTACGCCACTGAATCTTTGAACCCATGACCTCAGTAAAAGTTTGGGTGGCTTTAATTCAAGCTGAGGAAATGAATATTTTCCTTCTTCCCTTGGGTCATCGGCTGGAAAGTTGCTCGCAACGATTCAACTCTCTCGTGGCTACGACTGGCGGAATTTATTCAAAGCGGGAACTGCATTAAACGCCCGATATTTCATCCAGCGCTATTTAAACCCCGGTCGCTTATCTAAACGGGCGCACATATTCATACGCACACCATAAGCCCAACACATAACAGGTCGCAATGGAAACATAATGGGTCGTTTGAAGACACAAAATGGCGTCTTTAGTGTCACAAATTGGCGATACGATTGGGCCTTGGCTTCCATCGCCGGAGAAATATGTATCTATGGTGCAACCTCTAACCCCGAGGGAAGGCCGGATAAATGCGGTAACACTGGAGAGAGAGGTCGCAGATGCTTCGCTATTTCCTTTGTGTTATGGAGGGTTATGAAGGTGTGAAGTGAAATCAAAATAATCTCCTTAAAGCGTTGTGATATTGGACCAGAGACGGAAATTTGTTCCTAAAGACTAGGACCGTTTGTCATGAAATTTGGCTTGACGTAAATTGCAAGAATAGAAATATGGACGGATTGTCTTTCTACTTTAAACTGAATAAAATATCGTTTCCTGTTAAAATTCTGAAATGTAAACATAAGTTGTACAAATTTTCATTGGGTGTAATATCAGCGACGGGCGATTTGAAACCTTCATTTTAAGAAATTTCATAGAGAAAGGTGTTTTGTGTTTGGACTGAATAATAAATAATAATAATAATAATCTTTTCTTTATTAAGCGCCTGACAAACGCACTGCGCTGTACATTTACATGTTATGCAATTGAAATCTTAACTACTAACAGAACAGACAGCCATGTAATACAACGGCGCTAATAGCAGCCTACAAAGCAAATCCGCCCAACGGGGGCTCGAACTCAGTACCTCTCGGTCTCTGTGCCAGCTGTTATCCAAAGCGCCAGTCAGCCCCCCCCTGTAACGCATTACTTTTTGTTACCCTGTGTTTAGAGACGTTAAGTTTACCTTTCCTCACTGTAAAACAGAGACAATTACAAGATTAACAGTACTGTTGACAAGCCAACGTAATATATAGCACAGGAATAACCTTTAAAAAGGTATGAAAAAAATTGCGCAAATGATGACAACAAAACAATAGAAATACTGCTTCAAAGGTGTCGAAATTGCAACCGCGTTGTTACCGATTTGCGATAAATAATGCTAATAAATGTGATTTCTAATAATAATTATAAATCACTCCTGTACCCAAAGTAAGCTCAAATGTAACGTATTTTAAGCGTATTTTCGTTGCTTTGTTTTTGCATTGTTTTTGTTTAATAAAATTGTATTTCATTATAATATTATGGTATTCTATTATATATCACTTGCTTGAAATATATTGTATTGCATATTCTATTCAAATACGCCCTTATTAGCTGCAGTTATACGTTGTGGTGATTCGGTAACAATCGAAAAATCTCTTGGGGTGTAATATCAGCACCGGGGTAATCGACACCTTAACTGAAATTTTTCATAGATACACTGTACGTGCGTATTACCGTTGGTATCTGTAGCATTTGTTATCCTTTGTTTAACGACATCTTGACCAGGATAGTTAAGGATGTTCCACCACCAATACGCTTATGTTACACATAGCATATTTATTTAGAACAAGGTTTAACGTCGTCATAATTATGACATCAAAGGCCGTTGACGACAATTTAAAACATATACAGTGCAGTGAAATGAATTCATAGCGTCCAAAAGACACCATTTAAAACTGTTCAAACATAACCTTAAAATGACATAGTGTTCATTGTTTAACGACATACAAATAATTACAAATCATAAATATATCAATCAATCAATCAATCAATCAATAACTTTATTGCATCAACTGCAGCAACTGAACATCAGAGTTTATCAATCAATGCATCATAGAAAGATAACATAATATGCTCATACATGCTCATACATCGAGAGCGAAATCAGTTGAGGCAAATGGTGTCCCCGAAGGGACCGATGGTCCCGCTAGTCGGGGATACCCAACGGTGTCTGTCAAAAGGTCCTTTGATGGTTCTTCTAACAATATGTATTATTTTTATACTAATCTCCTTAATTAACCTAGTCTAGCTTAACTAGTAGTCTCTACATCTAATCATATGACATGAGAGAATTGATGCGCACTCCCGCTCCGTGCTGAGTGACTCTCCCCACCCCCCACCCCGGTTCGTTAGTGACCTTCCCCGTCAATGACCCTGCCCCGTAGATTCGTCAGGTGATTAATAGGTACTCTTTCATTAGTTGTTTAAAGTGGTGCCTATTTTTCTCTTTCTGTATGTGAGGCGGAATTGAATTCCAGACTTTCGGCCCCGTTGATTTAATACTGAATGATCTGAGATTTGTACGAGTTTTAATGGGCCTATAACATGATGCTCCTCTAGTGTTATAGTCATGCGTATTCGAGGTCTTTGAGAAATAATTCGCGAAAGACATTGGTAAAGCTCCATTTTCAAAGCGATGGAAGAAGTCTGCTATTTGATAGCTTCTTATTTGATTAATATTTAACAATTGTAATATCACAAAAATCGGATAAGTGCTATCTCTTGCCTCTGCCCCCGCAACTATTTTAATTGCTTTATTTTGTAGAATTATCAACTTGTGCAGTCTTGACGGATAGTTTGATGCCCAAATAAAATTGCAATAACTCAAGTAGGGATATATTAACGTATAATAGAGGGATTTCTTTATATCTTTGGGAAGCAAGTACGCTATTCTTTTCAGTATACCTATGTTTTTAGCTATTTTTAAGGCTATGTAATCAATGTGAGCCTGCCATGTTAGGTGTTTGTCTATGATTACTCCCAAGAATTTTGTAGAGTCAACTTGCCCGATAGGACTGCCATTTAGGAACAATTCCCAGCTTACTGGCTTGATTTTCCTATGGGACTTAAAGATTATAAAGTTCGTTTTATCAGTGTTAAGAGTCAACATATTTGCATTAAACCAATTATTTATTTTAGTTAAGTCTTGATTAACAATTGCCATCAGGGCCTCCGGAGATGCATTGGAGTAAACTAGGTTCGTATCGTCTGCAAACAAAATGAAATAAAGGTCTAGTGATACCGATGCCAGATCATTGATGTATATTAAGAACAGAAGTGGCCCCAGGTTAGAGCCCTGGGGGACACCAGACGTAATGTACCCAATATCAGAGATAGAGCCATTACATACAACACATTGGGTTCGATCTTCTAGATAACTTTTAAACCAGTTTAACTGGGTCCCCCTAATTCCATAGTGACTTAGTTTTTTTAGCAGGATTCTATGATTGACGGTGTCGAAGGCCTTGGCTAGGTCTAGGAACACTCCGATAGAGTATTCATTACTGTCAATCGCCTTTGAGACCATTTCCTCCATCTCTAGAAGTGCCATAAATGTCGAGTGACCCGCTTGAAATCCATGCTGAGATGGGTGTATTATATTTTTCTTACGTATGAAGCAACTTAACCTATCATACATAACCTTTTCAAGAAATTTAGCATAAAATGGCAGAATTGATATGGGTCTATAATTCGCTATTAGTTCCTTATTCCCTTTTTTAAGAATGGGCACCACTTTTGCTATCTTTAATAAGTCTGGTACAATTCCATGTAGTAACGAGCTGTTTATAATTTCTGCAAGAGGTGGAGCGATTAAGTGGAGGTGTCTCAGTCCTATATATGGGTCGATATCATCCAATCCTTTGGCGTGGGACTTTTTAAAGTTCTTGCCTATTCCTAATAGTTCCTCCGGGGATGTTGGAATGATTCCCATGGAAGTTAGCTCTGTCTGTGGTAAGTATTCCTGGAATGATTTCGAGGTAGGAGGCACTTTATTCGCTAGATCCCTAGGTAAGCTTATAAAATACTCATTAAATTTATTTGCTATTATGCCTGGGTCCTCAATTCTAGTACCATCGACTTTTATAGCACCTATCCTTATAGTAGTGTTATTTTCTAGCTGCAGCGCTGATCGGATTAATTTCCAAGTGGTTTTTAAGTCGTTATGACACTTGAGAAATTCTGCCGTGTAATAGGATTTCTCTGCAATTTTCCTAATGGATTTGAATTTGTTTCTGTATTTCGTAAATTTATTTTTATTTTCTGTATTTGGATTTTTTTGGTATTTAAGATATAAAAGATTTTTTTTTCTGCAAGATTTTAGTAGTCCCGGCGTCATCCAAGCTTTCTTACATTTACTCTTCCCAGGACCAGTCCTATTCCTTAGAGGAAACGCTTCAAGGTAAGCCTCCTTATATATATCGCAGAGAATGATTCATATGCCTCATTTACTGCTCCTGATCGTGCATACTGGATGACTTGTTCCCAGCATGTTGCTTCAAGGCTGTTTGCAAATTTTTCTATACCCTTTTCGGATAGCTCCCTCCGTTCATTATATACCAGGTCCTTGAAACTATGTTTTTCATATGAGAATTGCGCTACTATGGGTAAGTGGTCCGATATGTCTGAAATAATGATTGAGGCGGATAATAGCTTAGCCCAGTTTGTGCAAAAGATATTTTCTATTAATGTATGGGTAGTTATTGTAATCCGTGTAGGCTTAGTAATAGCGGGAAGGTAGTGCTGGGCTATTAGGTTATTGTAGAATATATTAGTGTCTTTATGTTCATTGACTTTTAGCAAGTCTATATTAAAGTCCCCAAGAAGGATTATTTCTTTGTTCTTTCCTTCAAGTTTAGAATTTAGGAGATATAATTACTTGACCACGAATTGGTTCTAAATAGATTTAGGTCCGGGTCAATGTTATCCCTATCATCTATCTTATCACCTTCGGGGGTTGGGGAAATAACTTCTAGTTCAGGTCCCTGTAAAGAATTCATTTCAAGCTCCAAATCATTAAATTCCTCGTCCAGCGAATCCACGGAAGAGGTCCGTGAGACAGTTCTAATCCCTAACTCGGGCGAGGCATCTGGTGGTGGACTTATATCAAAGTTGGTTATCCGTTTTCTTGTTTCACGCCTATCTTTTAATTTTCTGCTGAGCCAGGTTGGTTGGGCGGGATCGTCACTCCCCGGAGTATGCGGAGCACCAGACAGAGCACTATCCTAGGCAGCACAGTCACACCTGCCAAATCAAGAGACAGAGCTAAACAATCCGTCCATCACATCCGTATATGAGTTACATTTATATTGCACTTATTTAAGGCGAAGTATAACATTATAAAAACCGCATATAGTTTGATACATGCAATTTGGTATCTGATGCAAATTCAACAATATTCAGCAGCAGTTGTTGTATACAAGAAATGTTTCTAAAAATTAATTCTTGATCAGCAATCCTAATTTACATTTACTTCTTACTCTATTTATTTCAATAACATTTATTTTACAAATTTAGAAGACATTAAAGTGAAACATGAAGTCCAGTTTTGAATTTTTAAGAAGTCAACAATCAGTAAAATCAAGCATTATTAAAGCAATATATTCAAACAGTGAATATGACAATTCTTTATCATTAATTTTATCATATCACATTAATTACGATTACGACATCTGACATATGACATATGACACGTAGCATATGCCAACCCAGCACTTTATATAAGCCAATTAAGATCCTTAAAAGAGGTGTGGTGAAAGTGGGCAAAGATCACACATTTACAATAATACTTTGCTGTAGCAAGTTTTAAGATGTCTAATTTGCAACGGAGTTGTAGGCGTTAAACGATCAAATGTTAGTGATGTATAGCGGTCTAAATATGTCCGGAGCAGCATAGACCGGCATAGACATTGATTGCGATTAAGCTCGGCGTTGTTTTCGGTCGAAACCCTGGCGTACCCCGGGGACCGATCGGTGCTCGATAGGAATTCGGAAGACGGGTTAAAGAGAGGAGTAGTCGGTCTTTTAGATTCAAAGTGCGGTTCCGAAGTTCTGTTTTGAATCCTTAGAATAAGAGTAGAAGCGACCTGTTGTGAAGTCTGAATCAAATGAGAGATTTCAGAAGCGCTTTTTCGAATCCACATCAAGTAATTAATTAATTAACTCGACATAGATTGCAAACTGAGGAACTCTCTGTTTTGAAGTACACGTAATCATCGTTTATACGTTAGCGTGATTATAAGTTTCGTTGGGGGTTGAACCGGCGAAACACATATCTATATAAAAATTACAGGCATAGATTATGTTTCGAACGGAATGGTTTGTATCTAACGTCGATAAAATTGAGGAAAAATTTTGCCCATTTAATTTATATTAAAATAAATCATGGTCATTCAACGCTAACAATCATCATTGCGCGGCTTACACGCCTTTACAACACAATCATCTAATGCAATATAGTTATCACTGGCAATACGTTACACACCTCTTTTAAGACTATTTTCAACTATAAAAAGAACCATAGCCGCCCTGAAGAATAACCGTTTTGCGTCTATTTGCAGCGATTGTTGCAATGTTTTCGTGAGAGTATTGTACAACTCAATAATTAAAGCATTCGAAGAAAACGTAGCCATAATTAGCCCACGCTCATTTCATCTCTACCTTCCTACTCTGGCAGTGTCAGTCCAAAGCCTGGAGAAAGGAGGAGGGTGACGCTAATCATCTTTGTTATGACACAATGTCTTTAAACAACACCTAACCAACCAACTTCAGAAGATCTCTGGTAATTTTCAGTAAAAACGTCCAAAAGAACCTTCCAAAATCAGAAGAGCCCCTTCTGGAATGTGTATAGTCCAAAATACGCACCAACGCCTACGGGCGACGTTCTGTAAAAAGTTCCCGCAGACGTGTCCGCTGTCCCGAGAGACCGAGTAGGATTCAATAAGCCCTATCTCGTCCCATTATGAGTGTACGCTGTCGTTCTCTGCCCCGAGGAATTGCGAAACACCCGAACACAGCGCCCAGCAGGCTATCGAATAAACGCTCAAATGTGTCATAATATATAATGCATTTACGTCTAAATAAATGTATGCGTGAGGCTATTGAATATGTGATATACACTGAGAACGAAATAGCGAACTTCAAGACATTGTCAACAAACTAAAGAAAACTGTTATTCGCACACCATACCAAGCTAAAAGAAAGTCTAATTATTATTAATTATTAATAATATTATTATTAATATCACATCCATCATTCCACATCCGACAAAGATCACCATCACAAACCCACCACTACCTCACCACCCCCACAAAACACCACTACAACAACCATCTCATCACCTCCGAAATCAGCATCTTCACCACCATTATCTCAATACATCCACAATTGTAAAATATTTAGACACCTCTTTTATAGGAAATCGTTCTTGTATATAATGGACACCGGCGGAATTAAAATTATTACAAAACATATCCAGCCATTACAAATTATAGGCATCTCCTCTAATAATTATACCGTTACTAGGCAATAAATTATAAGAAACATCAACGTAAATAAACAAAACTGCTCGTAATCTGGTGCTGCTAGTCCCAAATCTCAATAAATGAGGAGGGCGACGCTAATAACCTTTGTCATGAAACGGTGTCGTTAAACAGCAACTAACCAACCATTGAAATTTTATTGCAAGATAAAAATTAATAAAAAATTTAGACACCTCATATTATTTTCTTCATAAGACTATTTAGGCATAATGAAATTAATGCTGTGAACAAATAAATTCCTTTCCCATAATGATTGTTCATTGCCTCGCTTAAACAGCCAACTCTTTGGTGAAACGTGCTTCCCAACTCTTCAGCTATGAACCTATCATTTCGCTTCCGTACACGCTTCGTTTCGTCCTAACGTGGTGATACCAGTTAATCGCATACTTCGTCCTGGATTTTCCACTTAACTGCAGTCGAACATAACCACGAAAGCACAGATGAATTGTCACGGTGCAGATATTAGAAGTCATGCAGATAAACGATTTGCTTATTGATCACTGTCAGTGGGTGCTCATTAGTTCAGTGGTTAGCGTGCTGGACTGTCAATGAGAGGTCCCCGCCCAAGATTTCTGCCATCTTTGCCCACTAGGCAGAAATTTGGTTCGAGATTTCAGCTACCCACCTTCTTACCTAGCCAACTCAGCTTTTTGGTCAATTGGGAGATCAAATAGAAGGAGTAGGGAGGAACAGATCGAATTAAACGCAAAGGAGATCAGAAAGGGGGCAAATTCGAGGAAAGAGAGGTAGAGAGCGAATTAGAGGAAAGGGAGCAAGGGAGCGAATTGGAGGAATGGAAGGACGAGAACGAATTCGATGGTAGGGAGGAAGAGAGCGAATTGGAGGAAAAGGAGGAAGGGAGTAGAATTGGAGGAAAGGGAGGAAGGGAGCGAATTGGAGGAAAGGGAGGAAGAGAACGAATTGGAGGAAAGGGAGGAAGAGCGAATTGGAGGAAAGGGAGGAAGAGCGAATTGGAGGAAAGGGAGGAAGGGAGCGAATTGGAGGAAAGGGAGGAAGAGAGCGAATTGGAGGAAAGGGAGGAAGAGAGCGAATTGGAGGAAAGGGAGGAGGAGAGAGCGAATTGGAGGAAAAGGAGGAAGAGCGAATTGGAGGAAAGGGAGGAAGAGAGAATTGGAGGAAAGGGAGGAAGAGCGAATTGGAGGAAAGAGAGGAAGAGCGAATTGGAGGAAAGGGAGGAAGAGCGAATTGGAGGAAAGAGAGGAAGAAGAATAGGAGGAAAGGGAGGAAGGAGCGAATTAGAGGAAAGGGAGGAAGAGAGCGAATTGGAGGAAAGGGAGGAAGAGCGAATTGGAGGAAAGGGAGGAAGAGAGCGAATTGGAGGAAAGGGAGGGAGAGAGCGAATTGGAGAGAAAGGGAGGAAGAGAGCGAATTGGAGGAAAGGGAGGAGAGAGCGAATTGGAGGAAAGGGAGGAAAGAGCGAATTGGAGGAAAGGGAGGAAGGGAGCGAATTGGAGGAAAGGGAGGAAGAGAGCGAATTGGAGGAAAGGGAGGAAGAGAGCGAATTGGAGGAAAGGGAGGAAGAGAGCGAATTGGAGGAAAGGGAGGAAGAGAGCGAATTGGAGGAAAGGGAGGAAGAGCGAATTGGAGGAAAGAGAGGAAGAGCGAATAGGAGGAAAGGGAGGAAGAGAGCGAATTGGAGGAAAGGGAGGAAGAGAGCGAATTGGAGGAAAGGGAGGAAGAGCGAATTGGAGGAAAGGGAGGAAGAGCGAATTGGAGGAAAGGGAGGAAGGGAGCGAATTGGAGGAAAGGGAGGAAGAGCGAATTGGAGGAAAGGAAAGAGGAAGAGCGAATTGGAGGAAAGGGAGGAAGAGCGAATTGGAGGAAAGGAGGAAGAGCGAATTGGAGGAAACGGAGGAGGGGAGGAAGAGCGAATTGGAGGAAAGTGGAGGAAGAGCGAATTGGAGGAAAGGGAGGAAGAGCGAATTGGAGGAAAGGGAGGAAGAGAGCGAATTGGAGGAAAGGGAGGAAGAGCGAATTGGAGGAAAGGGAGGGAAGAGCGAATTGGAGGAAAGGGAGGAAGAGCGAATTGGAGGAAAGGGAGGAAGAGCGAATTGGAGGAAAGGGAGGAAGAGCGAATTGGAGGAAAGGGAGGAAGGGAGCGAATTGGAGGAAAGGGAGGAAGGGAGCGAATTGGAGGAAAGGGAGGAAGGGAGCGAATTGGAGGAAAGGGAGGACGAGAGAGCGAATTGGAGGAAAGGGAGGAAGGGAGCGAATTGGAGGAAAGGAGGAAGAGCGAAAGGGAAAGGGAGGAAGAGGAATTGGAGGAAAGGGAGGAAGGGAGCGAATTGGAGGAAAGGGAGGAAGAGAGCGAATTGGAGGAAAGGGAGGAAGGGAGCGAATTGGAGGAAAAGGGAGAGAAATTGGAGGAAAGGAAGGAGCGAATTGGAGGAAAGGGAGGAAGAGAGCGAATTGGAGGAAAGTGAGGAAGAGAGCGAAGGGAGGAGAGGAAGAGCGAATTGGAGGAAAGGGAGGAAGAGCGAATTGGAGGAAAGGGAGGAAGGGAGCGAATTGGAGGAAAGGGAGGAAGAGAGCGAATTGGAGGAAAGGGAGGAAGAGCGAATTGGAAGAAAGGGAGGAAGGGAGCGAATTGGAGGAAAGGGAGGAAGGGAGCGAATTGGAGGAAGAGGGGAGGAAGAGAGCGAATTGGAGGAAAGGGAGGAAAAGAGCGAATTGGAGGAAAAGGGAGGAAGAGCGAATTGGAGGAAAGGGAGGAAGGGAGCGAATTGGAGGAAAAGGAGGAAGAGAGCGAATTGGAAGAAAAGGGAGGAAGAGCGAATTGGAGGAAAGGGAGGAAGAGCGAATTGGAGGAAAGGGAGGAAGGGAGCGAATTGGAGGAAAGGGAGGAAGAGAGCGAATTGGAGGAAAGGGAGGAAGAGCGAATTGGAGGAAAAGGGAGGAAGAGCGAAGGTGGAGGAAAGGGAGGAAGGAATCTGGAGAAGAGCGAATTGGAGGAAAGGGAGGAAGAGAGCGAAATGGAGGAAAGGGAGGAAGAGCGAATTGGAGAAAGGGAGGAAAGCGGGAGGAAGGAAAAGAGCGAATTGGAGGAAAGGGAGGAAGGAAAGGGAGGAAGAGAGCGAATTGGAGGAAAGGGAGGAGAGAGCGAATTGGAGGAAAGGGAGGAAGGGAGCGAATTGGAGGAAAGGGAGGAAGGGAGCGAATTGGAGGAAAGGGAGGAAGAGAGCGAATTGGAGGAAAGGGAGGAAGAGCGAATTGGAGGAAAGGGAGGAAGAGCGAATTGGAGGAAAGGGAGGAAGAGCGAATTGGAGGAAAGGGAGGAAGAGAGCGAATTGGAGGAAAGGGAGGAAGGAGCGAATTGGAGGAAAGGGAGGAAGAGAGCGAATTGGAGGAAAGGGAGGAGAGAGCGAATTGGAGAATTGGAGGAAAGGAGGAAGAGCGAATTGGAGGAAAGGGAGGAAGGGAGCGAATTGGAGGAAAGGGAGGAAGAGCGAATTGGAGGAGGAAAGGGAGGAATTGGAGGAAAGGGAGAAGAGCGAATTGGAGGAAAGGGAGGAAGAGAGCGAATTGGAGGAAAGGGAGGAAGAGCGAATTGGAGGAAAGGGAGGAAAGGAGCGAATTGGAGGAAAGGGAGGAAGGGAGCGAATTGGAGGAATGGAAGGACGAAGAAGCGAATTGGATGGAAAGGAGGAAGAGAGCGAATTGGAGGAAAAGGAGCGAGGGAGCGAATTGGAGGAATGGAAGGACGAGAACGAATTCGATGGTAGGGAGGAAGAGAGCGAATTGGAGGAAAAGGAGGAAGGGAGCGAATTGGAGGAAAGGGAGGAAGGGAGCGAATTGGAGGAAAAGCGAGGAAGAGAACGAATTGGAGGCCAGGGAGGAAGAGCGAATTGGAGGAAAGGGAGGAAGAGCGAATTGGAGGAAAGGGAGGAAGGAGCGAATTGGAGGAAAGGGAGGAAGAGAGCGAATTGGGGAAAGGGAGGAAGAGCGAATTGGAGGAAAGGGAGGAGAGCGAATTGGAGGAAAGGGAGGAAGAGCGAATTGGAGGAAAGGGAGGAAGAGCGAATTGGAGGAAAGGGAGGAAGAGCGAATTGGAGGAAAGGGAGGAAGAGCGAATTGGAGGAAAGGGAGGAAGAGCGAATTGGAGGAAAGGGAGGAAGAGCGAATTGAAAGAAAGGGAGGAAGAGAGGGAATTGGAGGAAAGGGAGGAAGAGAGCGAATTGGAGGAAAGGGAGGAAGAGAGCGAATTGGAGGAAAAGGAAGGAAGAGCGAATTGGAGGAAAGGGGAGGAAGATCGAATTGGAGGAAAGGAGGAGGAAGAGCGAATTGGAGGAAAGGGAGGAAGTGCGAATTGGAGGAAAGGGAGGAAGAGCGAATTGGAGGAAAGGGAGGAAGAGCGAATTGGAGGATAGGGAGGAAGAGCGAATTGGAGGAAAGGGAGGAAGAGCGAATTGGAGGAAAGGGAGGAAGAGAGCGAACTGGAGGAAAGGGAGGAAGAGCGAATTGAAGGAAAGGGAGGAAGAGCGAATTGGAGGATAGGGAGGAAGAGCGAATTAGAGGAAACGGAGAAAGAGAGCGAATTGGAGGAAAGGGTGGAAAGAGCGAATTGGAGGAAAGACAGGAAAGGAGCGAATTGGAGGAAAGGGCGGAAGGGAGCGAATGGAGGAAAGGGAGGAAAGGGAGGAAGAGAGCGAATTGGAGGAAAGGGAGGAAGAGCGAATTGAGGAAAGTTAGGGAAGAGCGAATTGGAGGAAAGGGAGGAAGAGCGAATTGGAGGAAAGGAAGGAAGAGCGAATTGGAGGAAAGGGAGGAAGAGCGAATTGGAGGAAAGGGAGGGAGAGCGAATTGGAGGAAAGGGAGGAGAGCGAATTGGAGGAAACGGAGGAAGAGCGAATTGGAGGAAAGGGAGGAAGAGCGAATTGGAGGAAAGGGAGGAAGAGCGAATTGAAGGAAAGGGAAAGGAGGAGAGCGAATTGGAGGAAAGGGAGGAAGAGCGAATTGGAGGAAAGGGAGAAGAAGAGCGAATTGGAGGAAAGGGAGGAAGAGCGAATTGGAGGAAAGGGAGGAAGAGCGAATTGGAGGAAAGGGAGGAAGAGCGAATTAGAGGAAAGGGAGGAAGAGAGCGAATTGGAGGAAAGGGAGGAAGAGCGAATTGGAGGAAAGGGAGGAAGAGCGAATTGGAGGAAAGGGAGGAAGGGAGCGAATTGGAGGAAAGGGAGGAAGGAGCGAATTGGAGGAAAGGGAGGAAGAGAGCGAATTGGAGGAAAGGAGGAAGAGCGAATTGGAGGAAAGGGAGGAAGAGCGAATTGGAGGAAAGGGAGGAAGAGCGAATTGGAGGAAAGGGAGGAAGAGCGAATTGGAGGAAAGGGAGGAAGAGCGAATTGGAGGAAAGGGAGGGAGAGCGAATTGGAGGAAAGGGAGGAAGAGCGAATTGGAGGAAAGGGAGGAAGAGCGAATTGGAGGAAAGGGAGGAAGAGCGAATTGGAGGAAAGGGAGGAAGAGCGAATTGGAGGAAAGGGAGGAGGAGAGCGAATTGGAGGAAAGGGAGGAAGAGCGAATTGGAGGAAAGGGAAGAAGAGCGAATTGGAGGAAAGGGAGGAAGAGCGAATTGGAGGAAAGGGAGGAAGAGCGAATTGGAGGAAAGGGAGGAAGAGCGAATTGGAAGAAAGGGAGGAAGAGAGGGAATTGGAGGAAAGGGAGGAAGAGAGCGAATTGGAGGAAAGGGAGGAAGAGAGCGAATTGGAGAAAAGGGAGGAAGAGCGAATTGGAGGAAAGGGAGGAAGATCGAATTGGAGGAAAGGGAGGAAGAGCGAATTGGAGGAAAGGGAGGAAGTGCGAATTGGAGGAAAGGGAGGAAGAGCGAATTGGAGGAAAGGGAGGAAGAGCGAATTGGAGGATAGGGAGGAAGAGCGAATTGGAGGAAAGGGAGGAAGAGCGAATTGGAGGAAAGGGAGGAAGAGAGCGAACTGGAGGAAAGGGAGGAAGAGCGAATTGAAGGAAAGGGAGGAAGAGCGAATTGGAGGATAGGGAGGAAGAGCGAATTGGAGTGAAAGGGGAGGAAGAGCGAATTGGAGGAAAGGGAGGAAGAGCGAATTGGAGGAAAGGGAGGAAGAGCGAATTGGAGGAAAGGGAGGAAGAGCGAATTGGAGGAAAGGGAGGAAGAGCGAATTGGAGGAAAGGGAGGAGGAGAGCGAATTGGAGGAAAGGGAGGAAGAGCGAATTGGAGGAAAGGAGGAAGAGAGCGAATTGGAGGAAAGGGAGGAAGAGCGAATTGGAGGAAAGGGAGGAAGAGCGAATTGGAGTAAAGGGAGGAAGGGAGCGAATTGGAAGAAAGGGAGTAAGAGCGAATTGGAGGAATGGGAGGAAGAGCGAATTGGAGGAAAGGGAGGAAGAGCGAATTGGAGGAAAGGGAGGAAGAGCGAATTGGAGGAAAGGGATGAAGAGCGAATTGGAGGAAAGGGAGGAAGAGCGAATTGGAGGAAAGGGAGGAAGAGCGAATTGGAGGAAAGGGAGGAAGAGCGAATTGGAGGGTAGGGATTAAGGTAGTCCATGTGAAATCGTCAAGAGATTGATAATACATGCGAAGTAACTGTCTCGAACCCTTACATTTTGCGTTACACGGCGTCCGCTCTGACCGGTTGACTCTCGCGTTTCTCCATACGTCTAATCGGTTTGCTTGTCACTGCATTTTCAAATGTCGTGTACATGTAAGTTTGTTTTATTATAATTTTAATTGCCGATTTTTTATTGGCTCTATAACATGGGACTGCTCTTCTTCTTGCTTTCAGGTAACTGTTGCATTGCAGCCAATTGATCAGATTATGGCACAACATAACCAAGTGAAAATTAGGATGCGTATCTGCAAGGGAAGCAATCATCAGCAGCGCTCCACCACTATGCATGTAGGCCCACGATCAAACAGAATACACATCAAGTACTTGCGGAACATGTATGTCACCTTCCATGTTCCGCAAGGATACAACTTCTTTGCTGGGTGGTGGATGACCTAGCTCGAGGAACGTCAAGGATACCATGTGCAGCCGATCGGAGGAAACTGCGACCAGGAATAGATTAGGCAGAGATACGCCAGGATCTGTGGTAGGACTGGGCAGTTCCCACTACAGGCAGTTTTGCATGGGAGCTATGAGACTATGAGTCATTATAATCGAAGCGTTGAGATGTAATTGGCAACTTCTATTGCGCCGGTGTCTAATGCACAAGGCATAAACCGATATACTATTAGGTAGCCAGTGCAGAAATGTTTCGTGTCTAGACGAAATTTATGGACAAACTTTGCGATACCACCGATCAAACGAACAGATGCATTTGGCACAGAGTCACAGACTGCAAATTTGCTCTTTTTGGTCGTTTTATTCCACAAGCGGACAATCTCTCACGTAGATCGTTTATAATAAGAATGTTATACTCTGTATAAATGTATGCAAACCAGAGTGCGGATATGCAATTGGTTGAATAAAGAATATACTTACTTACTTACTGACACCTTTAAAATGTAGGCATCATTCACTATTTAATTGTCCATAGGCGCAATTGCAACAATTTACTTTCTAGTCGTAAGATCGAAGCTAATGGCAGACATAAGATATCGCAAGAAATTATAACCAATATAATATAATTAATAAAAAACTATTGTTTTCATTAGTTAACGCGGAGTGTGTGGGCTCGATCCTCCTTCCTTGAGACGGTTACTGTGTGGTGACTTTGAGCAAGTCCGTCACTCACAACTGCTCAGCCATCGATTGATTCTTGGTCATTTTACGTCGGCAGAAATTGTTTTAGCTTAATAAAGTGGCTCCAAAGGGGTTGGTTACCCACTAATGATGATGACGATGATGATGATGATGATGATGATGATGGTGATGATGATGATGATGATGATGATGATGATGATGATGATGATGATGATGATGATTTTGATGATGATGATGACGACGACGCTGATGACGATGATAAATTGTCCGAAGTAAGTATAATTCATCGAAAAGCAGAAAATAATTTTTTTATTTGAGTGTTGTCAGAATTCAACCGAAGACGTTCTCCGACTCATGCACAATCTGATAAAACCAGGTCAGCGCCTTGAAAGCCGCGCCACGCACAAAAGCCTCGGCAGCCCCCTTTCGTGGATCAGCGCGTTAAGGAATATAATGAAGGGGGGCTAAGACAGAACCCTGAGAAAGACCAGAGCTAGGCAGAACGCGTTGGCCACAAAAATAGCTGCCTGTGAGCGATCGAGAGTAAAGAATGGATCTACCTAAGCCTAAGTCCAGAGATATCCATGGAGAGTTATACAAGGCGATCAGTACGGGATCGATCCTCCTTCCCTGAGACATTAACTGTGTAGGCACCTTGAGCAAGTCCTTCACTCACAATTGCTCAGCGCCATCGATTGCTGCTTAGTCATTTTAAGTCGGCAGAAATTGTTTTCGCTTAAATTGCAGCCTATAATCCCATTTGTTGGCTAATTGTTGTATAATGACAGTCTGTCATAACAGAAATGATTAGCGTCGTCCCCCTCCTTTCTCTCGGCTTGGGACTGGTACTACTACATTCAGGTTCCTGACTGAGTTCTAACGCCATTGGATTGGTCCAGCGTTTCACGACATCTTATGACAACAAAGGCGGTCGACAGAAATTATTTTGAGCATTTCTCACTGTTCGCTTAGAGGACAATAACTAGCTCTGGATTAGGAGCTGAATGTACTTCGTTTTTGCAGCCTTAACATGAATGAACTAAGTTTAACAGCCAGTGGCTTATAAATTCTCTCGTGGCATGCGTTAAAAAGGTGTCTAAATATTAACCAATAAAGTTCGTCGCAATGAGTGCATTCAGCGTCAAACAACACATCTTACTTTTCAAGTTCGATCTTAGTGCAAGCGCATAATAAATGTATTGTATTTTATCTATTAATTTATATAGCGCCGCTCACAGCAGTGACCATTCAGTAGCGCTTCCAGTGCAAGAACCCCTAGAGAAGACGAAGGTTTTGAGGAGGAAGAAGGCTGTAGGAAGAGACCCAGAAAGAATGGTAACCCGTAGAGAGGAAGGAAGGGCATTCCATAGGGAGGGCCCAATAGTGCAATATAATATAATGGAAAACATAATTTGGAAAAACAAATTTCATATCGATTTTACTCGATATGACTTTTTTGTACTTAGTGCTTTATTCCGCCCGTGTATTATTAATATTGTTGTAATCTGCAGTATTGCATTGTAGTGAGTTTACAATAATAGCAATAGCAGTAGCAATAGCAATAGTCAAAATAATAAGAGTAAAAATAATAATAATAATGACAATTGTAATAATAATTTGTAATTTAGCATTTATACTTGATTGGCGACATATTTCTCGACCTTGCTAATGACCACGAACGGAAAAGTTGATTCGATTACGTCTACAAACGTTTAAATAGAGCGCAATGCCTAAATTTTACGGTGTCTAAAGATCTTACAATAATATCGCTTTTTGGAATTTGTATGTGCTATATGTATGTATGTATGTATGTATGTATGTATGTATGTATGTATGTATGTATGTATGTATGTATGTATGTATGTATGTATGTATGTTTGTTTGTTTGTTTGTATTTATGAGCACTTGTTATAGCGCCCCTTCACGATTTCTACTCGTGGCGCTCCCGACTGCAGCGCGGACACTGAATCGGAGTTTCACGCCGAAGCGCATATATAAAATGTTTGACCACAGCATCCTACTTTACACTTTCGATCCTAATAAAACGGTGTTGTCACAGGTTTCCGATTGGTTAGAGCGGTCGTCTTGGAACGCGGTAAGTAAGGGTTCGATCCTCCTCCCGTGAGACGGTAACTGTGTAGGGACCTTGAGCAAGTCCTTCGCCCACAATTGCTCTTATCATAAGAATCATACTTTTTGACCCAGCGTGCGTTGAAAACATGAAATTACATGTATACCAATAATTATTAGCAGTAATAATCCCTTCTGCTAATAATAATAATAATGATTAGTAATTCGTAATTGCTTGACGACATCTTACTTCTGCCGTTAATGCCGACCTTACCCCACCATGCCATTACAACCGAATACCAGTGACTGCGTGATAAATAAATAGCATCTGATGGAAGCGTTTTAAAGGTGTTTAAATATTATGTCCTTCATAATGCACCAGAGCGTTCTTCTTGTGAAGCGGGGAGTACGTATTATCGATCTTCTATGTGCATTTCTGAACTATAGAAGAAGGGCAATATCAAAACAGTTTTTGCATTGTTTTGTATTTAATTAAGTTGTATCTTGTCAAAGCGTCTCTAAAAACCTCTGCCACCCAAATGTCCACCACGCCACCTTCACGTGGTACCCCTGTTGGAAACAAAGTGCGTGGTGGACGACTGAGCCCTCGCCGGTATATGCGAGCCCAGAGACAAGGAGTCGGAAGGACGGACGATGAAGGACATCGACGCTCGGAGATGGTGTCTCGCTAAAACACCGAGAGGAAGGCAACGGGAAACCACCTCTCTAATTTCCCAAGAAACACTTGCAATGACGAGGTGCTACAGGTTGTTGATGGGGAGCGATCGCTGGTGGCAGCAGTGGGGGAGGGACGGAGGAGCTGGGTGGGGCACGTGTTGGGGGCTCCCTTCTGGGGGGTCATGGAGGGAGAGTGGAAGGGGGCCGGGGCGGGTGATGCTGGGGTGGATGGCCGACGGATGCAGCGAGTTGGGGGAGGGGGCACAGCACGGAGGGGAGTGGCGTCATTGGAGGTTGGAAGTATTTCTTCTTTTGGACTGTTTAACGACTAGCTGTATGGTAACAAAGACCCTTAGCGTCGCCCTCCTCATTCCTCCAGGACTGGCACTGAGACTGGCACAAAGCACGGAGGTGCAATGCACGAACGATTCAGTGGCGGAGGTAACTTTGCCCTGCGTATCGTGGTCACTGATGCTCGTCTCCGCTTGGCCAGAAGTCAGACTTACGGCTGAACTCGTCTTCTCTGGCTGGCCAGATGTCAGGATCGGCTGAAGCCCCTCGCCACGTCAAGGCGTTCGGAACCTGGATGGATTGGATCCACAGTTTAACGGCTGCTTATGGACAACATAGGCCGTTGCCGCCGACAAAAAGATTATTTTGGTATATTACAGCTCTTTTTGGAACCTGCTGAAGGGCAGAGAACTTAAAGAAAGAAGAAGTAAGCTGCGTTTAAAAGGTGTTTAAATATTATATCCTTCTAATGCACCAGAGCTGTTCTTCTTGTGGAAGGGAGTACGTGTTATCGATCATTTTATGTGCAGTTTCATTGAACTATAGAAAGAAGGGAAATATCAAAACTTTACTTTTGGCATTCTTTTTGTATTTCATTAAGTTGTATCTTGTCATCCCAGATTGAACTTTTATTGTATTGGATTAAATTACTACATTTTATTTTCTTATACATTGTATTTTATTATATCGCCTTTTATTATATTGCATTTTATTTTAGTTTTAATATGTTGCAATAACGCTGCATTGTATTGTACAGTCTATTGTAATACACTGTTATCAACAGTTAAACGGTTTTTGTGACTCGGTTACTGTCTAAATTTGCACTATTGTTTATCTGCCCGTTCTGTTTAATTATTAATGTTCTAATTCGACAATTGTCAAAACGGCCATTATAGTCATTGTAATATCGCTTTTATAGTTAGCAAAATGTGACGCCGATTCTTATTATTCACTGCGATTAGTGACCTTTACAACAGTGTCTTCCGTTGTTTTATAGGCATAATTTTCGACAAATCTTTTTGACGTCATTTATAAATCTTTATAAAGTCCTAATACGGAGAATATTTTTTACGAGCTGTAACCGAAAACGTTTCCACAAACCTTTACAATGCAGAAAAACTTGATAAATGAAACATAGAACGAAAAGTGAGGCAAATTAGCCAAATCCCATCTGCTATTCCAAAACAAAAAGTATTTATATTTGGAGGAAGGGTCACTCGTCAAAATAACTGCATGTTCGACAATTACACTCGTCCACAGATGTCGCCAAACTTAAAATTTTCGTTCTGTTGTCACATAACGTGTCTTTAAATCTCACACACCAATATTTACTTACAAAACACATTTATTCGACGATTTGTCTCAATAAATTTAATTAACTGGATGCATTTTTTGATGTTATTAAGATTCGACATATTACTGACGTCGATTATCGCCCAAAAACTAGTCACACGACGTTGTACACGAAGTTTTTCAGTCCTGTGTATATTATGGGTCGTTGCCTTCAGACATTACTGCAAAAAATCCTGACAGTTATCTTCAGTAAAACACCCCAAAGGAACCTTCAAACTCAGTAGACCTCCTTCTGGAAGGCAGTATAGTCTAAAATACGCACCATCGCCCTATGGGCGACGTTCAATGGAAAGTTCCAGCAGACGTGTCGCTGTCCCGTGCGACCGAATAGGATTCAATAAGCGCTATCTCGTCCCATTATGAGTATACGCTGTCGTTCTCACGCCCCAAATGTTGAAATGGCATAATATTAATTACCCTAATGCCTTCCGTTCCAAGTTAAGAAGAAAGTCCAGTTGTGCTATTAATGATAATAATATCACTACCTCTATTTCCAACATTCCACCTCCGCCATTACGCACCACCACTACCTCACAACTCCAACAAACCTCAACCGTAAACACCAGCTTACCATATCCGCAATCAGCATATTCAAAACCACCATCTCAATACCTCAACAATTTGCAAAATATTAGGACACCTCTTTTAAGTAATTTCATGATGATATATAAATGGCACCGGCGCCATTAAATTATTACTTCGCACTGATACCAATACACATACACCTCATTTAACGTCTTTTCTTAGCCCATATAGAAAGAGTACACTGAATAGTACACCAGTAATACTCTGGTGACATTCTGCTGCTCGAATTCCACTACTCTGATAGTGCCAGTCCCAAGCTTGATAAACAGAGGAGGACGACGTTAATCCCTCTTGGTTATTAAACGTTGTCGTTAAACAACAACTAACCAATGAAATTATTACTCTGAACTAATACATTTAATTAATACATTTAATTGTTCATTGCCCACATGGCTTACGCAGTCCAGTCTTTTCGTGCACCATGCTTTCCAATTCTTTGGCTGTGCATCAGTCATTTGGCTTCCGTACACGCTTCGTTTCGTTCTAACGTAAATTTAAAAACCAGTTAATATCATACCTCATCCTAGATTTTTCACGGCCAGCATATGAAATATTTAGTGAGCACCATCACCACCACCACAATCACCACCACCACCACCACAATCACCACCACCACCACCACAATCACCACCACCACCACCACCAACACCAACACCAAAGCACAGATGAAAAATTGTCACGGTGCAGTTATTAGCAGTCATGCCCAGTTCAACGATTTCCTTACTGTTTTCTTTCAGTTAACTCAAAAGGCAAAGTTGCCGATTGGTCAAACATAGCATAACACACAACACTCAAAAGAATAGTATATTTATTTTTTGATATGTCACCTTTCGAATGACAAAAAATGGAGCTAATAATTTGCCGTTTAAAAAGGTGTTTAAATGCTGATCTCAAAAAGTTTGTCATAGTTAACGTATCTAGTGATAAACGACCAATTCTTACTTTACATTTTTAATCTTAATTAAGGTGCAAAATGACAACAGCGACAATGAAAATAATAACAATAATAACAATAACAACAACAACAACAACGAAGACGACGACGACGCTGATGATGATGATGATGATGATGATCATAATAGTAATAGTAATAGTAATAGTATATAGTAATGTAATAGTAATAGTAATAGTAACAGTAATAGTAACAGTAACAGTAACAGTAACAGTAACAGTAACAGTAACAGTAACAGTAACAGTAACAGTAACAGTAACAGTAATAATACAATAATAATAATAATAATAATAATAATTGTCACCAACTCTTTTCTTTCTTAGTTGTGACCTACCTCAAGAACTTTCCTTATCTCTACATATAAATTGCTCAACGACTTCTAACTGTTTAAGAATTAAATTGACACAGTTCTTTGAATGTTTCTTTCTTACTTCAAACACAGTTTAATAACAACAACTCAACTCTTGCCTTAAAACAACTGTACTACACTGTATAGTTCAAATTCACTGTCATCAGCAGTTTCTAAGTTTGGCGCGCTAACTGCACGTGTAAAGAGAATCTACCGTCAGCCAAAGTTTAGGCTACTTTAGGCCAAGCGCCCACGAGCCGACAGCGCAACTAAGGCCTAAGACTAAAACGCTTAACAATCGATACACATTATATATATCAACCTAAAGAACACCTGTGCTCATTATATATGCAAAACATTAGTTCACATTACCTCCTTCCCTTTCTTTGGATTGAGCAAATTAAACTTAAAAATTTGCAAAATCATCATGTACTAAATTATGCAATAAACTTAATACTATACAAAACAGTAAAATAAACAATCTTATAATCTAGATAAACAATCTGCTACAACATTTAATCGTCCTTTCTTATAATTAACTTCTACATCAAAAGTTTGCAGTGCCAAAGCCCAACGCACCAATTTAGCAGACTTAGACATAGATTCAGTCAGATAAGTTAAAGGATTGTGATCGGTAAAGATGTGAACTTTAGATCCAATGATTATCTCTTTTAACTTATTTAGAGCCCAAACAATAGCATAGGCTTCTTTCTCTACAGTTGCCCATCTCTTCTGGGTGTCAGTCAGCTTCTGACTTATAAATGACACAGGGCGCTCTATTCCCTTATCATCCATCTGCGTTAGCACAGCTCCTACTGCAAAATCACTACTATCGCAGTACAAATTAAAAGGTTTTCCAACATCAAAAACATATAAAACAACTTTAGAGCGTACAGCATCTTTAAGTAAATTAAATGCCTGTTGATGTCTATCAGTCCAATCAATCTTATCTGGAACATGTTTGCTTGTCAAATCAGATAGAGGCTTCGCAATCTGTGCAAAATCTTTGATAAACTGTCTATAGTAACCAAAAAATCCCAGCAATTGCTTAACTTGTTTCTTCGTTTCTGGGGTTTTCAAATTAATTAAACTTTCAATTCTATCTGGATTCATTTGAATCGTTCCAGAACCAACCACATGACCGATGAACTTTACCTCACTCTTACCAAAGATACATTTCTTTAAGTTCAGAGTAATGTTATGCAGTCTCATTTGCATTAAATATGCATCTAAATGCTGTAAATGAATCTTCCAATCATCTGAATGCACAGCAATGTCATCTACATAGGGCTCAGCAAATTCATTTATAGGCTGTAAAACCATGTTAATTGCTTTAACAAATGTTCTTCCTGAGTTGATCATTCCGAAAGGAACACGAGTAAACTCGTACAGTCCATTGTGAGTAACAAAAGCAGTTTTCCATTGATCAGTTTGCTTAACAGGACAAGTCCAGTAAGCACTTCGACAATCAAAAATTGAGATCACATTTGATTTTCCAACTTTGTGCAAAACATCTTTCACAATCGGCATCGGATATTTACAATCCACAGTGAACGAGTTAATGTATCTGTAGTCGCAGGCAAGTCTCAGAGAACCGTCTTTCTTTTTAACAATAACCAGCGGACTTGCCATTCTGCTCGAAGATGGTTTTATAATGTTGGCTTGAAGCATTTCTTTAATTTGTCGTTCAACTTCTGCTCGATAGATGAGTGGAATACGGTAAGCCATAAATTCTTTTTCACGAAATTCCGGTTTCAGTTCAATTTCATGTTCAACCAATGTACATAATCCAGGCTTTTCAGAAAATCGATCAGAATATTTGTTTAGTACTTCCAGCAATTGTTTTTGTTGAGTCAATGTTAAATGGTTAATCTGATCAGGATCAAGATTCAGTGAATTCTTTTCATCTTGCAAGTCATTCTTCGTCAACAACTCAACCACTGAACCAAAGTCTTCATCTTCTTCAACGATTAATCCACAACTCATTGCTCTTGTAATGTACTTTCTGATTTTATTTGCGTGAATTATCTTTCGACAATCGTCACCCATGTCAATCAAATAAGAGTACTTTGACCTTCGTTGTATGACAGTACATGGACCATGCCATCGTGAAATCAGTTTATTTGTTGACGTCGGATACAACACAATAACTTTTTCACCCGGTTCAAATTCTTTATGTTTCGCTCTTTTGTTGTATTGATTCGTATACTGTAATTGCTTCTCTCGTGAATATGATTCTGCAAACAGTAATGCTTTTTCCATATTTGCTTTCATGTCTTTCAAGTACTTTTCTGGTTGGATTCCAATATGAGGTGGTAAATTAATTTCTCTTGTCCAACTTTCTTTTAGAATTGCCAGTGGTCCACGCGGAATCTTTCCATACACCAACATATAAGGAGCAATTCCAGTAGTTGCATTCGGTACTTCTCGTAATGCCCACACTGTAAACGGAATTACTTTGTGCCATTGCCTTGGATTGTCAACAATTACATGATGGATCATTTTCTTGAATGTTTGGTTCCATCTTTCTACTAATCCAGCTGCCTCTGGATGACCTGGCGTATCAAATCTTGGACTACAACCCATTAAATTCAGAAATTCTCTTGTCAGACTCGCAGTAAAATTTGTTCCTTGGTCACTTGTGATCACTGAAGGTACACCAACGTTCATGAACAACTCCATCAAAGCATCACATACAGCTTTCGCAGTTAATGATTTCAACAGAAACACTGTAGGCCATCTTGTGCAAGAATCGACAATACATAAACAGTACTTGTGACCTGCAGCAGATGCTGGCTCGATTGGTCCTACACAATCCACCGTAATTCTTCTAAACGCCACATCTTCTCTTGGAATTGGAGTGATAGGAACCCTGTCCATCACCAAACTTCTTGCCTTTAACTGACATTTCTCACATGATTTGCAAAATTTCACTATATCTCTTCTCATCTTTGGCCACGTAAAAGATAACTTTATTCGTTCTCTAGTTTTCTCTTCTCCAAGATGTCCTCCAAATACTGATTCGTGAGCCAACTCCATCACTTTCATTCGTCGCTCTTTTGGTAACACCAATTGATATATCGTTTGCTCTAATATTCGATATCTTTTGTACAGTAAGCCATTTACCACGCAGAATTCAGATTCTTTATCTGGCGCTAAATTCCACCATGCTTTCAATGATTCATCTTGTCTCTGCTGTTCTTCGAATTTCTTTGCGTCTGCAATCTGCATCTGTTGTTCTTCGTCTTTCTCATTTTCTTCAAACAAATCTCCTATCGCCACATCACAATCATTATCCTCTTTCGTTTCATTTAGATTACCATTCTTGCATGCAGCCATCTCTTGTTCACTCATCTCTGCTGTTATACCGTCTTGCATTAAACTTTGTTGATCATCACTTTCGTTTTCCTCTTCGCTTGAACTTTCAGTTTCACTTTCCTCTTCGACTTCTATCACTTTCTTTCGCTGACTCTGCAATCTCGTCGTTACATTCGCTTGCACATCTCCTTGTATCATTTTCACTTGTGGCACGGCTTTAAGTTCTGCAATGATTTCTGGATGCAACAAGAATCTTTCTGTGCTTCCCATTTTTGCAATACTAGCACACATCAATGTCACATAAGGTGTAAGTGAACATTTGACTTTATGCGGAATTACCTCTTCTTCCACATCGTTACAACACAGCCTTACATCAACTTTCACTAACTTTGCAGGAATGGCATCTCCTGCCACGCATTGTAAATTCACTTTTCCAATTTGCTCCACCTTCATGCCTTCCAGTAATTCTTCACTAATCACCGGAACCTCTGCTCCAGAATCAATCAGTGCTTTTACTTTTATTGGTTCTTTTCCTGCTGTTCCACGAATTTCTACCTCGACGTACTGTAATAACACTTTCTTTAATGTTGTACTTTCATCTTTTCCAGCCATTTCTTTCTGCATTCCATTGTGCAATAGAATTTCTTTCTGAATATCAGGTGAAAGGTGACATTTCATCACTGACTTTACTTCAGTTTCATTTTTCTGATGTTCTGTGGCTTGACTTTCAGAATTATCAACCACTTGAATTCGATTCACCCTCGAATTTTCTTGTTTTCCATAATTTGAGGTTGTAACAGGAACTGGACAGAATTTCATCAAATGCCTGTCTGATCCGCAGTTGTGACAACGTTTCACCACTGCACCTCGTTGTTCGAAGCTTTCTTTTCTTTTATATGGAGTAAACGATGCATTGCCTTCTCTCGCGACAAACCTTGGTGGTGATTTGTTATATACCTGACGTTGTCTGGTCATCATCGATTCTCTATTCTCGTGAACAACCGGAGAATTTGGTTTCACTTCTGCACCTCTGAACTGATTTCCTGTTTCTTGATTGCTCTTCCAATGAAAACCAAAATTTGGAGTGAACTGTTGATTTCTTTTGCCATTGGGTACAAAACCAAAACTTGTCTTATTCGGAATTGCCAAACCAATTCGATTATTAACATGAATGTCTGCTAGGTCTGCCACAACACTAGCTTCGTAACAATCAGTTCCTTCCTTCGACAATACAAACTGTAGTGGACCTGGTGGTAGTGATTCTTTCAACTTATCCGCCACTAACAAATCAAACAACTTCTCAAAATTCTTATCCACTTTGCGACTTTTCACATAATAGTTCAACAAGTTCTTCAGCCTAGCTGTAAACATTGTATACGTTTCTTCAGCTGTCTTCTTCGCATCAATAAACTTCGATCTGTACTCTCTCGGTGTCAACTTGAATTCTTTTAACAAGTGCTGTTTCACGACCTGATAATCGTCTAAATCAGCGAATGACAATCTGTTTAGAACAGTTCTAGCTTTCGGAGTCATCAATGGCAATAGTAACTTCACCCAGAATTGTTCTTGCACGTTGAAACTACGAAACGCATTCTCAACCGTTTCGAAATATAATGGCACCTCCATCATATCGTTTGGCATTTTAGGTAACACGTGTTTCATGGCATCACCAATTTTCTTTATTTTCGAAACCATCGTTTCACTTTCTTCCTGTTTCCTTTTCTGTTCTTCTCGTTCTTCTTGCCTTCTTTGTTCTTGTGCTTCTCTATTTTGTTTCTCCTCTTTGAGTTGTGCTTCTTTTAATGCTATTTTTTGTTGTTCCAACTTTAAACGTTCTTGTCTTTCCGCTTCCGCCTTCTCCATGCTTTCTTTCTGTAATTTCAGTTCTTCTTGTCTAACCTCTTCTGCTCGCTCCAACTCTGAAATTCGTACTTTTTCCTTTTCTTCTTCACGTAGTCTCTTCTCTTCAATCTGTTGCTGACGTATCTCTTCGTCACTTTTCCGCGCCTTTTCAAATTCAATCATCTGCTCTAATCTTCTCCTTTCAGCATCTTCTCTATCTTTTCTCAATTGCTCTAATTGAATTTCAAATTGCTGTCTTTGCAATTCTTCTTTCTCTCTCTGAAGACGTAATTCTTCCTGTCGCATTTCTTTCTCCTCTTGTCTCACACGCTCTGCTTCTTCTCTTCGTTTCTCCTCTCTTTCTTTATCTTCTTGTCTTCGTTTCTCCTCTCTTTCTTTATCTTCTTGTCTTGTCATCATCATCCATTGCATCATCGTCTCCATAGACATAAGTCCAGGCGGTTTTTCAATAACCTTTTCCACAACACCGCCGACAGCACCTTCTTCTTCTGCTTCTTCTTTAAGCCAGACTTCAGCTAACGCTTCTAACATGTCCTCACGTGACATATCTTTCAGTTTCTCTTCTTCAAAACCAGCCTTCAACAAGCGCTGTTTTAATCTTTCAGAAGACATCTTCTTCAGTTCTGCTTGTTTCTTGACACTTAATTTCTCCATCTTACTTCTTTACTTCAGTGCTGTCCTTTCTGGAAAACACGAGTTTTCTTTTGTGTTTGAAGTATTGGGGATTGTTCTTTGTTTGATAACAACCAACTTTTATACCTTTGTCGTTGAGGCTTTCGTTGTCGTAGATTTACCAATGATTTGAATGCGTATTCACCAGTCTCTTCGGGGGCGTGGGTTCGAATCCCACCGCTGCCACCAAATATGTCACCAACTCTTTTCTTTCTTAGTTGAAAGTTCTTTCTTCACGAATTGAATCGTTCGTGCATTCATTCGTCCTTTATAATTTCTCAGAACTTCCTTCCTGTCACCAACTCTTTTCTTTCTTAGTTGTGACCTACCTCAAGAACTTTCCTTATCTCTACATATAAATTGCTCAACGACTTCTAACTGTTTAAGAATTAAATTGACACAGTTCTTTGAATGTTTCTCCTTTCTTTAAACACAGTTATTTCAAACGTACAATCAAAGTTCTTATCAATACAGCTCAACTGTAACTTCTAACATACAGCTCTCTACTGCATTAAAACATCTACTACACTGTATAGTTCAAATTCACTGTCATCAGCAGTTTCTAAGACGGATGGATTTGATGGACGGACGGACAGACGAACTTGACAGACGGACAGACGGACGGATCTTGGACAGACGGACATGATGGACAGATGAACGGATGGACAGATGGACAGATCTGACGGATGGACAGATAGATAGATAGATAGATAGATAGATAGATAGATAGATAGATGGATGGATAGATAGATGAATGATGGATAGATAGATAGATAGATGGACGGATGGACAGATAGATAGATGGATGGACAGATAGACGGATGGACGGATGGACGGATGGATGGATGGATGGACGGATGGACATGCAGACAGATAGCTATAGAGAAACGACTGTATGTATGTAGAAGGTGAGTGAATTAGTTCGATAGCATTATTTGTCTCTCACTTCTGCAGTCGGCAACATACAAGTATACAAGTATACCTGTATACATTCGTCGCCTCTGATGATCTGTGAAAGACATATTTTCTCAGCCAACGACTGCAATCTGCCAGTTTATGTCGTTTTGAGTGACGACGCTTCTTTCCCCTACCCCTCATCACTCCCCATCACTACCCCCCCCCATCCTCCTCCGATCTGCATCTTTGTAGGCCCGCATCCATGACATGACGACAATGAATGTCAAACAGTAATAGTCCTTGGCAAATAAAATGTATTTATGTATTGCAGGCGCATGACATGCAGCCAGACAAAAGGACAGACAGGCGGACAGGCAGGCGGGCAAGAAGACACACCGCACAATCCGAACAGCTGATCTAAGATTTACGGGCGGCTCAGGCTTTGACCTTAAGCTAGATTAAAACATTGGCCATGCATGTATATTAATACACATACAGATCTATATATATCTACCTGTATATATATATTATATATTTATATTTATATATATAGCTATATATACTTATATATATATATACATGTAGGCCTATATGTATATGATTATGTATATGTACGTGGCTGATTTTGCTCTTTCGCAAACAGAAACATCTGAGGTTTTGTTGACAGAGCTGAGAATTTTTCTCGCTGGCTGGGTCGAACGTGAAACGAGGCCGAGGCCTTCGCTAATCACGGAATATTTTAGATGCCTTATCAAGGTTTTGCGAATAAGGCTCTGCTCAATTCGTTCATTTTATCACTCGTTTAATCATTCGTTGGTTAGTATTTGTTCGTTCATCTATTCGGCCATTCCTGCGCTTTTCTCGTTCGTTTATTCTTTCGTTCAGTCGTTCATTCGCTTATTCTGTCTTTCATTCGTTTATTCATTGGTTCATTTGTTCATTCTTACGTTCATTCTTTCATTCGTTTATTCTTTCATTCGTTTATTCTTTCGTTCATTCGTTTATTCATTGGTTCATTCGTTTATTCTTTCGTTTATTCGTTTACTTCTTCGTTCATTCGTTTATTCTTTCGTTCATTCATTTACTCTTTCGTTCATTCGTTCATTCGTTTATTCTTTCGTCTATTCTTTCGTTCATTCGTTTATTCTTTCGTTCATTCCTTTATTCGTTCATTCGTTTATTCGTTCAGTCGTTTATTCTTTCGTTCATTCGTTTAATTGTATCTTCATTCGTTAATTTGTCGATGCCTTTGTTCGTGCGTTGGTGCCTACAGTGACTACGTCTAGTTCTTTCGTTTGTTTGAAAGTTCTTTCTTTACGAATTGAATCGTTCGTGCATTCATTCGTCCTTTATAATTTCTCAGAACTTCCTTCCATTCATATAATTATGTTCTTCGTCTCATTAATTCGTTCGTTATGTTCACTCACTTATTCAGACGATCAGTCGATCGATGTATTTTTATATCTTCTGGTCCTGTACACATATTATGCTAATGTATTCTGTAACTTTAAGCCTAACATCTTTTCCTCTCCTTCTCTCAAATTCGCGGCTATTTGCTGATGTAGTCTGATAGGATCATCTCTGTAATCTTCTCCATTTTTGTGGCTTTCCTCTTCGTTCCTCTGTGTCCGGTTGGGGTTAATCTGGTACGTTCTTCTTTGCCCCTTCCCTCCATCTTTACCTCCCTTTGATCTCGTGACTCTGCCCGGACGTCTTTCCATCTTCGCACTCGCTTCTCGCGGCCGTCTTGTTTTAGCGGGCGATCACATCTGCGGTCACGGTCCCAAGCAACCGTATCATCAGCGGCAGCAGCAGCAGCAGCAGCAGCCCAGGTGAGCGCTGAATCATTGTCAATTGCTCCCGCTGTTCGCTTGCAGCCGCTGCAGCCGAGCGCCGGCCAATCAGAGCTCGGCTTACCTGGCTGACTGACGGACGCCGATGGTCGACTATGGACAGCCGTTGCTTTCATAAATCCCAATATTTCAGGTTCTGCTCGCCGACTGCACGGCCGTTTTTACGATTTGTAAGCGTGTTTGCGATGCCTATAGATGTGGAATACCGCCACTGCTTGCTCGTGTTCTGGTAGTGCTAGTCTCAAGCCTAAAGGAGGAGGGCAAACGAAGCTAAATCGTATGACACAGAGCTGTTAAATAGCAAATAAAGAAACCTAGCTGGGGATTTCAATAGTGCATTTTAAGAAACTCTCGAAAAGGCCATTAAACATGGATACCTTACAGAGAGGGTATACACCATAACAAATGGTTTAGCTGACGCAGCCGGTTTGCTTCTTTGTATAGCGTTGACATAATTTTGGAGATTTACATTTACACTTACATCGTAATCGTAAACTCCAAATTTCTATAGCGCTACTCTAATGCCAAGCGCAGGGCACCAGTTGATTCACGAGCGCTTGGTCCTATCAGAGATGTTATGTTGTCCATACTGAAGCAAGAAAGCGGTCTCTCATATCCAATATTCGAACGTAGAGAGGAGATCGAGTCCTTTTTGTAGGCTCTTGAGCCCCGGTGGACGAATCCCAAGGTCATGGACACGGGGTCAGAGGGTCACAGGTCAGAAGGTCAGAGGTCATTGAGGTCAAAGGCCCATGTGACCCGCCGTTTACTTCCCAGCTTATGCCACGCCAAATTCCGTTGCTTAGTAACGGAAGTATTATAAAGTATATATATATGTTTGTAAAATAACTTACCTCAGCGCATCCTTAGAACTGTTTTGCGGCTTGCCTTTTGTATTCCATGGCATTCACGGTTATCGATTACTTTTCTAATTGGTGTAATAATTAAATTGTGTAGTAACACGCTCTTGGTGTTCAAAAGATATACTGGACATGGTCTATATACGCCCTCGCGCTCATGATCGAGAAATACCATCGGCAGACTGTGTCACCAGAAAAGCCATTATAATTAAGATGATTTATCAAAGCTAAATACCATTTATCAAATATAAATAGTTCAAACAATTCAAACTGCATAAATAGTTAAATAAAAAAATAGAGAAAGCGATACTTTAAACTTCCATGTAAGCCAAAATGCGGTTTGAAATTGGTCCTACAATAAAGAATATTGTATTGCATTCTATTCTATTCTATTCTATTCTATTCTAGTCAAAAATGCTTTCAATACTAATTGGACTTCTTTAAATCCTGTACAGATACCTTACTAGTCGCCTCCAAGAACAGCGAATCGTGCAGGAACAAATTTCCTGTAAAAGATCAATGAAAAAGTAACTTCAGAACAATGACAATGTGACACCAATGAATACCTTTTTGGTCGCTGGGCCACCACGTGCCTGGAACAGTCTTCTTGAAACTATTCAGGAAGTCAAAAGCCTTTACCTTAAAAAAACATGTTATGAATGTCCTTGCTGCGTAACTATTAATCTGTAGGCGGTTTTCTAAAGCCTCCATTAATTAGCCTGCTACTTACGATGCTATAGAAATTGTCACAATTACGATAACAATTGCAATTATAATAACAATTACTATGACTATAGTTGAATAGTAGGCCTACATATGGAACTTAATGTTCCTGGTGCTCAATACCTAGATGTACAGCATAGTCAGCTTGCAATGATGTATTGATCCCTCCATCTGGAATGGGCTCCCTTTGGCGCTGCGATTGTATCCCAGAATCCACTCTGAATCTTTCTATTCTTGCCTCAAAACTGTTCTTTTCAGCCGTGCTGTGGTCGGGAGCGCTGCTGAGAGTAGTAACCTTGAAGGGGCGCTATATAAATCTTCGTAATGAATGAATGAATGAATGTATGCAGGCGAGGAATTCTTCAGAAACCGAATGATATGCATTGCTTGCCGGGTCATATAGATGTCGACGTCACCCTCCTCCTTTCTCCATGCTTTGGACCGACGCTACCCAGCACCAGCGGCCGTATACGGACATTGACGGAGCTATCGATGGGACGTATAGTGGCCGTGTAATAACTGGATGGTCGGCTGTCCATAGATTGGCCGCTGCTACGGCGACTGTCGTCTGTCTCCCTCTGTCGTCTGCTCAAGTGGCCGACGACGACGACACTCGAGGCAGAGACAGGCGTCGTCATTCGCGCGTGATCGCTCCTCCGTCATGGACACGGTTGACTACCGCTCGGAGATGCTCGAGCCGCTGGCTCAGTACCACCACCACCACCACCACGGGGGACACCTCCACGGCGCTTCGGGGGGCGGCGGCGGCGGCGGCGGCGGTTCGTCGGGGGGTCGACTCAGTCCCTCGCCGACGACCGGGGGCTACTACTGCCCTTCGACTAACGGTACGTACGCCACCCTCCAGCCGCTGCCTCCCATCGGAACCGTCTCCGAGAAGTTCGTCAACGGCGGATTCGGGTTCGAGATGGACAGTCTTTTTCTTTCTTCAAACACAGTTTAATAACAACAACTCAACTCTTGCCTTACAACAACTGTACTACACTGTATTGTTCAAATTTTACTGTCATCAGCAATTTCTAAGTTTGGCGCGCTAACTGCACGTGTAAAGAATCTACCGTCAGCCAATGTTTAGGCTACTTTAGGCCAAGCGCCCACGAGCCGACAGCGCAACTAAGGCCTAAGACTAAAACGCTTAACAATCGATACATATTATATATATATCAACCTAAAGAACACCTGTGCTCATTATATATGCAAAACACTTGTTCACATTACCTCCTTCCCTTTCTTTGGATTGAGCAAATTAAACTTAAAAATTTGCAAAATCATCATGTACTAAATTACGCAATAAACTTAATACTATATAATACAGTAAAATAAACAATCTTATAATCTAGATAAACAATCTGCTACAACATTTAATCGTCCTTTCTTATAATTAACTTCTACATCAAAAGTTTGCAGTGCTAAAGCCCAACGCACCAATTTAGCAGACTTAGACATAGATTCAGTCAGATAAGTTAAAGGATTGTGATCGGTAAAGATGTGAACTTTAGATCCAATGATTATCTCTTTTAACTTATTTAGAGCCCAAACAATAGCATAGGCTTCTTTCTCCACAGTTGCCCATCTCTTCTGGGTGTCAGTCAACTTCTGACTTATAAATGACACAGGGCGCTCTATTCCCTTATCATCCATCTGCGTTAGCACAGCTCCTACTGCAAAATCACTACTATCACAGTACAAATTAAAAGGTTTTCCAACATCAAAAACATATAAAACAACTTTAGAGCGTACGGCATCTTTAAGTAAATTAAATGCCTGTTGATGTCTATCAGTCCAATCAATCTTATCTGGAACATGTTTGCTTGTCAAATCAGATAGAGGCTTCACAATCTGTGCAAAATCTTTGATAAACTGTCTATAGTAACCAAAAAATCCCAGCAATTGCTTAACTTGTTTCTTCGGTTTCTGGGGTTTTCAAATTTAATTAAACTTTCAATTCTACCATGTTAATTGCTTTAACAAATGTTCTTCCTGAGTTGATCATTCCGAAAGGAACACGAGTAAACTCGTACAGTCCATTGTGAGTAACAAAAAGCAGTTTTCCATTGATCAGTTTGCTTAACAGGACAAGTCCAGTAAGCACTTCGACAATCAAAAATTGAGATCACATTTGATTTTCCAACTTTGTGCAAAACATCTTTTAATCGGCATCGGATATTTACAATCCACAGTGAACGAGTTAATGTATCTGTAATCGCAGGCAAGTCTTAGAGAACCGTCTTTCTTTTTAACAATTACCAACGGACTTGCCATTCTGCTCGAAGATGGTTTTATAATGTTGGCTTGAAGCATTTCTTTAATTTGTCGTTCAACTTCTGCTCGATAGATGAGTGGAATACGGTAAGCCATAAATTCTTTTTCACGAAATTCCGGTTTAACAAGGTATATATAATCCAATATTTAACGACATCCTATAGCTACAAAGGCTGTTGACGTCTTTAAAGTTGTTGATGTATTTCCGTTCATTTTTCTTGTAATGTTCTCACAAATGTTCTTTCTCCTTTCTCGTCTTTGATTCCGTTTCTGATAAGATGCTGACGTATTTAAAGTTTCTGACGATTTAAGTTCATTTTCATATAATTTCTATCAACAGTTTTCTTTTTTCTTTTCTTGGCTTTGATTCCGTTTCTGATAAGATGTAGACGTATTTAAAGTTTCTGACGGATTAAGTTCATTTCCGTATAATGTTAATAACTGTTTTCTCCTCAATCTTATTAACAATATTAACAATATTTGATAGATACATATTATTTGATTTGATACATATTAAAGTATTGTATCTCCGTTATGTTTGGCCCATTGGCTCTTTTTATTGTAATTCTTTTTAACATCTTTTTCCTTTTTTTTCCTTTTCTCCTTTTGTTTTTTGGTTTATTTCAGCTCTTTTTTTGGCTATATCAGCTCTTTTTTTGGCTATATCAGCTCTCTTTTTGGCTATTTTAGCTCTTTTCAAATATGTTTACAAAGTTATTAACAGTACTTCTTTAAGTTTTCTAAAATAACATGTAATGCTATTTGCAAACAGAAATTCAGCACAGATGTGTAATATATATACATGTATTATATACACATTTTATTTTAACATACATCTATTTACAAGAATGCATGTTAACAATTATTTACATGACAGAATACTTAATTAAACATTTCATTAAACATTTTCCTATGAAACAATGTAATATCATTAGAAAATGCAATGAAATAATGAAATGACCATTAATCACACATATTTTGTGTTTATTGGTATTTTAATCATAAGGAATGTGTTCAACTATATGTTTGTAATAGATTTGATCTGATACTAAAATTTATGACAATAATTATAGTATTTTTCCTTTATTAATGATTTTAACAAGATTATATACTGCACTCTGGAAACATCCCACATCAAGCAGAGATTTTAAATTAAATTCTGATTTATAACTATTACATTTATCTTTTAGAATATTTGAAATATTTTCCTTTTTACACTCCAATAGAATATGTTCTATACTTTCCGTAACCTCACATGTATCACATAACCCATTAGGGTGCTTTTTCATTTGAAATAGTTTTTTATTAGTAATGGCAACACCAAGTCTCAATCTACTAATTTGTACTTCTTTATGCCTATATGGATCAGAAAATTTTATATTAGTAGAAACAAGTGGGCATATGGTTTTATAGAAGTTCCCTTGCTTTTCAACGTTATACTCTATTTGCCATTTATTTATTATATAGTCTTTAATAAAAGTATTCATCTCTTGTGATTCTAAGTATTTTGTGGAATTAATATTATCTAAATTGAGTGCTTCCTTTGCTAATTTATCTGCTCTTTCATTACCACTTATGTCTACATGGCTTGGAATCCATGCCATTTTTATTTGATTAGGTTCCAATCTATTCAATTGCATCATCAGTTCGTTAAATAAATTGGGTCGTGAATCAGATTTATTTTTCTTAATAGAAGTAAGTACACTTAGTGAGTCGGATAATATTACATATTGGCAGTTCTTATTATTCTCAGTGTTTAGTATCCATGTTACTGCTTCTTTTATTGCAGTTAACTCTGCTGCATAGATGCTGGATCCATTACATAATCTAAACTTTCTATCTAAATCTATACTTGGAATTGTAAAAGCTGCAGTAACAACTTCGTCTGCCTTTGACCCATCCGTGTAAATAAGTGTTTCTAGTTTATATCCTGATATCATTTGAAGTGCAACAAGGTGTTGATTACCCTGTTATTTATAGAAATATTTCGCCTTCTATGGAGGTGTCTAAACTACTAAATTTCATGTACTTATAGACTATAGAATTACTTAAGAAAGGTGTTGAGCAAATTATTCGTGTTATTTGCTATTATTAGAGATTAATAATACAACGTGAATCTAACATGGAAATTCAAACGTCCGTCCGTCGCATACATGTCTAATAACGCTAACCAAGAATCCTATCCGACGCGGTGCTATTGTGTTAGTTCCTTAACTGACGGAGGGGACCATTGCATCGGATAGGACCTATCCGATGCAATCGGATTGAACGGATGCATCGGATAGGACCTATCCATTTGCTGAGCGAATCAAAGGCTGGGGACACCTGGTGTCCCCAGCCTTTGATTCGCTCAGCAAATGTTTTTGTTAAAAGCGTCGATGGAACGAAATCGTATTAGTCCGTATTTAATCAAACATAGCAAAATATTATTTCTCCCCGAACGGGTTCTGTCCCCCACGACCTGTCAAACCACCAATCGGTCAGACCATGGCCCTAGGGGTGTTACTACCCGAGGATGGTGGCGCTCTACAAATTATCTGAGAAGCAATGGCGCCAATGGGTGACGCAAAAAAGGGGAGATTAATTCATTTTTCTCATTTTCTTTAACGTTTATTTATTTAATTTACGGTAGCAGTGTTTTCCTAAATATTTATATTTATTTAGATTTTACAAGACGGTCCATTAATTTATTTTCCGTAATTTCTTTATGTATATTGATTGATTTATGATAACAGTTTACTGTAGTATCTTAAATATTTTTAATTTATTTCGTTAGTCGGAATCTGAGATGCGATGAGCCAGCGCCAACTATTTTTCCGATTACCTCCAATCGTCAGGTTTTGGGTCCGGCGCGCTGCTGGGAGGCACATCGTATAGCAGCCATTCCAGTTTCGGATGTGTCAGCTGAAGGTGGGTGAGTACATGCCCTCGTACGAGGCCTTCATTATCATCATCGTCGTCGTCGTCGTCGTCGTCGTCATTGACATCGTCATCATAATGAAAAATAAGAAAATAAGATAAGCAGTTTCTCCAACACATTTCTTAAAGAATTCTTCGGTCTATAAGTTATTGAAATTTTGTGGATAAAACACCTCGGTAAAAGTTTTCCCATTTCTATAAATATGAAGGACAGTAAGAATCACGTTAATAAGAAGGTTATAACGGGATCGCGTCAATTATAGATAGAGCTGTAATATGCCAAAAATAATCTTCGTCGTCAACGGCCTATATATGTTGTCAAAAGCTGACGTTAAACTCTGGATCCAATCCAATCGTGTTAATAGGCTTTAAGCAACGGTGAAAGTCATGGCTTGTAGAATCGTAGAAACTACAAAACTATTCTAGCGGCAAATTTATTTCAAAACGGAGTGTGTAGTCCGAAGGTGAAAACTCCGCCCATGCAAGGCCTTGGCTTAATACCGGGCAGTGGCAGACTACTACCACTCGGAAAACTGTGAAAACAACTTTGTATAGAAATCAAAATTAGGGTGCTATGGTGAAACATTTTATATATGTATATATAACAATGTACAAAAGCACAAAGCGAATGCAATGGTAAATTGTTAGACACCTTTAAAATGGATGCATTACACCCTATTTAAGCGTCTATAGGCAAAGCGAATCAACTTCGTACAAAATTGGAAGGATCGACTTCAAAGCCAATCATGAGAAGTCTGTCTCCAATAATAAATTTAAAATTATTGTTATTGTTATTATTTACATTTATAATTATCGTTATCATTATCTAAATCATAATGATTATTATAATCACTATTGTTATTTTTAATATTACTATTATTTCGATTTCTATTGCTACTGCTACTGCTACTCCAACTGCTACTACCATTGTTATTATTGTAATTCACTACAATGTAATGCAGTAGAATGCAATAGTAATAATTATTATTATATTACACTAAGTATGCGCTTGAAATAAGGTCAAACTTGAAACGTAAGAATGTGTCGTTTGACGCTGAATGCGCTCATTACGACGAACTTTTCTGGTTAACATTTCGACACCTTTTAAACGCATTCCAAACGCCTATTTATAAGCCACTTCTGTTTAAACGTAGTTCATCCATCTTTAACAGTAAAGATAGTCATTGTTCTCTAGGCGATTAGTGAGAACTGTTCAAAACTAAATTCTGTCGACGTCAACGGTCTTTGTTGTCATAAGATATCGTTAAACTCTGGGTCAATATAATAATATCTTTTCTTTAATAAGCGCCTGACCAACGCACTGCGCTGTACATTTACATGTTATGCAATTTAAATCTTAACTAATAACAGAACAGACAGCCTGCAATACACGGCGCTAATAGCAGCCTACAAAGCATATCCGCCCAACGGGGGCTCGAACTCAGTACCTCTCGGTCTCTGTGCCAGATGTTATCCAATGCGCCACGGGCCCCAATATAATGGCGTAAGAGCTCAGCCACGAACCTGAATGTGGTAGTGCCAGTCCCAAGCCTGGAGAAAAGAGGAGGACGACACTAATCATCCCAGTTATGACAGTATCGCTCAACACCAAAATAACCAAACTTATTGACGTTGGAAGTTGTGTTAAGCCACAACAATTTCTGCCAACGTAAATGACCAAGAATCAATCGAAGGCGCTGAGAAGTTGTGAGTGAAGGACTTGCTCAAGGTCCCCACACGGTAACTGTCTCAGAGGAGGAGGATCGAACCCACACTCTCCGCATTAATAATGCTAATGATATTTCTATAATATATTTATCAGTTATAATTGCTTGCGACATCTTATGTCTGCCATTTACTTCGACCTAAAAATTAAGTCGATGAAGTTGCGCCTATAGAAGATTAAATTGTGTGTGATGGCTACGTTTTAAAGGTGTCTAACAATCGAATAAAAAGAGCAAATTTGCAGTCTGTGCCAAATGCATCTGTTCGTCTGATCAGTGGCATCCCAAAATTTAGCTATATCTCTGTCTAAACACTTGACACTCTGCGCTGGTTACCTATTATACCTCAACGCATCCATTATAAGATTATATAGCTCCCATGTGAAATTGCCTATAGTAGGAACTCTCCCATCCTATCTCAGTTCCTTGTGTATCTCTAGTCTCTACCTCATCTATTCCTGGTCGTAGGTCCCTCCGATCGGCTGCACTTGGTATCCTTGTCGGCTCTTGAGCTAGGTCATCCACCACCCAGCAAAGAAGTTTTGTCAAAATATTGTCATTGTTGGTCCTGTATCCTGGATAGTCATCCTTTTAAAATCAGTCTGTCACTTTCCTTGTTCCACAAGTACTTGATGTCGATTCTGCTGATGATTTTTCCTTGAGGTTGAGCATTCTGATTTTCGCTTAGGTTATGTTATGGGCCAATTCTGATCAGTTGGCTGCAATGTACCAGTTATACCTGACAGGAAGAGGAAGAGCAGTCCCATATTTATAGAGACACTTTAAAAAAATAGGCAATTAAAATTATAATTATAATAAAACAAACTTATAATATTATGTACACGACATTTGAAAAATAATGCAGTTACAAGCAAAACAAATAGAGCTATTCAGAAACACGAGAGTCAACCGGTCAGAGCGGTCGCCGTGTAATGCAAATGTAAGGGCTCGAGACGGTTACTTCGCATGTATTAATTATCGATCTCTTGACGATTTCACATGGACTGTCTTAACCTCAACCGTCCAATTCGCTCTTCCTCCCTTTCCTCCAATTCGCTCTTCCTCCCTTTCCTCCAATTCGCTCTTCCTCCCTTTCCTCCAATTCGCTCTTCCTCCCTTTCCTCCAATTCGCTCTTCCTCCCTTTCCTCCAATTCGCTCTTCCTCCCTTTCCTCCAATTCGCTCTTCCTCCGTTTCCTCCAATTCGCTCTTCCTCCCTTACCTCCAATTCGCTCTTCCTCCCTATCCTCCAATTCGCTCTTCCTCCCTACCCTCCAATTCGCTCTTCCTCCCTTTCCTCAATTCGCTCTTCCTCCCTTTCCTCCATTTCGCTCTCTACCTCCCTTTCCTCCAATTCGCTCTTCCTCCGTTTCCTCCAACTCGCTCTTCCTCCTACCCTCCATTTCGCTCTTCCTCCCTTTCTCTCGAATTCGCTCTTCCTTCCTTTCCTCAATTCGCTCTTCCTCCTCTTCCTCTAATTCGCTCTTCCTCCCTACCCTCCAATTCGCTCCCTTCCTCCCTTTCCTCTAATTCGCTCTCTTCCTCCCTTTTCCTCCAATTCGCTCCCTTCCTCCCTTTCCTACAATTCTCTCCCTTCCTCCCTTTCCTCCAATTTGCTCCCTTCCTCTCTTTCCTCCCAATTCTCTCCCTTCCTTCCTTTCCTCCAATTCGCTCCCATCCTCCTTTTCCTCCAATTCCCTCTCTTCATCCCTTTCCTCTAATTCCCTCTCTTCCTCCCTTTCCTCCAATTCGCTCTCTTTGTCCCTTTCCTCCAATTCGCTCCTTTCCTCTCATTCCTCCAATTGGCTCTCGTCCTCCCTTTCCTGTAATTCGCTCTCTTCCTTCCATTCCACCAATTCGCTCCCTTCCTCCCTTTCCTCCAATTCGCTCCCATCCTCCCTTTCCTACAATTCCCTCTTTTCTCTCTCTCTCCTCCAATTCGCTCTCTACCTCCCTTTCCTCCAATTATCTCTCTTCATCCCTTTCTTTAAATTCCTTCTCTTCCTTCCTTTCTTCTAATTCGCTCTCGTCCTCCGTTTCCTCCAACTCGCTCTCGTCCTCCCTTTCCTCTAATTCCCTCTCTTCCTCCCTTTCCTCTAATTCGCTTCCTTCCTCCCTTTCCTCCAATTTGCTCTCTTCCTCCCTTTACTCTAATTCGCTCTCTTCCTCCCTTTCCACCAATTCGCTCTCTTCCTCCCTTTCCACCAATTCGCTCCCTTCCTCCCTTTCCTCCAATTCACTCCCTTCCTCCCTTTCCTCCAATTCGCTCCCTTCCTCCCTTTCCTCCAATTCGCTCCCTTCCTCCCTTTCCTCCAATTCACCCCTTCCTCCCTTTCCTCCAATTCGCTCCCTTCCTCCCTTTCCTCCAATTCGCTCCCTTCCTCCCTTTCCTCCAATTTGCTCCCTTCCTCCCTTTCCTCTAATTCGCTCTCTTCCTCCCTTTCCTCTAATTCGCTCCCTTCCTCCCTTTCCTCCAATTGGCTCTCTCGTCCTCCCTTTTCTCTAATACGCTCCCTTCCTCCCTTTCCTCCAATTCCCTCCCTCTAATTCGCTCTCGTCCTCCCTTTCCTCCAATTCGCTCTCGTCCTCCCTTTCCTCTAATTCTCTTTCTTCCTCCATTTCCTCCAATTCGCTCTCGTCCTCCCTATCCTACAATTCCCTCTCTTCCTCCCTTTCCTCTAATTCGCTTCCTTCCTTCCTTTCCTCCAATTTGCTCTCTTCCTCCCTTTCCTCTAATTCGCTCTCTTCCTCCCTTTCCTCTAATTCGCTCCCTTCCTCCCTTTCCTCCAATTGGCTCTCGTCCTCCCTTTCCTCTAATTCGCTCCCTTCCTTTCTTTCCTCCAATTCCCTCCCTTCCTCCTTTTCCTCCAATTCGCTCCCTTCCTCCCTTTACTCCAATTCGCTCTTCCTTCCTTTACTCCAATTCGCTCTTCCTCTTTTTCCTCCAATTCGCTCTTCCTCCCTTTCCTCCAATTCGCTCCCTTCCCTCACTTTCCTCCAATTCGCTCCCATCCTCCCTTTCCTCCAATTCCCTCTTTTCCTCCCTTAACTCCAATTCCCTCTTTTCCTCCCTTAACTCCAATTCGCTCTCTACCTACCTTTCCTCCCAATTCGCTCTCTTCCTTTCTTTCCTCCAATTCGCTCTCTTCCTCCTTACCCCTTCAATTCGCTTTTCCTCCATTTCCACCAATTCACTCTCTTCCTCCCTTCCTCCAATTGCTCTCCTGTCCTCCCTTTCCTCCAATTCGCTCTTAATCCCTTTCCTGCACATTCGCAATCTTCCTCCTCTCCTCCAATTCGCTCTTTCCTCCAATTGGTTCTCGTCCTCCCTCCCCTCCATTTTTGCTCTCTTCCTCTCTCTTTTCTCCAATTCGCTCTCTTCCTCCCTTTCCTCCAATTCGCTCTCTTCCTCTCTTACCTCCAATTCAGCTCCCTTCATCCTTTTCCTCCAAATTTGCTCTCTTTCCTCCCGTTCCTCCAATTCGCTCCCTTCCTCCCTTTCCTCCAGTTCGCTCTCTTCCTCCCATTTCTCTAATTCGCTCTCTTCCTCCATTTCCTTCAATTCGATCTGTTCCTCCCTACCCTTCTATTTGCTCTCCCTCCCTTTTAGATGAGTTGGCTAGAGGATCAGAAATCTCGAACCAAATTTCTGACCTGGCGGTGATTTCACAGTCCAGCACGCTAACCACTACACTAATGAGCACCCACTGACAGTGATCAATAAGCAAATCGAAAAATTGTCTGTGGAGTTTTAAAACACCATAATATTATGTAATAACAGAAGAAATTGAAGAGGTGCGACATCTGTGGATAAGTGAGAAACGGATGCGCCGTTATTTCCACGAGTAACCCTTCTTCTAAATATGGATCTCAGGTCAGAAAATACAGACGAGAATGGGCGTGGCCTAACTTGCCTCACGTTTCGTTCTTACGTTTCGATTATGAAATTTTGTGCATTTTGAAAGTTTCCATCAGCACCTTGTAGGTATTCAAAATAATTTCTGAAGACATTATATACATAAATAAATTCCTTAAAAGAGGTTTCGAGTAGCTCGAAAGTGATAACTATATAACACCTCAAGACAATGCTGTAAAGGTGTCTAATCGGACATGTGACAGAGATGGTTGACGTTGACTAAGCAACTGATAATTAAATGATTTCTTATAATATAAAATAAAATCTCTCACTTGAATCTAGAATCTTGAATATATTCAAATATTAAAATAAAATCTGATACCCTCTCAATTAACAAGAGATCATATCTAAATTCATCGTAAATTCAAGGATCCTGAGTGGCCGAGTGGGTTGGTAGCCCGCTCGTCACGTCGGCGCCCCGGGTTCGCTTCCCGGTCGGTCGGTTTCTCAGAGATTAATTTCTCGGATCTTTACTGCGGGTGGCTCGGTCGCAATATAAACGTGGAGTACAATACAACACACAACACAACACAATATACTGGGCGCGGTTGTATGGGGTATGTTCGGTGCCTTGCAGCTGGAGGGTTGCGGGTTCGAATCCACCTCAAAGTCGCCGCGTAGGGACCCTGGGCAAGTCCTTCACTCGCAATTGCTCATGCGCTTCGGCGTGAAACTCCGACTACAGCAGTAGTCGGGAGCGCCTCTGAATGGGAAATCTGGTAGGGGCGCTATAACAAGTGTTCAAATACAATACAATACAATACAATACAATACGAATTAAGAATCTAAAAGACCGACTACTCTTCTCTTTAACCCTTCTTCCAAATATCTATTGAGCACCGTTAGATTTCGGAATCTGTCCATCGAACGCATCCACCCATGATCAGCGTAAGAGCACCGTCTCCTCCTCCTCCGCTTGGTGCGCTCCTCCGTCTGTCTTATCCCATTCGCCCAATATACGTCTCGTCCTGATTCTAGGCGACGGTCTGCTCTCGCCAATCTATTGACACCGATTACGGTGACGTCGATCGGTCCCCGGGGTACGCCCGGGTTTCGACCGGCAACAACGTCCAGCTTAATCGCAATCAATGTCTATGCCGGTCTATGCTGCTCCAGAGATATTTAGACCGCTATACATCACGCCGCCAACGCGTCATATGGGAACGCGCAACACGCGGATTGGGGCGACCCGTAGCGGCAAAAATACAAAGGGCGACCTTTTGTTGAAGTGAATGACGAGGTTTCCGCCAATTGAAAATACGCTTATATACGTTAAAAATTTGAGTCTATTTTGGGTCCAAGAATAATTAATATTATAAGACGTCATTTTTGTTAGCAATATTGGTCGGTTAACGGTAACAGACACGGTTGCAATTTCGACACCTTTAAAACAGTTTTTGTATTGTTTCATAGTCATTATTTGCGCACTTTTCTCATACCTTTTTAAAGATCCTCCCTAAGCTATATAAGAAGCTGTGTTGACAAGTGTTACATCTCGCCGGTGTATGGCATATTACTGAAAGAATGGTAACCGCACATATTTAAACACAGAGCAACAAAATTGCTACGGTACAGTCCAAAGACAAGACACAAAATTATTGAGCCGCAATTATTGGGCTACAAGCTTTGTCATAGAATTGTAGACGTTGTTTAGCAACCGTCTCAAAGGAGGAGGATCGAACCCGTTCTCTTCACGATACAAGGCGAACGCTCTAACCAATCGGCTATCGTTTCCCACAAGCTTTACCTTGCTTGTTACTACCTCAATAATTATCAACCTATCTGCCTTCTGCTTAGTTATTACTAAACTGGTGGGCTAAGTGCCTCTTTTCGTTGTGTGAAGACCTCTTTCTTTTCTCTGTGTCTTTTGCACTGGGAGCGCCTCTGATTGGTGTGCACTGCGAGAGACGCATTATAACATATAATACCATACAATACTTACCTACCCACTTACCAACCTATATGCCAAGTGGCAAATGACTTGAATGACTGATAGGATGACTAGTTTACTTACTGAGCGCATGAGAAGACCAAAGAGCCTGCTTTTAGCGACACCTAGCGTCTTAAAGTTGGCCGGATTAGAGGCTTAGTAGGGAGAGATGTGTCAATGCTTTCAATAATTGTCGGAGTTTCTGAAATATGGTCAGATCTCGTCGACAGAGGCGCTTGCTTTAATAATAACAAAAAAGCTTCTGATCTACGGAGCCGCGAAAGTGACATGGAAAGACTAAATGGTACGCAGTAAACGATTTAATAGGGCAACAGATTTAGACGCCTTTAAAACGCTTTCAAGTATTGTTATGTGAGCATACTACAATTAGACCATATTTAGATAGCCTTCTTTAGACACCTTTAAAATATGATTATACAAGGCTATATAAGGTTATTACACGATAGGAAAAGGTATGATGATTGAGGGCGTTCGGTGTCTCCATTATTTCATAGGAACAGTAAGAACTGCTCGAAATAATTTCAGTCGATGTCAACGGCAATAGCAGTAACAAGATTTTCTGTTAGCGTCAGCGGCCTTTGTTTGTAATTGTAATTGTAATTGTAATTGTATTTGTAATTTGTAATTGTATTTGTAATTTGTAATTGTAATTTTAATTTTAATCGAACATTAATATAGCGCCGCTCAAAAATCAAGTTTGTTGCCATAAGATGTTAAACTTTGGATCCATTCATCCGCCGATGGTAAATACAGTAAATACAGTAAAACCAGTAGATAAGGTAAGTGGAATTGTAATTGTAATCGAACATTTATAACACGCCACTCAACGATACAGAGGCGCTCCAGATGAAAGGCAGTGCTATCGATAAGAAATATAATGGTCTTCAGGCGATTCCGAAACAGAGGAAGAGAAAGACTGAAGAACTCAAGCCGCAGTTCCCGTTGAAGTCAGTTCCAACGAGACTGGCCAACAGATTAGGAACTTCTAGATTGAGCAGTAGCAACTGGGCCGTTGATGTCAAACTTAGCCGAATATTCATCAAATTAGGTTGGATGTAATTAGTGTATAACAACTCTTTGTCATGCCGAAGATGGTTAGCTACGTCCTTCTTCTTAGATAAAACTGGATCTAATTGTTTAAAAAAATTGTTCCTAAGCCACCTTATGGCATCAAAGACCGTTTGACGTTGATTGGTAAACATATCTGCACAGTTTTAACTATCGAATTGTGATGATTCTTGATTTAGCACACTGATTGACTTCCAATAATTTAGCACCTTATGGCATCGCATGCCGTTATCTAGGAAAAGACTGAGAAAGCTTCTTACTGAGTTATTGAGTTATATTTATTTAGAACAAGGTTTAACGTCGTCATATGACATCAAAGGCCGTTGACGACTTGAGTTATATTAAATATAAACGATAATTTATTGCGAGATTTAGACAGTTTTCTCCATTGTTCTCGCCGTAGCATGGATAATGATGATGCTGAGGTTTCTGCATGCATTATCTCATAGACCAGCAAGAACTGCTCAAAATAATTTTCAATTGACGCTAGCTAACGACCTTTGTTGTCTCTCCTTAAAACCTATTTCTTCTCGAAACAATGATCTCAGCGTTATGTATGTCTGTATGTATGTATGTATGTATGTCTGTATGTATGTATGTATGTATGTATGTATGTATGTATGTGTGTGTGTGTGTGTGTGTGTGTGTGTGTGTGTGTGTGTGTGTGTGTGTGTGTGTGTGTGTGTGTGTGTGTGTGTGTGTGTGTATGTGTGTATGTGTGTATGTGTATGTATGTATGTATGTATGTATGTATGTATGTATATATGTATGTATGTATGTATGATCACTTGTTATAGCGCCCCTACCAGATTTCCCATTCAGAGGCGCTCCCGACTACAGCGGGGAAACTGAATAGGAGTTTCACGCCGAAGCGCATGAGCAATTGCGAGTGAAGGACTTGCCCAGGGTCCTACGCGGTGGCTTGAGGTGGATTCGAACCCGCAACCCTCCGGCTGCAAGGCACCGAACATGCCCCTACACCACCGCGCCCCACATATTATATATGTTATATGGCGAACGCTCTAACCATCAACGACCCTGTAAAACAGTGCTGTCCAACCCGCGGCCCGCGGGCCGCATGCGGGCCGCCTGCAGATTCTATGTGGCCCGCCGCAGCTTGCTAAATATTTGCAATTTCTGTTCAAATGAAGTAAAAGACAGTCATTGGCCTACTTGCATAGCTATTCGTTCGTAACTTGGCTTATCATTTGACAATGTGTAGCCTACACAAAATCCAGTTCCCAAGACGCATTCATTAGGATAACTCTATAATTAATTATAATACAGTTAATAATTTTCAATAAATTTTAGTCGCTGCTTTTGAGTTGACTGATGCGGCCCTCGGCTTAAAAAATTACTTCTTCGGTGGCCCGCGGTGTCAAAAAGGTTGGACAGCACTGCTGTAAAACATTTACCTGGTTTGCATCATGTAGGCCTACTATCGCAATAATAATAATAAATAATATAATAATAATAATATATTTTCTTTAATAAGCGCCTGACAAACGCACTGCGCTGTACATTTACATGTTATGCAATTTAAATCTAAACTACTAACAGAACAGACAGCTTGCAATACAACGGCGCTAATAGCAGCCTATAAACATATCCGCCCAACAGGGGCTCGAACTCGGTACCTCTCGGTCTGTGTGCCAGATGTTATCCAATGCGCCACGGGCCCCCCAATCTCTCTGCCTGCCTGCTTACTTATTTCTTACGTACACACTTAATAACTTTAAATGCCTACTAGATAAATGACTTGATTGCCTGAAAAACTTACTTACATGTTTTGGCCAGGACGGCTGCTTTTAGCGACGCCTAGCGTCCTGCCGGTAATGTTGTCCGGATCAGAGGCGTAGTAGGGAGAGATGTGTCATTTCTCTCAATAATTATCGAAGATTGTGAAATATGGTCAGATCTCGTCGACAGAGGCGCTTGCGTCAATAATAACAAAACGCGTCTGATCTACATAGACGTGAAAGTAACACGGAGAGAGTAAATGGTACACAGTAACCGATTGGTTAGGTCGCTCTCTTTAAACACATTTAAAGCGATTTTAAGGATTGTTATAATTGAAAAAGACATTTGGTTAGGGCACTATATTTACACACCTTTAAAACGCTTTTAAGGATTTATAATTTGAAAAAGACATTTAGACAAATTTTAGAGAGCCCTCTTTAAACACCTTTAAATGTAGTTAGCTAAAGTTATATAATCTTAGAATGCATGTATATATGTATGTATTTAATTTTGTTGCTGTAAGTAATTTTTCTCTGCCTGCCTGCTTACTTATTTCTTACGTACACACTTAATAACTTTAAATGCCTACTAGATAAATGACTTGATTGCCTGAAAAACTTACTTACATGTATATATGTATGTATTTAATTTTGTTGCTGTGAGTAATTTTTCCCTCTTCTTGTTGGTCTTAAATCTGTGGATATTTAATTACTCTTTTACTGGTGCTTTTTGCTTTTAGGATTGTGTATTGCATTATTATGATTTGCATAATTGTTATAATAACAATCTTTTGCCTTAATTCTAGTTACATGTATGCGAGTTGGTTGATGAGGCGTATAATTAGTAGCTTCTTTTCAACTGTGAAATCTTAAGTATGTTTTATTATATTATATAAGTAATAAAAATCTGATGTAAGTAAATTACATATATGGCATATTGTTCATTAAGTATCTATAACACTTTGTTGTAAGTATCACATGTTTAGTTTGGTTGCTGTATTGGAGTAAATTATTACATTGCATCATTATGCAGTACTACATATGCAGTATAAAGGAAAATGTAGTTGTTGTGTCTCAATTAACATGTTGAAAACAAACTTTAAGCAATTGTAATACGTATGTGCCAAATATTTTTTTTTTACTTAATGAAACTTACGTTTGAGTGTATTGGATGCTTGAACAGTCTACGGGTAAAAGGCCGACTTTGTGAATTACCTATATCATTTAGTGTTTGTGCTGTTTTTATCAAATTTTTATTCAAAAAAAGTATAATGGTAAACAGTGAATGTTGTCACTAGATGACGTTAAACTGAAAATTAATAAATAATCACTTAAAAGAGTACAAGTAGACTTAGTATCTAACGTCATGATATTATTATAATTAAATTTGTATCGAATCGTTTAACCACAGTGTGTGTATCACAGAAAGTAGGCCTAACCGATGTATTACTTTATGTCGTTTAACATTGAATTTTGTGACATTGTAAGGATTTATTTTGACACCTTTAAATGGTGTCGTTTGGACGTTAAATTTCTCGTTTTCATTGTATGGTATACATTGTGAATTGTCGTCAACGGCCTTTGATGTCATAAGGCGACGTTAAACCTTTGATTAATAATAATATATGTATGTATGTAGCCGGCGGTATAATGATGATCATGCTTTGTGTCATAGGAACAGTAAGACCTGCTCAAAATAATTTCAATCGACGTTGCCATAAAATGTCGTTAAACTTCGGATGCATCTATCTACCGATGGTAGGCCTAAATACCGAAAATACCGAAAAGCCACTAGATAAAGTAAGTGAAATTGTAATTGTAATCGAACATTTATAAAGCGCCACTCAGCGATTCAGAGGCATTCCCCACCCGTGTCAAAAATAATGGACTTCAGGTGTGTCCGAAACGGTTGAAGATAAATTTTCTCTACAAGAGCACTTGGCTAAAGTTTAAATTTATTCTATTCGCGGTTTACTATTTATGTTGTAATAAATAACAAACATTCACATTCTATTTATACGCTACTTTCAATAGGTTCGTTTACATCACTATTTCAAATAGTGGAGCAAAAAGTGTTGAGCTTTTGAAATACTATCAAAGTTCATTAATTTTACTGGTTAACTAGTTAGCAATTGGTTTATTAAAGGATATTCTTGCCTACTTACTTACTTATTACCGAATTTAATACTGCCTAAAAAGTCTGTGAACTCTGATTTGATCTTCGACGAATTGATTAGTTTATTAATATACACATTTATTTATCTTCTTGCTTGAAGAGTTAGGTTATGTTAAATTCCAGTTGGATTGTTGTCATGTTAATCGTTCCTCATTTGGAAAGGTTTGATTTTAAACATGCAATAATTCTAAAAGGCAGCGCAATTAATGAAACACCTTTTTCAAGAACTAGGCCGTTACTATATAAAGACGGCAGAATAGAGCTGTAATATGCCAAAACTAATCTTTGTCGGCGGCAACGGCCTATGTTGTCATAAGCTGCCGTTAAACTGTGGACACACACACTGTAATATGCCAAAACTAATCCTTGTCGGCGGAAACGGGCTATGTTGTCATAAGCTGCCGTTAAACTGTGGATCCAATCCTAAGCGCGTTTACACTTCCAGGGCGGGCTATTCATTTAAAAAATTAATCAAATGCATTAAACTATATCTGGTGAAATAATAAATTATATAATAACTACCAGTATCTTTAATTAATTAAGCAGTACTATCTTATGACGAAGCATCACTCGATGGCGTTGAAGTAACCGTCTCAGAGGAGGAGGATCGATCCCCTACTCTCCACGTTGCTAGGAGAGCATTCTAACCAATCGGCCACCGTATCCGAAAAGTGTTTTAGCAGCTGTACTTAGTTTGTTACAATTTCAATTAAAATCCTATTCGCCTGCCTGATTAATTGTTACTTACCTATCCAATTAACAAATTATATGCCTCCTGGATAAATGACGATCGACTGATTGACTGACTAACTTATTTATTTACTCAGAACATAGAAAGGTTGCTGTTAGCGACACCTAACGTCGTAATTTTGGCCTGATCAGAGGCGCAGAAGGGAGGGATTTGTCAATGCTCTCAATAATTGTAAAAATTGTCAGATATCGTCGACAGAGGCGCTTGTGTCAATAATAACAAAAAACGCGCATGATCTACGGAGTCGCGAAAGTGACACAAAAGAAGTAAGCGATATAGGAACTGATTGGTTAGGACGCTCTATTTAGACACCTTTTAAACCGTTTCAAAGATTGTTATATTATCGTGGGACAAGGAAACTATTTTTAGCTAGCTTTCATTTTTCATCATATCATTGAAATGTAGGTACCCAGGGCTATACAAGCTTAGGACACGATAGCCGACGGTATACTGATTGGTTACCAATAATTTAACATCTTACGATATCGAATGTCGTTGCCTAGCAATAGATTCAAAAGAATTTTAACTGAAATGGTTACGTACGGAATGTCAAATTCAACTCCCGAGGTTATTTATTGTAACGTTTTAAGTGTTAAAAAGGTGTCTAACCTTCGAGACAGCTGTCCTCATTATTTTCGCCGTAGCATAGATGATGATAATAATTCTGATTTATCCGCCCGAAAGCAGATACATTAGCATTTTTTATGCCACCAGAGGATGAGATGACTGAGGTGGTTCCCCGTTGCCTTCCTTACAGACATTAATGAGAAAGCAACTTGTCCAGTGGCTTGATATATTTTCGAACCATCGACAATCCGGTTACAAGGCACAGAACATACCTCGTATATAAATTGAAGTTATAATCTGCAGTGTTTAACAACATCTTCTGTCTGCCAGGGCCGTTGACGTTGCCTGACTAACAAGGCTTGGGACTGGTACTACCAGAGTAGTAATGGTACTACAGTAGTACCACTACTACTCTGTTAGCATTACTACCTCAGTAGTAGTCGGACAGTGACTGAGTGAGATATAGCGAAGTGCAGCAACGGATCGATCAAGAATTTAACGACATCTTGTGGCAAGAAAGAAGGTTGGCGACGACAGAAATTACTTTGGCATAATACAGCTTTTAAATCAAATTAGATTTTATCCATCGTCATTAAACAGAAATGATCCGTGTGGTTCTTTACATCAGCAAACTATATTTTAGAACAAGGTTTAACGTCGTCATATGACATCAAAGGCCGTTGACGACAATTTAAAACATATACAGTGCAGTGAAATGAATTCATAGCGTCCAAAAGACACCATTTAAAACTGTTCAAACATAACCTTAAAATGACATAGTGTTCATTGTTTAACGACATACAAATAATTACAATTCATAAATATATAGTTTGATACATGCAATTTGGTATCTGATGCAAATTCAACAATATTCAGCAGCAATTGTTGTATACAAGAAATGTTTCTAAAAATTAATTCTTGATCACCAATCCTAATTTACATTTACTTCTTACTCTATTTATTTCAATAACATTTATTTTACAAATTTAGAAGACATTAAAGTTAAACATGAAGTCCACTTTTGAATTTTTAAGAAGTTAACAATCCGTAAAATCAAGCATTATTAAAGAAATATACTCAAACAGTGAATATGACAATTCTTTATCATTTATCATATCATATTAATTACGATTATGACATCTGATTCCATCAATCAAACACTTAGCATCAGTTTTGACACATAAGTGTAAAAGTAAAATCGTTTTTTATTACAAATTTCAGCATATTTGACAACGTTGTTCTGAAATGAGTTTCATATTCTCCTTTGTCTAAAATGTTTAAATCTTTGAGGACAATTTATAATGTTATCAATCAGAGTATGAGATTCTTGACACATATAATCAATGAGAAAATTTAACAATATTATAGAAAGAGTAACATACATTAAAAAATAAAACAAGACTTTCCTAGCCTATACCATAATGTACATTTAATTAACTGATTTCAAACATAAATGAAACTCTTCCAAGAGCTTACAAACGATAACATTTACACAACTTTTCCTTTATAAATAAGACTTACAAGCCTATAAACCTCACTTTGTATACAACCTATATCAAGTAAATTCTTAGTGTTAAAATCTACCTTATATAAGACACAAACATCTCTTAAGATGTTAGAAATATTTTCTTTTCTACAACTTAATAATAAATAGTTTATATTTTCTGGGACTTTACATAAATTACAAAGACCACTTTCAAGCTTCTTCATAAGAAGAAGTCTTTCATTTAGATTTACTTTTCCTAATCTTAATCTTGAAATCTGTACCTCCTTCTTTCTATTAAAGTCAACAAATTTGATGTTTGTGTCCACCGTAGGACATATATACTTATAATGCTGACCCTTAAAATCACTATCATATTTCTTCTGCCATTCGTTTACCACATGCGATTTTATAATTGAAAAGACTTCTTGCAATTCTAGATAACTTGTTGAATTAATAATGGGCAAACTGAGTGATTGTTTTGCTAAAGCATCAACTTTTTCATTACCTAATATATTTACATGACTAGGGATCCAAATCAAATGTACTTTGCTTATCTTAATTTTATTAAATGCTCCTAATGTTTCTTGTAAAAGGTTTGGTCTGGAGCTTGACAAGGAATTTCTAAAAGACATAAGAACACTTAAAGAGTCAGAAAAAATAGCAAAATGTTTAAGTTCTTGATTTTCATTCTCTGATATCCAACAAAAGACTTCCTTGATAGCAGTTAATTCGGCGGCATAAATACTAGAGCTATTGCAGAGACGGATTTGCTTATCTACATTAAGGATAGGGATTGTGTAAGCAGCACCGACCAAATCCCCAGCCTTAGAACCATCAGTGAATACATGTGTGCATGTTTTATATCTGCTCATGTGTTCCAAGGAGATAAGACGGATAAGTTCAGGATTGTCGTTTTTCTTACTTATTGATTTGTGAAGAGTTATATCAACCTCAATGTCATTATTTAACCAAGGAGGAGTTGTAGGAAATGTGGTTGCCTGAAAAGGAAGGTTAAGTGAAGAGAAAAAGTCTTGTGTTCGTGTGTAAGTGGATTCATCCTTATGACCAAATGTTCTGAATTCATTAGTCCAATGAGGTTGATATGCAGCTCTGACTGGATGATCAGGATTTCCCAAAATTTTTGTACCCAGTTTTAGGGAATTTTGCAGTCTTCTCATTTGAAGTGGCATTTCACCACACTCATTTTGAAGTGCTGATGCTGGAGTACCTTTGGCAGCACCACAACATAATCGTAATGCCTCAGTTTGAATAGAGAATAACTTATCTAGATATGATTTAGGGGCTGAAGAATAAGCTGCATCACCATAATCAATGACTGATCTAATAAGTGCCCTGTAAATATGAAGTAGGGCTTTCTTTGAAGCTCCCCAATGGTTACCAGATACTGCTCTCATAAGATTCATGCGATTTTTACACTTGGTTATCACATATTCTATATGCGGTTTCCATGATAGTCTATGATCAAATATTACGCCAAGGAACTTAGCTGTTTTTTCAATTTTAATTGGCTCATTCCCAACTTTTATCTTAACATTTGATATCCTACTTTTCTTAGTAAACAAAACCCCTACTGTTTTACTGATTGATATTTTAAAACCATTTTTATTACACCATTTGTCTATTGCATTTAAGGACAACTGGATTCTGCTTTGTAATTTATTATGATTTCGGTGGCCTGCATAGATGGAGCTGTCATCAGCAAACAAAGTCATCTCTACCCCATCCAATCCTTGAGGTATATCATTAATCATAATCAGAAATAATAAGCTTGATATAACGGCTCCCTGAGGTGTACCATTTTCTAATGAGTATTTGTCAGATAAGGAAGTTCCAATTTTGACTTGAAATGTTCTGTTGGATAAAAAGTTTACTATCCAATGATAAGTGTTTCCAATTATTCCCATATTTAGTAGCTTTTTCAACAGTGTAGGAACATGAAGCATGTCATATGCACGCTCAAAATCAATAAAGATAGCCAATACGTCTTCTTTATTCTTTAGTTTTTTAAAGATGCTATCCTGCAATTTAAGAATTTGGTCAATGGTACTTTTGTGTTTTCTGAAGCCTGACTGATTTTTGAAAGCAGATTATTTTTCTCCACATACCACTGTAATCTATTTGTTACGAGTCTCTCCATGACTTTACAAATGGTTGATGTCAGTGATATTGGTCTATATGAATCCGGATTAGCAGCATTTTTATTTGGCTTGAGAAGGGGCAAGATGATTGCACGATGCCAATCATCTGGTAATTTACTTTCTGTCCAGATCTTATTGTAAAAAGCTAACAATATAGTAAGAGCATGTCTGTGTAAATGTTTAAGAAATTCATATGGGATTTTGTCATCGCCTGGCGATTTGCAACATTTAGAATTAGAAATGGCATCTTTCAATTCTTTGAGTGAAAAATTTACGTTAAGAGCCTCAGTATCTTCTAAACCTGGTAAGTTATCTAAGGGAGCAACGTTGTGTTCATTTTTGACACATTTTAAGTACTCTACAAATTTTGGATTATAATTTTTGTTACTACTAGTTTCTGCATACATTTGCGCTAATAAATTAGATTTTTCTAAGTTATTTTCTGCAGTTATCCCATTAGAGTTTAAAGTTGGGATGGATTTGTAAGGTGCTATGCAATTCATGCGTCGAGCCATGTCCCATACTACTCCCAATTTTGTCTGATCAGTCAATTCAGAGCAGTAGTTTTCCCAACTAGCTTTTGCTTCTGATTTCAGAGTCACCCTTACTACTGCCTCCTGATGTTTATATTCTACATAATCTTTCAACTCCTTTGATTTTAAGGCCTTATTCCTAGCTTTATTTCTATTAAAAATGGCTTCGGTGCACCTGTTATTCCAGAACGGATTGGGTCTATGTTTCTTCCTCCGTTTGATTGTTATTATTATGATTCCTTTTCCTACCAGGTAATTTTTCATTAGCTAATGACGTAAGAGATGTCGAATCAGCAAACTATAACGCAGCGCAAGAGTTTTATATAGGAGGCCAAACTACTTTAAATGAGGTGTTTTAAATGTCAAATTGGAAGGATATTATTTTTGTATCTGTATTGGCTTTCTGTTCTATAGACTCTCTACTTGAAAATCGTCTTCTGTCGTATAATGTATCGTAACGTGATGGTTTATATAGCTCCTCTATTGGAGAGGTCGTCGAAAGCGCTGAACAAACACAATGAAATCGCTTCAGTCATCGCTGCTCTATATATGGACGCCATGATATTACTTGTGTATGTCTATTTTGTGTGTATGTATGTGTGTATCTACGTACATATCTGTATGTATGTATGCTTGTGTACTTGTAGTCGTAGATGCATATATTTGTGTCCATGAATCTATGTATATGTGCATGTAAGTATATATATGTGTGAATTTATGTTTGTGCATGTAAGTATGCATTAATCTATGCATGTGTGTATGTATCAGCGAATGTGTGTATGTAGCCTATTTTTCATTCATTCATTCATTCAAACATTTATATAGCGCCCCTTCAAGGTAACTACTCAGAAGCGCTCCCAACTCCAGTCCGGCCAAAAAGGTAAGTTTTCAAGTGGCCATAAAAGTATCAGTACATGTTCTAGGGAACAAGCGTAGCTCCCGTGGGAGGCTATTCCAAACCCTAGGGCCTACCACAGAGAATGCTCGGTTCTGTATGGTTGCTGTGCTGGCAAACGGGACCGCCACTACCCCCTCTCAGCAGAGCGAAGGGAGCGACTACCCTGAACCACCGACACCGGCTTACAGAGGTCTATTAGGTAGGCTGGTGCAAGGCCAAGATGGCATCGCCAAACCAGAGAAACAACTCTATATTCGATGCGCTGTCGGACAGGAAGCCAATGCAGAACTTCCAACATATACCTGGTGACATGATCAAATTTTGGTATTTGGCCGATGAGTCGCGCTGCAGCTCGCAGTACACGATCAAGGCAAGACAACCGGCTAGACGGCAGACCAGAATAGAGAGTTAAGCAGTGATCAAGCCGCGCTGTAATGAAGGCATGAACAAGAGTGGTTGCAGCGCTCGCTGTAAGAGAACGTGCAACAGTACGGAGCTGACGCAGCTGGTAATAGCATAGGTAATGTATGTATTACTGTTTTATTATAGTTTTTACTACCAATATCGGTGTCAGGTTCAGTCGTCATTCTGCTATATGGTTTTCTCTAAACTCTTAAAGACGCATTTTTTTCAGCTGTTTGATGGCCACGTGTTGAGCGCTTCTGAGAGACTCTTAAGTGGCGCTTTATAAATGCTTTGTTACATTACATTACATTACAATCATTACATATGGTGGAGGACGCAAAACGCGCTATTTGATGCGTACACCTAAGACTTTTTATTGTCACTTTAATTTATTGCTGGTCAACCTTTCTACTACAACTACGACTAAAAGACAAGAAAAACAATTGATGCAGAAAAAACAAAGAAACGATTAATTGTTGTTCTTTCGTCAACCACCAGGCGGCGTTAGACCGTTCTCTTTTGTCTGAAACCTATCGTTAGAGGGAGCCACGTTCAAACGACGATGACAGCAAAATGAAGATTTATTCACAGACTGCGCTTCGAATTAACGACGCTACGACTCGAGTCGTTCTCCTTTCCCCCGCTACGTGGCGCCAACGCTGACCCCAGGTCACCGGTCTGTCATCTAGCGACGGTTACGTCATCATTACGAGCGATTTTCTGTGACATGCGACGCCGTCTTCATCTTTCGTCCGGTGTGAGGCGAAATCTGGACCACGGCGTAAAGAGTTCCGGCGAAGAATATCGTGATCGGTTCACGCTATTAGTAACGAGTCACTCACAATAGAGAGACAAAGGAAATGGATCGATCACACGCTGAAAGGAGACTCGCTGCTAAGAACGGCCATCAAAATGGAGGGCAGGCACACAAAAGGAAGACTAAGACAGATGATGCTGGGTTGGATGAAGACAGTTGGATATGGAAAGCTCAAATAGTAAGAACAACAGCGAGACCTAGAGAACTTATTGTCTAGATGTGACATGCAACCCGGCTTTTGTGTAATTTATATCGGTCAGATGAATGCGTTAAAAAGGTGTTTAGCATAAACAATGACTTATCGCGTCGCTAGTTCCTAGGAGGCAGAGAATCAAAAGAAGTTGTATTCCTGCATGCATTCCTATAATGTATTGCTAAACATAAAATATTCTGTGGATATAGTTTGCTGCCGTCAGTTAGTAATTGTAATAGTAATAAGTAACTTCCATTGCCAGTGTCCAATGCACAGGGCATTAAATGGTGGCTCACCAAAACCAAGTCGTAATCAGGTCAATATCTAGAAGATCAATCTGTTATTCACAAAAGAATAGTTTTCAGCAAAATCACATCCTAACCTTAATAGACAAGCAATCGTTATCGTATACTCAAAATTTATAATGCTAAAATCGGGGAACCAGCTTATTCAGGAGCGCTGCGTCGTATCAAAGGGCTGGATGTCCACAGATTGATGTACACAAGTGGTTGGTTTACGATGAAGTGGTAAAGGTCACTACAACACATTAACCGTCTCAGAGAAGGAGAATAATTGAACCCTTACTCCCAATGTTACAAAGCGAGCGTTCTCACCAATCGCATGCTGTTGCCCAATATTCGCATTATAATCATATATCGTGTCAGACTCTTAAATAGCATCTGACGATATCGTTTCAAAGGTGTCCAAGGCGATCGCACTAACCAATCGTATTCAGCTATTACACGAGTGGAAACAATCGAGCAGCGGCGGAAGCTTCTGCTATTTCTCGAATGCGAAATTTCCCTTCAAAATTGTCGGAACAGATTTCTTATGGGAACCGATCTGATACGATACGGCGAGCGGCCAGCCCGAAGTTAATAATGTTCTCAAATAGATAAACAAGGCCGGACCTTTTCTGAAGAATTAATGACGCCTACGACCGCCAGAGGACCAGGGTCTGGTCGACAATACGCTCGGACGGATCGTTTATCGACGACTCATCGAAGCACTCGAGCAAACCCTGCGCTGGCGTCTTTGTCGTCGCCGCCACCGCTAGAGGCGCTTGTCTGAACGGCGGTGTGATGGGAATTGTATTTTGGGTGAAAAGTGTCCCACTGGGCCCAATATGTGTTGACAAGGCATTAAATATTGAGGCTAGCCTAAACTTAAACATGAATATTTACTTTATGTGGCTTTGTTATAATATTGTCTTCATGTTATGATTTTAATGCGCGTTTCAAGCGGTAGCCATGTCTCAATCATTTCTTAACTCGAACCCGTTGTAATAATTCCTAAGTTTCGATGTGTTGACCTATCTTAACTTAAGCGTAGCCACGTCATCTTATCACTGGACGAATTGGATCCACAGTTTAACGGCAGCTTATGACAACATAGGCCGTTGCCGCCGACAAAGATTGGTTTTTGGCATAAATGTTTTCTGATACTTATATATAGCATTGGTGCAATGCTTTTGAAAGGTGTCTAATGACAGCGCGTCACATGTTTGTATAACGTATGTTGAGAGTGAGAGCGAGAGACAAAGATAGAGACAAATACAGATGTGTCGGTGTGACACATAGATCGATAGACAGATTATTATTATTACTATTACTATTACAATAACAATAATTAATTATATTTAGGATTAGGATTATGATTATTATGATTATTATTATTATTATTAGGATTACTAGTATTATTATAATTATTATACAGTAATTTTACATAGCTCCCCTTAAAGGCAATCTACACAGGATCTCTCTCAGCTCAAACCCGGCCGTACAGTGTGACGAGAGTGTTGTGGAGTGGGATCGGTCTTTTCCCGTGTCGCGACTCGTTACGACACCCTGTTGGAGTGTCGCCCGTGAAGAAGGCAGCTGGCGTTGATGTCGTCTTGGAAAAGCTGACCCCTGTTGACCTCTGTTGACCTCTGATGCATCGGTCGTCGGTTTATTGTGGACAATTGTCCAGTTAACGTCTCCGACCGTAACAGCCGAACACAGAGTCGATTATGAATGGATGAAAGCGATTGGCTGCTTCTGCTTCTTCTTCTTCTTATGATGCGGACGACCAGCAACGGGTGAAGACACGCTCACAGACACCGACCAACTAGCGCTGTCTGTTTGTCTCTGTGTCTCTGTGTCTTTCCCTGTCTCTGTATCTCTCTGTATCTCTCTTTCTCTCGCATGAGGCGCGTCTTAAGCCGTAGATAAAAGGCATTCTATTCGCGAGTTGTCGTTCGAGTAGACTGGTCGCAAACACAGTCGTTGAACTCCATTACTCGTTCGAATAGCAGTCTCACCTTCGCCGTTCCGTGACCTAGAAGGCGTTCCGGCGCTACGCTGTTTCGACTGTAGTAACCGTCAGTTCTTGAAATAAGGTGTCATAATTAGTTATCGTCAGTTGTCGTTTACAGTTACAGTAATCGTTAGAGTGAAAGGATTTACTGATGATTTCTGCGACTGTCGAAGTTCTAAAAATGGGTAAGGGTAATAAAGACTCAATGATTTCGTGAATTTCTAAAAGACACTGAAATATTCTTCTTGTGATAATGTTGGTGATGATGACAATGATGATGGTGATGATGGCGATGATGATGATGATGATGATGATGATTATTATTATTACTATTATTATTATTATTATTATTATTATTATTATTATTATTATTATTATTATTATTATTATTATTATTATTATTATTATTATTATTATTATTATTATTATTATTATTTTTATTATTATTATTATTTAAAAAAAATTTGATAATAGTGTGCATTTACCAGCCTACCGTTGCCTTTTGCATTGCGTATTGTTGGTGCATCTGGTATATCATATTCAACCAAAATGTAGCGAAGGCAACTTTCCCATAGAATTTGAGCTAAAAGCGGTCACACCTTTAAAAGGATTTTAGCCTATGTTATACCGGGTGGCGCATAAAAAACGTTCCCAAACTTTGCTAACCTGGCAAAGATCTAATTTAAGAGATATCAAATTTTAATTTATACCAAAATGTTAAGCAATTATTTCTGTGCACAAATGTAAAATTTCAAGAGAGTATGTTTATTAAGTCACACCCTGCGGCAAGGTTATGACGTCATACCTGTTTACAAATTTTGCACAAAACTACGTCATTTATTTCGCCGCGAAGTAACGAGAGTATCTTGATTAAACTAGTCCTCGAAGTAGTAAACATTAAAACGTGGTGTTTTCAAATGATGATCTCGCTGTTATTAAGATATCATTTGAGGAGAAGGGTTGGCGAGGCAAGCGAATCGTTCAGGAAAATCCGCGTAAAAACTGGTCAAGACAAAGCATAAACCGAGTCAGAATAGCCGCGTTTACGGCTCTAGCAATGAACGAAAGTCTTCAATTGCGCCAGAAAGACTTTATCATGAGACTAGTCGTTTCTCTAAAAAATTAATAGTATCTGCTGGAATTTCGATGCACGGTAAAACATACATCATCTTCATTGATCCTCAGAAAACCAAAGTCAATGGAGAGCATTACGTCGGCTTGTTACGCGATAAGCTCATTCTCCAATGTCGTAGACTCTATCCTGACGACAAATACATCTTTCAACAAGACAGTGCTCCTTCACATCGTTGCAGATTGGCTCAGCAATTTCTTCAAACAAACACCCCTGATTTTATTCACAGTGATGCCTGGCCACCAAACTCTCCCGATCTAAATCCTCTGGAGTCTGGACTACTATGTATGGAACGCCCTGAAAGAGCTTGTGTATGCTGGTCGCAGAAAACCGTTTCTAAATACTGACGAAATTAAGCAGGTCATTGAAGCAAAATGGTCTCTATTAGACGACACACAGATACAGAAGTCAATAGGACAGTGGAAACAGCGTTTAAGGGTCGTTACAAGAGAAGGCGGAGGATCAATTAAACATGTGTTCGCGTAAAGCGTCGTCATAAAACAACTGTGCAAAATTTTGACCATGGGTCATACAGTTCTAACAACAATTTCTCTCAAACTGTTGAGTATTTTGCGCTAAATTTTGGCTGTGTTGTACAAATATGAATTATGATTAGTTTGATATACTATGATTCAATTTACTTTAAAATTGTTTAATTGCCAGGTTAACAAAGTTTGGGAACGTTTTTAATGCGCCACCCGGTATAAGCATGTGACAAGGTAGCGGAATGGTTAGGGCGATCTTATCAGACACTTTTAAATAGGTCTTCACCGGTGATATATAGGAATCTTGGAAAGTTCTTCTAAATTAATACTTTCACAGTATGATGTAATGCGAAAGGTGAGAATTGTATAAAAAAAATTAATGAAAAATTGGAATAATAGCTGTATAATTATGCCATAGGAACGGTGAGAACTGATGAAAATAATTACACACCTCTTAGAACTTTCTCATGATGATATTTACGACACCTCTATTAAAAGGGTATACCTTCTCTTATAACTTTATAAAAGAGCTGTAATATGCCAAAAATAATCTTTGCCGGCGGCAACGGCCAATGTCGTCATAAGCTGCCGTTAAACTGGGAAACCAACCATTGTTTACCGTATCCGCACTGGCACTTCCCGGAGTACGTATATAAATGCAGTCGTGGAGAAGTAGTAGTAGTTGCAGTAGTAACCCATTGTTCAACGACATCTTGCAGCTGACGTAGTTGACCTTACCTGTACATATTGATATTATGGAAGCAATCTGTTATCTCGTAGTAATAGTGGTTTCAGTTTCACGACACTGTATGATAGCAAAGATCATTAGCGTCACCTTCTTCCTTTATCCATCCTTGGGACTTTCACCACCAGAGTACGGGTTGCGGCGGAGTTAACTTAAATCTCTGCGAGATGAACTTATCTCGAGGTGAGAGGATTTTAACTTAAAACGGGACATAACTTTTTAAAAGGGGTGTGTTAAATATCTGCACAAAATTCATTTAGTCACATAGGTGTTACATCGGCATCTTGCGGCTGCCATGCCCGTCTTTGTTCAGTCAATCAGTCAATCAGTTTATTGCTCCTAAATGAATTGTACATGAGATACATTATAATCAATTCATATCAACAAATGTAATAGGCAACAAAATAAGACGACAATGAGGCAATTCTTGCCAAACAATGGGTACCCTTGAAGGAAAAAAATCCCGCTAGGTATACGGCCCTAGGTGCAAGATAGTCCATACTCCATAGATATGTTGGGAGATCGACAGAGTTGATTGTTGAGAAGACAGAATGACAAGTATAATTGATATTATTATATTATAATGTTGTTGAACTTACCTACGCCAGTTGTGAAACTAAATGCAGTATATCCCGTTGAAAAAACGATTCTTATATCGCAGATATTTACTTCTTAAAAGAGGTGTCGAAATATCTGCGGAAAATCGTTTAGTACAATTTTAGTTTCTCTTGTTTAACAAAATCTTGTGCCAGCCAGGTCTTGGACGTCGACATTACCTATATCCATGTCTATATCGTAGATGTATTTAGTAGTAATCCATTGTTTAACGCCACGCAAGATACATAGGCCATTGACGTCTTAAAAGTTCATCGATATTATAGTTCAGGTCATTTTCATCTAACTTTCGTCCATCGGCTTCGTTTGCTTCTCTCGTTGTAGCGTTTGTGTCTAGTCGGTTGTAGAGATATATATATATATTTTCGTTTATTCAACAATCCGGTTGACACACCGCAACCGGTTACAGTGTACAATTATGCAATTCACAAGACACAAATCTTAACTACTAACAGAACAGACAGCCTGCAAACACAAAGCGTATCCGCCCAACGGGGGCTCGAACTCGGTACCTCTCGGTCACTTTGCCAGATGTTATCCAATGCGCCACGGGCCCCCAACGTTAGATGGCGATGTTAGGCAGGTAGTTGGTGTCGAGCTCTGATAATAATTATACAGATTAACATTTAATATTATATATATATATATATATATATATTATTGCAATTACTATTACAATTACTATTACTCAATTTATTTCGAATCTTGCATTCTCATTAAGATAGATGGCGCATGTTGGTCTTTACTTTTGTAAAACGTCCTTATACTGACATCATGAATTGCGTTCCATCGTCCTCACTGTCATCCTCCGTTGTTTCGATCGCTTCCTCCGCTTCCTCTTCCGCTTCCTCATCAGACCGGATGTTGCAGGTAACTCTTAGTTAACATAAGAGTCCCACTAATCTAAATCTTTACATTGGTTTTTCTTTCCGTAGCGGATGTTTTTCTCTAGGAACAAAGAGGCCACGAGTAAAGTTTGCTGCTAGACACCTTTATAACATATTCCTCTAAAGCTATATAAACTCAAGGGTCATCACCATAGAACGTTATCGAGAAAAAGCCTAGGTTTTATTAACAAGAGTTCGTTTTAATTGCAATCCACCAATCCCTACTTGTTGTAGTGCCAGTCCCAGAAAGCAAGAAAGGAGGAGGGCTACTTTAGTCATCTCTGTCATTACTCAGCGTCGCTAAACAACAACTAACTAACCAATAGTAAGAATTTTTCTTCGGTATAAAATAACGTTCTTAGCGGTAGTGCCAGTACCAAGCATGGAGAAAGAAGGAGGGCAACGCTAATCGTCATCGTTGCGACACAACGTCATTAAAAGATATAACTCATACTGCTTAAAATAGTTCAACACCTCTTCAATTTGTCTGTGTGTACGTCTAGTACTTATAAAAACCATTCATGATATATACACTCCGTCGCTACCAAAACTGTGGTAGTGCCAGACGTAATCATGGAGAAAGGAGGAGGATAACGATAATCATATTTGTAATGACACAGTGTCGTTAAATAGCAACAAACCAACAATTCATTACATATTTCAACACCTTTTTAATTGTCTTAGCGTACTTATAATATTTATGAAACCATTCATATTTCAACACCTCTTTTAATGGTATCATTATACCAATAATAAATCTAAAAGCCAGAGCATCTTGTCTCGGTCTACAAGATACAACAACGTCGTTGAACACCTAGCACTAAGCAATGATCATAATTATTATGATCGGATGTTATAGGAATGCGTTGGATGTAAGAAGGTGATAGCGGAGCGCTTCCTGTTGAAGGCGCTCGACCAGTTCTGGCACGAGGACTGTCTCAAGTGCTCCTGCTACGACTGTCGTCTGGGAGAGGTCGGATCGACGCTCTTCACCAAGGCCAACCTACTACTCTGCAGGAGGGACTACCTCAGGTAACAACCGCCCTGCGTGGTCCGTCTCTTATAGGCTGACGGGGTCTGGTCTCGATTGGTCTCATCTAGAATCGCCTAGTCCGTGATTGACAGATGTGGATTAGTCCGGTATGTGTGATCAGAATGGTCTTAACGGATCTTCTAGTCTATCGCAGCCTGCGTCTGGCATTGCCAGAGTTCTAGCATTGACTATTTTACTTTCCTCCAAAGGGAAAGGAAAGGGAAGAAATGGGAAGCTTCCGCTTTCCAGCCCATGCGAAGAGAACATCTTCAACGGTTTTTCTAGATTCTACGTTGAGCACAGATACTTGGTTAGTTTCCTTTTAACGACAATGTGTCTTAACAAAGATGATTAGCGTCGCCCTCCTCCTTTTGCCAGACTCATAATTATTCATTCACTTCTCCAACGTTTAACGACATCTTATGACCACAATGGCCACTGACATCTTTAAAGATGATAATTGTATTTCGTTTAATTTTAAAAGAGTTTCGCCAGACTCATATTTATTTATTTTTCCAACGTTAACCAACGTCTTATGACTACAATGCCGTTGACGACAATTGTATCAGTTCATTTGATAAAAGTTTCTTCCATCGACTTTCATTTCTTCTTCTCTCGTTTGTTTCATGTTTGGCAGATTGCTTTCAAGGCCTATAAGAATAATTGTTTCGACCATTATAACGTTAACGATTTTGAAACGCGCTTTACATAGCGACTGAAGTATGCGTTAAAAAGGTGTTTAACACCAACCATTTTTGATGACCTCGAATGTTCCTGTAGTTAATCCAACAGAGTCCGACTATTTAAACGTTAATTTTTATATAATTTTTCCAAAGTCTAACGACATCTAATAATGTCATCTCGAATTTCAGGCCTATTTCCATCTTACCTTACTTCTCGAAATTTTTTGAAAGAATTATGTATGATAGACTGTACTCGTACATCAGCCACACTAATCTGCTCTACCCTCTCCAACATGGATTCCAGCCAGGTCACTCAACTGCAATGTCCTTATTGGACATTCAAGATAAAATTTCTAAAGCTATGGACAATAATGAGTTCTCCATTGGAATATTCTTGGATCTTGCTAAAGCATTCGACACAGTCGACCATAAAATTCTCCTGGATAAATTAGAGCACTACGGTATTAGAGACATTGCTCTAAAATGGTTCAATAGCTACCTAACCAATCGCTCTCAACAGGTCTTATGTAATGGCTCCCTATCTGCTCTGAATCTAATCTTATACGGTGTTCCTCAGGGAAGCATTCTGGGTCCACTTCTATTCTTAATCTACATCAATGATCTTCCCAACTCCTCTACTCTACTTCGCTATATCCTATTTGCAGATGACTCCAATGCATTCTTATCACATACCTCCTATGAACAGTTGATCAGTCTGGCTAATAAGGAACTGGCTCTTGCAAGTGAATGGTTCAGGGCCAACAAACTCACCCTAAATCTCACTAAAACCAACTACATTATATTTAGATCAAGTAAAAAGCTTATCCCGTTCTCTGAAAATCAACTTATAATTGACGATATGTTAATTCCTCAGGTAGACTCTACTAAATTCCTGGGTGTCTTTGTCGATCAGCACTTGAAATGGAATGTACATACCCATGAAATATCGAAAAAAATTATGAAAAATATTGGTATAATAAGAAGAATTTCCCACTTACTCCCCCCTTAGTTTTGAAGAACCTATACTTTGCTCTTATTCAGCCTTACCTAACATATTGCAATTTCATCTGGTCCTCTACTTACCCAGCTCATCTAACTAAATTAAAACTACTGCAAAAAAAAGCCATACGAATCATAACTAAATCCTCATTCAATTCTCACACCAAACCACTTTTCTATGCTCTTAAGATCTTAAATATTGACCAAATTAGATACGTGCAAACATGTGAATTTATGTACCAGTATGACAACAATCTCCTACCTGCTGCTTTTCTATCCTTTTTTACTCCTGTCACGAAATCTATAGCTACTAGAAGTAATCGTACTTATATGTCTACATATGCTAGAACCAACACCCGTAAATTCACAATGCAGTACCAGGGTCCTCTGACCTGAACAACAACAATTTACACAAGGGATATCCAAGGTGTTACTAATTCTATCTCACTTCAAAAGCACTTACTCTGTATAATAACATACTACACAATATTGCCACATGATCCCGTGCTCCTCTTCTAACCGTACCTTACACTACAAGCAACTCTGCATACTTATTCTATCCAGTCTCACATTAATAATATGTTTAGCTCCCCTACTATAAGCGGGACTTGTCCCTTCAGGTGCTTCCTTTTGGTCCCAGATAATTAAGCTTATATAAGTTTCTATATTTACTTTACTTTTTGATTTGCAAGAAAATGCGCTTTTTTTACTGATTTGTAAGTATTATTTGTTTCATGCCTTTACCTGGGACTCAATAAATGAATTGAATTTGAGAAATTGAATTGAATCTTATGACTACAATGACCGTTGACGTCTTTAAAGATAATAATTATATTTTAGCTCATTTTTGAGTTTCTTCCATCGTTTTAAATTTTATTCGCCCATTTTATTTTATTTATTCCAATATTTAACGACACATCCTATACTCTACACAGGCTGTTGACGTCTTTAAAGTTTTTGATGTATTTTAAAGTTCATTTTCTTGTAATGTTCTCATAAATTTTCTTTCTCTTTTCTCGTCTTTGACTTCCGTTTCTGATAGGATGTTGACGTATTTAAAGTTTCTGACGGATTAAGTCTCATTTCCGTCTAATGTTAATAACTGTTTTCTTCTCAATCTCACCAACAATTTTTGATAGAATACCACATTCATCCATCCAAACCACCACCAAACTATCAATATTACATTTACAGGCAATGTTCAATATTTAATATCTATCAATCATAGTACATACAGATTCAATTATCATCGTCTTCAACATGACATATCAAAGCAAACCAATTTTAAGCAATAACTAAGGACCAAGAATATTAGAAATTTTATTAAGCGTCAGTTTGATCCAATGCGAGAAAAGCATAACATTAAACCTATCTGAAAACGTTTGTCTAATTATATATAGCCTTAGCTGACACTATTTTAGAGGTGTTTAAAAATTGCGCTCTGAGCAATCGGCTGCTGTGTCCCTTGCTTGCTTGTTTACCGTTTAACGACCTCTGTGTGGTAACAAAGACCATTAGCGTCGCCCTCCTCCTTTATCCCAGGCTTGAGACTGGCACTGACAGAGTACGATCAGTGGCGGAGTTGCTTATATAGCATCTGTTGAAATCGCTTAAAAAATTAATTGTGTCTAGATAGAGAGAAATAGAGCACAAATTGAGTAGGCCTACCCGTGAACCTCAATGACAACACTGAAGAAGAAGAGCATTAAGCTAGCCCTGAGGCTGCCATGGATATGAAGCGTAAGAAACTTCATTTTCTTAGCCTTGGCATATGAGGGCGAATGGCTAGTACTCTCCCTTACCATGCCATCTTCCACATGACAATAGAAATTCACTACACACGAGTTGGCTAGGGGCACAGGTGGGGCAGAAGTCTAGACCCAAAGTTCTGCCCTGGCGAGGGATTTGAATTTCCGACTTCCCGAATAGAGTCCAGCATGCTTACCTCGACACTATCGAGCGCCCCTTAAACTGTACTGATGTACAAATAATGTTTTTAAAAAGACGTCAATGGTCATGACAGCCAAAAGACGTCGTCAACTTTAGGAATGAGAAGTCAATATGGCCTTGTTTGAAAGTTAACTGCGTTATATAAAGGTCGATGTTTTTGTGATTGTCTGTTCCTGTAGGTTGTTCGGTACGACAGGATATTGCTCGGCCTGTTCTAAGATGATTCCTGCGTTTGAGATGGTGATGAGGGCGAAGGGAAAAGTCTACCACTTAGAATGCTTCGCCTGTCGCATTGGATAACATCTGGCAAAGTGACCGAGAGGTACCGAGTTCGAGCCCCCGTTGGGCGGATATGCTTTGTGTTTGCAGGCTGTCTGTTCTGTTAGTAGTTAAGATTTGTGTCTTGTGAATTGCATAATAATTGTACACTGTAACCGGTTGCGGTGTGTCAACCGGATTGTTGAATAAACGAAAATATATTATTATTGTCAACAGTGCAGTCACAGGTATACGGTCAGCGCTCGTCAATAAGCTGATGCCCTCCACTTAGATTTAAAGTAGCGCTTTAGAAATTTGGAGTTTGTCATTACGGTTACTGGGTTATCGGCTCTGAGCTTTGTTGTATCTATTCTAAACTTTAGTATGGGCTATTATTCGAAAACAGTACGTTAATGTAAATGCACTGCTCCGTCAAAAATATATAGCATAGGTTTTCGCTGTTTTCGAGGTGTTTAAGGAGAACGTTATAAACAGTGCATTCAGAATTCCTAGCTAAGGCAAAGCGCATGTAATAATAATAATAATAATAATAATAATAATAATAATAATAATAATAATAATAATATCTTTTCTTTAATTTAGCGCCTGACAAACGCACTGCGCTGTACATTTACATGTTATGCAATTGAAACAATCTTGACTAGTTAACTACTAACAGAACAGACAGCCTGTAATACACGGCGCTAATAGCAGCCTACAAAGCAAATCCGCCCTAACGGGGCTCGAACTCGGTACCTCTCGCTCTCTATGCCAGCTGTTATTCAACGCGCCACCGGACCCCCCCCCAGACGTACGCAAACTATATTGTTATACAGCGCATTTTTCGATCCATGCCAACAACAATCGTAGTTTACGATTACGATTACAATTTTATTCTGTGTAGTAGCGCTTTAGAAATTTAGAGTTTACCATAACGTTATATCGATTCTAATACACAGTGTTTGCTATAATGTGGAGGCGCTATATATTTGCTATAATGCGGAGGCGCGGTTCCATGTTTATATATAGCATAGTTTGGCACTGTTTTAAAGGTGTCTAAAGAGAACGCTACAAAAGTGCATTCTGAATCCCTAGCTAAGGCAACGCGCATGTACACATCTATACGGTTATACAGCGCATTTTTGGAACCAACCAACAACAATCGGAGTTTACGGTAACGATTACAATTTTTGGTCTGTGCAGGTTTAGCGTCGGTGATCGTTACTACCTGTGTGACAATAATATTCTCTGTGAATACGATTACGAGGAACGACTGGCCTTTGCCAAGATGTCCTATGGTTACAACGCCCTGACTCAGATCAAACGCCAAACACAGAATCTAAACGATGATATCTCCAGTGGATATGGAAGTCCAAGCCCCAAGTCATCGGCTCAATAGGAGGGGTCATTATGTCTCAGCTCCTCATCCTTTCTCTTTCTCTGTTTCGGAAACGCCTGAAGACTTATTTGTTAGAGCCCTGGGTCGAGAGCGCCTCTGAATCTCTGAGTGGCGCTATATAAATGTTAAAAACCAATTGTATCTGTACAACGTCACCTGCTTTAATACAATATAAATCTATTTGAAATTGCCCTTCTTCCAAAGTCTTCAAATGCACAATTGACCGTTTATTTTATAACTACAGAACATCCAGCGATTGTGAGTGAAAGACTCGCTCTATTCTTCACGCTCTCTTTAGACACCTTTAAAGTAAAAACAGTTGAGGCTATATAATGCTGAGACACGATAGCAATTCGTTTTTTTTCGAACACCATGATTTCAGCATCGGTAGAGATAAAGTCAAAAGATGTCGCTAGATCTACCAGAATCAGTGCGACCACTGCTTGGGATTTTTCCCTTTTGGGTCCGACTTGGGATCTGGGGATTTTGCCTAGCAATCTTGGGATTTTTTCTAAGGTCTACAGTCTGTACGTTAAAAACCACGAACGTACTTTGCAACAGTGGCAGCGAATCAGATTAGAAAACCTTGTTCAGTTTGAAAGACATTTATCATTATTGTAACATGTAAACATTGTTTATTCAATGTTTTGCTCCGCTTTTGTCCTTCACTCGCAATTGCTCATGCTTCGGCGTGAAACTCCGATTCAGTGTCCGCGCTGTAGTCGGGAGCGCTCTCTGAGTAGAAATCTTTGAAGGGGCGCTATAACAAGTGCTCATACATACAAACATACATATTATAATATGGAAATACTGTTAACTTAAGACTTGCCTTCTTCAAATTGCTTATCCACCGCTGACTGTCTCTCTGTCTTACGGTCTGATCTTCTGTATGTTGACCTGATTACGGCGTGGTTTTGGTGTGCCATCGGTTGAAGCCCTATGAATTAGACACCGGCGCAATAGAAGTTGCTAATTACAAGTACAGTAATTACAAACTGCTACACATGCGAGAGTGCTGGTTACATTATATGTGCATTCCAATGTTTAACGACATCTTATAGCTACAAAGGCCGTTGACGTCAAAACGTATGTATCAGAATACTTAACATGTCGCATTAGTTGTACATCACAAATGCGCATTGTTGATGACTGTATTGAAATAATGTTAGGTCATTTGGCCAATGTGTTGTAAATACTTGTGTTATTCTTACGAGGTTCTGACATTGGACTGTTTACGAAAATGTGAAAGAGACATAAATTCGATGTGAGTTTAACGCCAAATTACTGCACTTTTATATAGCGATGCTGGAGCACGTTTAAAAGGTGTCCAAACAGAGCTCTCTTACCAACAGCCAAATTATTGTCCTTCTGACTATGTTACAACGAAGTTTTATCATCACATCATCGTCATCGTCGTCATCATCATCAACATCAACATCATCATCATCATTAATTATCATCATCATCATCGTCATTATTATTTTCAATATTATTATTATTAAAAATAGATTATTATTATTGTTGTTGTTGTTGTTGTCGTTGTCGTTGTTGTTGTTGTTGTTATTATTATCATTATTATTGTGATTGTTGTTGTTGTTGCTGTTGCTGTTGTTATTGTTATTCGCCAAGCGCAACCATCTAATGCCGAAGCATCAATTGATGGTTCTGAGCAATTGTGAAGGAACGACTTTGCTCAAATTCTGTGCACAATATTCGTCTCAAGGGAAGAGGATCGAACCTATACTCTCAGCATTACTAGAAGGGCGCTCTATCCAACAGATGATGTCTAGCACTATATGAATATATAATACATAATTTATGTATATCTATATGCACCTATATGGTGGACGAAAAAATTCCATGATAAGGATAATAAGAAGCCGACAAAGAAAATGGATGGGCCACATCGTGAGGGGAGACTCCCTTCTAAGTATTATAATTGAGGGAAGAATGGAGGGGATGAAGACACGAGGAAGACTGAGAATGATGTTGTTGGACTGGATGATGGAGGAAGATTCCAGCAAACTGAAGGAAAGAGCCAGAAAACGTGATGAATGGCGAAATTGGACGTACGAACCTGCCTAGCAAGGCAGAGAACCAAAAGAAGATATGCACCTATTTAGGAGTCTTATCCAATCCCGTATGCTTCCAGTAATTAACGACATCCTAATTATGATCTTTTCAGCTAGTATGGCATTGTGAGGAGAACGCAATAATCAGTTGTCGTGTCCCACGTTTATATAGCATCACTTGTCGTATTGTAAAGGTGTCTAAACAGATATTTATGTGCCAGTAGTTTCAGTTTAATGTAAGCAAGTAAGTAAGTAGATTCTTTATTAACCAATTGATAATCGCACTTTGATGTACTGACATCTTATAAACACAGTTAAAAAGTACAAAGTATCCTGACAATAAACGTTTTTCGCATCAAGTATGTTAGTGACAATATCCCCTAATAAACCAACTGCCAACCGCAATCAATATAGTGTCTAATAAAGTCAGCCAATTAATGACACGGTTTGATGACGAAGATCATTAGCGTCGCCCTCCTCCTTTTCCCAGGCTTGGGTCTGGCACTAACCAATCGCTGCCGAGCCTATATAATTTAAGTGTAACAGGCATTAGGCATTTTCGCCAGTTTTTAGCCGATCTAATAGCTTGTTTCAATTCATTAATATCAGAGCTCTCGTTTACGACTTCCATTTCATGAACGGGAAAATTTGCAATCCAATAATAAGGGTTATTTAGCATAATATTATCTTTTATATAATTTAAGAATTTGTCGTTATAATTGTTACCAAAAATATAAGCTTTATCAAAGTTTGTTTCAGCTGTTGATCAGATGCTTCGATGACACCTTTAAAACGTGAATGCTAACACGTGTTCAAGTGTTGCTATAATTATTATCATAGGGTCTTTATTGTCATTAGGCTATAATTATTAGGGTGTCCCATGACAGCATTGAAAAATATTAATTGATGAAACTTTTAACGCAGTCCCTCTAAAAAGTTTCTTTATGGTCCGATAATAACACCTTCCAAATTTTTTGACATTTAAAATATATTTAGGGGTCCCCCAAGGCTCATAGAATTAGTGCAATTTCTCGCATTTTATATATACGCGTGACATTTCTGAGTTTGACAATTTTCCTAGGATCACACTTTGATCCCATAATAACATGCGCAGTACCTTTAGAAAGCTCTTAAATAGTAGAATCTACAAACATGTAGCCTTTTTGTATATGTGAATAAAGTTTTAAGTGTGAAGAAGATAGAAAACATGCAGAATAAAGATGTTTTGCAGTGAAACTGCCGAACAAACCACGGATGACTTTCGAGCCTGAAAATCTGTCATGCACTGGGATTGCAAGCTGCTGCCTGACATCACTAGAGTAGACATGGGCAAAGTGGACAGATTGCCAGTCCGGATTTCTTCTCCAGTTGATGGAAATACCAAACTTCTGGGTGTGCCAGAGTTGGTCTAGGTCAGGACATGCAGCAGCGGTAGCAGTTCTGGACCTTTTAAAGTCGTGGCAGTGCGACACATTTGTAATCGGCATGTGCTTTGCCTCAAAAACCGGCAGAGTTGGAGTCTGCAACCTTCTAGAGACAGCCATCGGTCGTAATCTGCTGTAGATGGCTTGTCGACATCACATGTTTGAAGTCCTGTTGTCTGACGCATTCGGTTATCCAGTTGACTGCCCGTGAATTACAGGGCATCCAACGATTTAACAGATTTGTTGTTAACATCTACACGTACATCCAATCGTGGTTCTCATGTGGAGTCGCTGCAGCAGTACACCCATCAATGACATTCACCTAATCCAAAGGCTGCATGACTATGATGTTGCCGCTCTGCAATCCACAGGACTGAAGATGATGCAGCTTCATTCTGCATGGTACCTAAGTCAAGAGCTAGCGACCATCTCTCTGTTTTCTCAGCATCTATACTGAAGAGAAAGCAGTTTATCTCGACATTGGGAGATGCTCGGGGATTGCACCTGGTTTTGTATCTTTCCCGTAGATCAACGGAATTATCTATTTCTTGAAGCTTGTTCCGAACTACCGCCATCGACGACAGTTTTCTTGATATTCCAGTTGAAGAGTGGTCGGAAAGCCAATCGTATGAGATCACATAATGAGTTTGATAAATATAATTACTTGACCTGTGTGAATAACAGTGCTGAACGTGGCGTAGCTCTGATACAAAATTTCAATTCATCAATAACGATAGACCGAGGTTTCTTCTACAAGTTGTCGAATAACATCGGCATGACTTTTCTAAGAGCAATCGTGACAATCCTGCAGACATGTAGAATTGTAAATCGGTCCATAGCCATAGCTGTACCGCCTCTTTGGAACAAACTCCCACCAGTGCTATGACTATTATCTGATCCATTCCACGAACTCATCAAAACCTCACCTCTTGCTATCTCTCCACAGGTCTTCCACTCAAAACTGAAAAACACTGCTTTTTCACAAAGTTTATCCCGATTCGATTCCTTCTCTTCCCCTCCCACCTCCCTCGCCATTTCAACTCCTAAACATCATCCACCTTAGCCGTCTGACTGTCTGCATGCCTGACTCTCTGGATTTTGACCCCTGCCCATCGATTCTGTTTTGATTAAGCGCCTGTGAATAAGTTGGTTCCTGCGACTTTGCTTTGTGGGCGCTCTAGAAATCTCGAGTTTACGATTACGATTAGAAAGTAGATTGTAGAACTAAAGAATAAGCACCTGAAGGTAAAAGCAGTGATAAAGAATAAGCAGATGAAGGTATGGAGGAGCTGAAACCATGTCTTGTTATGTTGCATTATCAAGGATTTGTAATAATGACTACCCTTAGCAATTAGTGGTAATAACAGTTACTGATATTGCGAGTTTTGTACAATTTTTGCATTATTTGATCGTAAAACAATACCTACGTATCGGATTGTATCCAATAAAGTTACATACTTGTAGATTCTACTATTTAAGAGCTTTCCAGTGGTATTAAATATGTTATCATGGGGTCAAAGGTTGGTATCTGAAAGCGTTTAGAAATTGAACACGTCAGGCGCAAATTATGCCAATATGGCCTTAAATGGGGTAAGTGTAAGTGGGGACCCCTAAATATTTTTTAAATGTAATAAGAGTTTCCAGTTGTTATTATGGGACCATAAAGAAACTTTTTAGATGGACTGCATAAAAAATTTCAACAAAAAATATTTCTGGGACACCCTAATAATTATTCATAAAAATTTATCGTTGCGACTGCTCAAATCGACATGACTCTACCATGCCTTTCTATATAGCACCAGTTGACAACGTTCTAGAGGTGTTTAAGGAGAATGCTTTGAGAAGTTTCAATGCCCAAAGTTCCACGTTATCGGCTCAGCAGCAACCAGATAAATTAAGGACTCTAATACATTAACAAAGTTATATCTGATGGATGGATGGATGGATGGATGGATGGATGGATGGATGGATGGATGGATGGATGGATGGATGGATGGATGGATGGATGGGTGGGTGGGTGGGTGGGTGGGTGGGTGGGTGGCATGGGTAAGTGGATGGATGGATGGGTGGATGGTATGGGTGGGTGGATTGATGGATGGATTGATGGATATGGATGGATGATGGATGGATGGATTTGGATGGATGGACGGATGGATTGGATGGATTGGGTGGATTGGATGGAATGACGGATGGATGGATGGATGGATGGATTGATGGATGGATGGATGGATGGACGGATGGATGGATGGATGGATGGATGGATGGATGGATGGATGGATGGATGGATGGATGGATGGATTACGATTCATTAGATTCAGCAGCAGACAAGCCTCTCTTCCGTTTAGTGGATGATGATGGAGCAGAGACCGGAACTGTGCAGGTGAGAACGGAACAACGGACAATCAGAGAAGAAGGGCGACGTCTGGCGAACGAAGAAAACTGACACTCCGTCCGCGCAGTCAATTAATCAAACGAAAAGGATCGCCAGCTTAGACACCCGTTTTAACGTGGACAGTCTTGTTATAAATAAACCTGAAACCAAATTCTTTTAATAACCACAGTTCTGTTTACTCAGGAGTATAATAGCGAAGCTGAGTGGAGAAACAAAGAAAACAAAGAAGGAACTGCGAGGAAGATGGAAGACATTGTCGGGTGTTGCCGGTCCTCCTCATTGAGAAATAAGGAGGGCATCGTCAGCGTCTCTGGCTGCCATGGGATGTCGTTTTGAACACTGAGAATATGTTACGAGCGTTGTTCCTGAAGCTGGTCTGGGTCACAGGGATATCCTATCTTCCTCCCACCCTGTTAAGGCAGGGACTTGGTTGGATAGCCGATAAAGTATACCCAACAATCACCCAAAATCAACTCGAAGGCAGTGATAGTTTGGAAACAATAAACCGCTAATGAAAAACTTGACTTTAATATATAGCCTATTGTATATACAATCATATTCCCTGCGTTCGTCTAATAGGTTTGTTTTGCGCCACCCTGTATATAGCCTATCGTATATACATATTCACTTCATTCATCCAATAGGTTTTAGAGGAGTGGTTAACTCTACCTAAATCCAAGCTAAGACGGATCAGAGGGATTGGCATAATGCCATTATTCTTTTGATTTGATGAGCAATGTTGTTTAGGAAGCCAATTCTTCTGTATAGTCAAGGTTTAGAAGTCCTTTGAGTTCTACGTAGAAAACTTTCTGTTTCGCTGTCATTGTTGACCAAAATAAACTCTGCGCATTGGAACTAGGTTGTTTGTTGGTCGTTTTCGAAGAAGATCTTGTTGGAGCTACTTCAGTTTGGAGAATTCTTGGTCAATGTCGTCGTCAAGGTAGAGTTGCACAAAATTGTTCTATTGTGTCGAATGTATATTATGGTAACCTGATAACGAGTCGTCACTTATTCAGATAGGGACATATTACACTATATATATGTACACACAAGTAATGGGGCTGTTTTGGACGGGGCTGTTTTGACGGGGCTTTTTGACGGGGCTATTTTGACGGGTCACCACTGTGTTCGGATGTTTCGGAATTCCCCGGGGTTGAGAACGACAGCGTATACTCATAATGGGACGAGATAGGGCTTATTGAATCCTAATTGGTCGCTCGGGACAGCGGACACGTCTGCTGCAACTTTTCACAGAACGTCGCCCATAGGCGTAGGGTGCGTATTTTGGACTATTCTACCTGCAGAAGGGGCTCTTTTTATTTTGAAAGGTTCTTCAGGCCGTTTTTACTGAAGATAACCAGGGATCTTTTGCAGTTAAGTCAGAAGACAAGGTCCTATTATACACGGGACTGCATGGAAACTCCGTATACAACGTCGCGTGGTTAGTATTAGGGGCGATAATCGAGATTAGGAAAATGTCGCGTCTGGATTACGTAACAAACGCATTCAATTAATTGCATCTATTGAGGCAAATAATAATAATATTTATAATAATATTTTCGTTTATTGAAACAATCCGTATTGAATGAATATTGAACGTACTGAATGAATTCCTATCGACGAAAATATGTCTGCCAAGTAAAAACTTGCCTGTGGAGATTTAAAATACCATATGTAACAACATAAAAAGAATTTGAAATGGGGCGACATCTGTGGATGAGTGTCAAACGGATATACAGTTATTTTCACGAGTAACCGTCAGTAGTAGAGCCATACATTTTTTTATAACCAGGACATAGGCCATGTAAGTAACCAGTGCAGGGGCGATTTATGCCCTAAATAAAATAATTCTCAACATGGCGAAAATTCTAGCAGCATTTGTGGCAGGACAATAACCAGAGCAAAGGCATTTGCGGTGGCTTGCCCTGCTGTAGCGCTGCAACTGGCAACACTTTGGGCTTACTCCAAATATGGATATCTTGGTTATAATTGGCGTGGCCTAATTTTCTTCGCGTTTTGTTCTCATGTTTCGATTATCAAGTTTCCTCAACTCTACGAATTTCTAGCTGGCAACTGTCAACAATTCAAGAATTTGTCGGTGCGGAAATTATATAGATCAGTAAAGTTCTTTAAAAAGGTGTTTTGTATCTTGAAAATGATATCTATTAGATGATTATCAAGTTTACTGCATTCCAAAAGTTTGCAATTGCCATCTGAAATCCATTCAACAAGATTTTATTTATTCCAACGTTTGACGTCGTCCTATGACATAAAAGGCCGTTTACAACAATTTCAAACATAATTATATATTACAGTACAAATTAATTCATAGCGTCCAAAAGACATCACATTTTAAGACTGTCAAAACATAAACTTAAAATGTCATTAGTGTGCATTGTTTAACGCCATAAATAACACAGTTCAAAACGTCTGCGATAATATAATGTGGTACCTGATGAAAATTCAACAATATTTAGTACCAATTGTCATATACAAGAAATGTTTTTTTTAAATTCTTAATGACCGGTAGAGTGGTCCAAAAATATAAAGTTTGGAAATTCAATTCTCCACAAGGCTGCCCTTGCCCCATATGCTAATAGTTATTTATTTATCAAGTTTGAACAAATTTAAAAATGTATACTGGTACCAACTTCATGCAACATATAATTTTATAATTAAACATTAATTTTTTTAAATCGCCTCTTAACAGTACATCGGGTACTATTATCAGCTTTAATTAAACACATAATTATTATCATTAAAAATGTGAATCATTCTATTAAAGCTATTACACTAACGTAAAATCAACGGAATTGATAATTGAAATATAACAGGAAAAATTGTAGAAGCTCTTTATTGTTCTTAAAATTGTAGATTAACCCTAGGGCTACCAAGCTTTTTTTGTAACACGGACTACCAAGGGGGGGTGGTTACCACCCCCTGGATTTCGTGTTTGGTTTCACATATCATAACTTGTAATATAGCATTGGATTCAGCATACATTTCTGCACAGAATGGTATATTTAGTTGTGTACATTATGTGAATGCACCTCGAAATTACATCACTTTTAACAATGGAACTCATTAATTAGCAATATTTTATATTATTGCATACATTTTGTACTTTTTGGATAAACAAATATAAGATTATGTGTGTTTTGAAACTAATCTATGTATAAAAGATACACAAAATCACCCCTACACATGTTTATATAGTATAAATGTACATCCATACATATATATCTACACATATATATCGGTTTACGTTGTAATGCTGTATTCAGCCATTTTCACACAGATTACGCGTATTATTATTTATTTTGATCACTTCCGGTATTCAAAAGACACAGATATAGGTATGCAAATGAAGCCCTACATTCCCCCTAAAGAATGGTATCTTTGTTTCAGCTTCCAGGAAGACAAATGAATATGCTACAGACAAAAAACTAAGGGGGGAGTCCTTCCATTCAGCCATTTTTCACACGTATTACGCGTATTATTATTTATTTTGAGCACTTCCGGTTGTCTCAGGTCAACTCAGTGACCATAGAAATGTAGCCCCACATTCCCTCTATAGAATGGTATAATTTATGTCTCTTAATATTAAATGACGGATAAGATATAGTCAAAAATCTAGGGGGGTGGTATCCACCCCCCCTGGTGCCTCGGGTATATTGGCTATAATTTTGAACGATGTGAGATATCATCTCACATTTTACCTCAAAACGTGTGTAAATGAACCCCTACAGATACCTAAAAGGTCACATTTTTATTCCATACGGAAAAAGTTTGACATGAAAAAAAATAGGGGGTGGCAACCACCCCCAATAGGTTTTAGAGGGTTAAGATCTAACTCCACCACAGTTCGCTTTCTGACAGTCCAGTCCCAAGCCTGGATTGGAGGAGGGCGACGCTAATGGTCTTTGTTACCACACAGCTAGTCGTTAAAAAGGAAACACACACACACAGTCAAGGTTTATCTGCTTTCTTTGAGTTCTACGTAGACTGGCTTTCGTGTTTCAACGATTGATGGATCCACAGTTTAACGGCAGCTTATGACAACATTGGCCGTTGCCGCCGACAAAGATTATTTTTGGCATATTACAGCTCAAAAATATTAACATTTCAGTGCAGAATTTATGTAGACCAATAAACTCCTTTTAAAGAGGTGTGTAATATCACGAAAATGATTATAATATAACATTACATGACAGCGTTGTAAAGATGTCTAATCTGACTTGCAACAGTGATTGTTAGAGTTTAATGAATGACTGATATTTAAATAATTTCTTACCATAAATTAAGTTGGTGAGATTTTTTCTCAGCGTTGATAATCTGCCGACGTCAGATACATATCTCTAAGCATAGAAATACGAGATATCGCTTATTGAATCCTACTCGGTCGCTCGAGTGGCCGAAGTGGGTCTGGTGGCCCTTTTCACAGAACGTCGCCCATAGGCGTTGGGTGCGTATTTTGAACTACACTACAGAGGATCTTCTGATTTTGGAAAGATTTTCGGCCAGTTTTTACTGTAGATAACAAGCGATCTTTTTGCAGTGAAGACTGAAGGCATGGACCTATTTTACAAAGGACTGGAAACTTCGTTTGACCAGTATTGGGTTGGTTAATCGAGGTCTTCATTACATAATAAAAGCATTCAGTTAATTACATCTATTGAGACAAATAAAGATGAATAAATATGTTTGCGAAGTAAAGAATTGCCTGTTGAGATTTAAAACACCAGATGTAATAACACGAAAAGAATTTTAACCTGGGCGACATCTGTGGATGAGTGTGAAACGGATATACAGTTATTTTTCACGATTAACGCTTTCTCCAAATATAGATCCCTTTGTCGTAAAGTATAGATCAGAATGGGCGTGACCTAATTTTCTTCACGTTTCGTTCTTACATTTCGATTATCAAGTTTTCTACATTTTATAAGTTTCGAACGGCATCCCAGCAGGAATTAAAAATATATTTGTGAGTTAGTTTATATACATCTGGAATTCCTTAAAAAGAGGTGTCTAATAGCTCGAAAGTGATAACTATATAATACCAGAAGACAATGCTGTAAAGGTGTCTAATCGGACTTGCGACAGAGATAGTTGCCGTTGACTATGCAACTGATTATTCAATTATTTCTTAATCATATAAACTAAAATCTCTCAGTTGCATCTAGTTACCAGTAGATTCGAATATATTTAAATATTCAAGTATATCTGATACCCTTCTTCTCAGTTCACGAAAGATATCTCCTTCTTTCATCGTTATTTGAAAAACCCCTCTTTTGAATCTAAAAGACAGACTACTCCTCTTTAAACCCGTCTACGGAATTCCTATCGAGCACCGTTCTATTTCTGAATCTGTCCATAGAACCCAACCACCCATGATCCGCGTAAGAACACCGTTTCCTCCTCCTCCTCCTCCTCCTCCTCCTCCGCTTGGTGCGCTCCTCCGTCTGTCTTATCTCATTCGCCGAATATACGTCTCGTCCTGATTCTAGGCGACGGTCTGCTCTGGCCAATCTATCTATTGACACCGATTACGGAGACGCCGATCGGTCCCCGGGGTACGCCCGGGTTTCGACCGGCAACAACGTCCAGCTTAATCGCAATCAATGTCTATGCCGCCGGTCTATGCTGCTCCGGACATATTTAGATCGCTATACATCACGCCGCCAACGCGTCATTTGGGAACGCGTAACACGTGGATAGTGGAGACACGCAGCGGCGAAAATACAATGGGCGATCTTTTCATGAAGTGAAAGACGAGGTTTCCAATGAAGAATACGTTTAAAATACGTTAAAATTGCGAGTCCCTTTTTTCTGTCAAGAATCATTAATATTATAAGAAGTTACTTTTACTAGCAATTGATCGTTTAACGCCTACAACTCCGTTCCAAATTAGACATCTTAAAACTAGCTATAGAAAAGTATTATTGTAATCATTGCCCACTTTCTAACACCTCTTTTAAGAATTATATGTCGGCTATATAAATAGTGGGTTTCAAAATGATGTTTGTTGTATGAAGGTGGATTAACCGTCCCGTTACCAGCAAGATGTCTTTAAACAAATGATAAGGAATGCTACAAATACCAAAAATTAGACGCATTTGTCTAAGAAATTTGAATCGGTCGGCGCTGATATTACACCCCTTGAAAAATTGCTTGACTGAAGTCTAACTGTTAGAATTTTAACAGGAAACGATACTTTATTAAGTTTAATGCAGACGACCAATCCATCCATACGTCTGCACTTATAATTAGACCAAACCTAATTTCTTGACAAAAGGTCGTAGTCTTTAGAAACAAATTTCAGCCTCTGGTTACGTGAAACAATCGCAACATTGAACGGAGACAACTTTCGGCCGGGCCTGATTTAACTTCACACCCTCCGTATCCCTCCATAATACACAGGCAACAGCATATCACCTGCGACCTCTCTCCAGTGTAACCGCATTTATCCGGCCTTCCATCAGAGGTCAGAGGTTGCGCCATAGATACATATTTCTCTGGCGACGTAAGCCAATCGTATCGTCATATATTGTGACACTGAAGACGCCATTTTGTGTCTTCAAACGACCCATTATGTTTCCATTGCGACCGGTTATGTGTTGGGCTCGTGGCGTACGTATGAATATGTGCGCCCGTTTAGATAAGCGACAGGGTTTCATAGCGCTGGATGAAAATATCGGGCGTTTAATGCAGTTCCCGCTTTGAATAAATTCCGCCAGTCGTCGCCACGAGAGAGTTGAATCGTTTCGGGCAACTTTCAGATCGAGAAGTTGACCCAAGGGAAAAGTGACATTTTCTTGCTCAAGATGGGTTTAAAGTCATCGAAATTTTCTGTGAATCAGTGTCGAGGTGAGTCTAGGAAGAAGCTGTGTCGTGAGTAATGGTTGGTGTTGAACACCTTTATAACAGAGACAACTGATGTTATATAAATAGCCACTCCTCAGTTTTTTACATTCGGTCCGTATGAGCTTGGTGTAGGATTCGGAGTGAACGATTGAACATACGAGGTCATAAATAATGGCTAATGCTAAACACCTTCATGAAACATTCATAGAATGCTATATAAGGCTAGACTATGACTCTGCATATACGTGCAACTCTCCTACTACGCCATTGCCTTACTTTACGTCGTTAAAATAAATAAAATCTACCTGTACTTTGGCAGTGCCAGTCCTAATTCTGGAGAGAAAGGAAGAGGGTAACACTAATCTTATTTTACCACACAGTGTCATTAAACAGCAACTAAATTAAAATGACTTGCACGTAAGACTAGGTTATATTGTTACAGCGTAACAATTCAGAAATGTTTCGTATTTAAATATGCACTTAAATTATACAAAATGTGCCGTATTCACGAAGAATAATTGTCACTCTGGTTTTACCATGAGATGGATATACGGACCATAACTGGTTTCAGTTACCATTTGATGTTTGGCTAGTTGCTGTTTAACGACACTGCCTCATAACAAAGATGATTAACGTCGCCCTCCTCCTTTCTCCAAGCTTAGGACTGGCACTACTACTGCTTGCCATTTGATCTCCGTCTAAGAAGCGTATCTTCAGCTCTGGTTCAACCATAGAAAATGTTAACTTATTTTCTGAGTGCCATACAGTTTTGACAAAACACTGGAAATCTAGGCCCATATATCTCTTCTTTAACAGGTTTTCTTCTCTTTCCATTCATTTATCGACTTTACAAGCTGAGATCATAGTGTTTATTCAGAATGTGTATTGTTAATTATGTCGGAGTAACTATAATTATAGAACAAACGAGGATGTGCGTTATGGGGGTTGATGGTAAACACCGCTTTTTATATTTATCTATGATATATAAGATTCACATAGAAATGTTTTAAACCAATATTTTATACATATGTAACCAATGATAAGAGAAGAGAAAGTCACCTGAGGACAAAAGTTTAACGAAGATGAACTGAAATACATCAAAAGCTTCAAAGTCGCCAACGGATTTTGTAGCTATAGGATGTCGCTCAGGCCTAGCATTACTACTACTGGCGAAATATTTGTTGTAAGCGGCTATATCGAATTTACTAACGTTGCAATGAGTATTGTTTGGTGTTAGGCACCTTCTATTGTGTTATACATGTATGCATCAATCGCATTCGCTGAATACATCATGTGCCAGGCAGTGCCAGTCCCTAGCCTTGGTGAAGGAGGAGGGCGACTATAATGACCTTTGTCATCACAGTGTCGTTAAACTGAAATTACTACTTGACTGTATCAACTCCGCCACTTCCCTACCTTTAGTAGTATATATATAATATTCGTTTTATTGGTAACAAAACTGATAGACACACCGCTATCAGGTACATTGCAATTTAACAAAAGTTACGAATGAATGCAAGCAAGATTGTACCATATAACGAGTAGCCAATGTTAGGGAGACAATAAGGCAACAAATTGTTATCAACTATTGCATGATGAATTGTTAAGTTAATTAAGAGAGTAACGTGGGATGAGATTTATGAGCATTAGTGGTCAGAGGATGGCTTTTTATACAGGACTCGTGAGATAAAAAGTTTATCATCTTTAGTGGGTAGTACAAAGTTGTGAGGGCGTGGTCTCATTTTGTAATGACGATCAATAATCGGAGGAAAGAGTGGCCGAAGAACATGGAAGTCGTTTCTGAAAACAGCGGCCAGGAGGCGATCATCAGCCTGGTCCGCCATTTCAGCAGCAGTTGGCGAGTCTTCACTCAGGTACCCTGATCGGCGGTACCTTGCCAAAAGACGCTCGATCCTGACCCGATCCATGAAGGTTGTAAAGCCCCACCAGGCAGGGGCAGCGTACATCATCCTGGAGACTGTTGTAGCTCTGGTCACTTCATGTAGGGCCTCAGATGGTAATCCATGTGCCCTTAACGTTCTTAAGGCATGAAGAGACCCGGCACAGGAGGAAAGTGTGGCGTCTACATGAGTAGTGACTCGAAGATCAGAGTTCAGGGTAACTCCAAGTATGTTAATAGATGTTACTCTTTCCATAGATAGGAGCAATAGTGCCAGTCCCAAGACTGAAGGAAAAAGGAGGGCGACGCTAATCATCTTTTTTGACGCAGTGCCGTTAAACACTAACTAACTGACTAAATAAATAACTAACTAGCTAACTAACTACATGTCTGATAGTGAATTAACGTCAACGGCTGCTGCATTCAGAAGATGTCGTTAAACTTTTGGAATAATAACAACTATTATTAATTGAATGACGAGAACTGTTCAAAATAATTTCTGTCAACGTCAAAGGTCATCGTTTCAAGAAGATAACCTTGAACTCTGGATCCATCCAGCGGTATTATACCATAGGAACGGTGATAATTGTTTTAACTGATTACACACCTCTTTTAAGTTTAGTAATCTCCATATAAATAAGACCAGACGGGCGGTCCTGTATATGAGGTAAGTTTCCATGCCATTATATTATTGTGAATGGTGAGAACTGTTTGAAATAATTTCTCGATACATCCGAAAACCTTTTCGGCATGTACTTAAAGCGAATTTACTATAGAAATGAACAGATAACAGCAATAGATGTTATTAAACATTCAGGTCACGCTATATATAAGGACGCTTCACTAGCGTGAATGTTTAACATAACAGAAACATGGTTGAATTTACCATATGAACAGACTGTTGTAATGTTAATCGTTCTTCATTTGGAAAGGTTTCATGTTAAACAAGCGATACTGCTAAACGGTAGCGCAGTAAAACACCTTTTTCAAGAAATTTAGAGTTACTATATTAATGCCGCAGAACCTTTAATTTGCATTCAATTTATCTGTTCCTCTATTAATTTTATATTGAAATGCATCAAAATGATGTGGTTGGTTTCCCAGTTTAACGGCAGCTTATGACAACATTGGCCGTTGCCGCCGACAAAGATTATTTTCGGCATATTACAGCTCTTCAAATGATGTCAGGTTAAATTAAAATTATATAATAACTACCGTTATCGTTCATTAAGATGTCTAAGTAAGCATCACCATCTCATGACGAGGAATCAATCGATGGCGCTGGGCAATTGTGAATGAAGAACTCGCTGAAGGTCCTTACACAGTAACCGTCTCTGAAGTGAAGAAGGCTCGAAACAATGATCTAAGCGTTACAAGGCGAACGCTCTAACCAATCGGCGACCGTCTGCCAAAGGCTTTACCTGGTTTGTTAATATAGAAATAGTTAACCTATCTGCTTACTTGCCTACTTATTACCTACTTACCCACTTACCATCCTATACGGCTTCTGGCGAAACGACTTGATTGATTTATTGTCTTACTAGCTTACTTACTCACTCAGCGCATGGATTGGCTTCTTTTACTGACACCTTTAAACACTTTTTTCAAGAATGTCAGATTCCTATATAAATATGACAGAACCTAAGATTGCAACTCACGTCATCATTGGTTTTCAAGAGTCTCAGAGCGTGCAAGCATCTAGCATAATAATATAAGTAGACCTACTACCGTAAAAATTCATTAGTAACCAAGCTTAAATCGATGATGCATTTGTGAATGTAATTGTAAATAATTGTCGGAGATTGTGAAATATGGTCAAATATCGTCGAAAGAGGCGCTTGCGTAAATAATAACAAAAAACGCGTCTGATCTACGTAGCCGCGAAAGTGACACGGAAAATGTAAATGGTACATAGTAACCGATTGGTTAGGTCGCTCTCTTAAAGCACCTTTAAAGCGCTTTTAAGGATTATTATAATTGAAAAAAGACATTTAGAGAGCCCTCATTAAACACCTTTAAATGTAGTTTGCTAAGGTTATATAATCTTAGAACGCGATAGCCGGCGATATAATGATGATCATGCTTTGTGTCATAGGAGCAGAAAGAACTGCTCAAAATAATTTCAATCGACGTTGCCATAAACTGTCGTTAAACTTTGGATCCATCGATCTGCCGATGGAAAATGCAGAAAAAAACCCAGTGTATAAGGTAAGTGGAATTGTAATTGTAATCGTACTTTTATAAAGTGCCACTCAACGATTCAGAGGCGTTCCCCACCCGTGTCAAAAACAATGGACATTTGAAGCGAAAGACTGAGGAGCTCTAGCCTCAATTCCCGTAGAAGTCTATTCTAACAAGAGGGTCCAACCGATTTAAGCATTATAGATGGAGCAGTGGCAACTAGGGTCGCTGATTTCAAACTTTACTCAGTATTCATCAATATTGTATTGCATTTACTAATTTATATAGCGCCGCTCACAGCAGTGGCCATCCAGTAGCGCTCCAATAAGGTTGGATGTAATTAATAATGTTAATTACTTATTAGGTAATAAGGTTGGATGTAATTATTGTGTTACAACGCTGTATCATGACAAAGATGGTTAGACATCTTATGGGTTCAAAGACCGCTTGACGTTGATTGGTAGAAATATTTGCACAGTTTTAAATGTCGAATTGCGATGATTCTGGATTGGGACTGGCACTGTCAGAAAGCGAACAGTGGCTGATTGATTACCTATACTGATTGATTACCAATAATTGAGCATCTTATGGCATAGCATGCCGTTGTCTAGCAAAAGATTCAAAAGGTTTCTTAGTGATGGATTCCCAATCTAATGTCAAACTGTGTGTGTTTCCTTTTTAACGACTAGCTGTGTGGTAACAAAGACCATTAGCGTCGCCCTCCTCCTTTATCCAGGCTTGGGACTGGCACTGTCAGAAAGCGAACAGTGGCGGAGTTAAAAACTGGATTGGATCCACAGTTTAACGGCAGCTTATGACAACATAGGCCGTTGCCGCCGACAAAGATTATTTTGGCATATTACAGCAGTTAAAAACTCAACGCGCCGCCGTTATTTAATGTGATGTATACAGCGTTAAAAAGGTGTCTAAATCTCGAGACAGTTTTCTCCATTGTTCTTGCCTTATCATACATAATGATGATGTTGATGTGTCTGAGCTGCTCAAAATAATTTTCAGTCGACGTCAATGGCCTTTGTTCGTATAAGATGTCGTTAAACTTTGGATCTATCCATCCTGCGATGGTAAATAGAGAAAACACCAGCAGATAAGCTATGTGGAATTGCAATTGTAATGGAACATTTATAAAGCGCCACTCAATGATACAGAGGCGCTCCAGATGAAAGTCACTGCTATCACTAAGAAATAAAATGGACTTGAGGCGACTCCGAAGCAGAGGAAGAGAAATACTGAGGAGCTCAAGCCGCAATTCATGCGGAAGACGGTTCCAACAAGAGGGACCAACATAAGCAAAACTTCTAGATACTGATTAGTAGCAACTAAGTCCGTTGATGTCAAACTGAACTGAATAATTCATCAACTAAAGTTGAAAGTAAATTACTGTTTAACGACGCTCTGTTATGACAAAGATGGTTAGCGTCTTAGATGAAACTGGTTGGAAAGTTTAAAGACGTCTTATAGCATGAAAGAACGCTGACGTTGATTGGTAAAACTATTTGCACAGCTTTAACTGGATTTAAATACTGATTGTTACCAATAATTTAACGTCTTATGGCATCGAAGAGCGATGTCTAGCAATAGACTCAGAAGACTTCTAACTGCAACGTGGGGGCTTTATTGTATAATTGTGTGTGTCAACAGTTTAACGGCAGCTTATGACAACATAGGCCGTTTCCGCCGACAAAGATTATTTTTGGCATATTACAGCTCTTGTATAATTTAACGGGCCGCGTTTATTTATTGCAAAGTGTTAAGTGTTAAAAAGGTGTCAAAATTTCTAACAATTTTCTTCATTGTTTTTGCCGTAGCATAGATGATGATGATGATGAGTTCTCTGTCCGAAGGCTGGTACATTGTTTTTTTATGCCACCGGAGATGAGGTGAGTGAGATGGTTTCCCGTTGCCGTCCTCACATCTATTTATGGGTGAGCAACTTCTCCTGAGTTGTATGCAGTTTCTTGACGTGGATTCGAACCCTCCGGTTATAAAGCTCAGAACATACCACACAGATTAAATGAAGTAATGCTTTGCAGTGTTTAGCGACATCTTATGACTTCCAGGGCCGTTGTCGTCGCCCTACTCCTTTCAAGGCTTGGGACTGGCACTACCAGAGTACGGAATGTGGCGGAGTTAGATATAATGAAGTATTTGAACGGATGGATGCAGAGTTTAACCACATCTTACAGGAAGAAAGGCAGTTGACGGGCGACAGGAACTATTTATGGCATAATAAAGTTTATAGATTAGCTTAGATTAGCTTAGATTAGATTAGATTAGATTAGATTAGATTTGATTAGATTAGATTAGATTAGATTAGATTAGATTAGATTAGATTAGATTAGATTAGATTATATATGTACCAGCGTCATTAAATAGAAATCAACCGTGTTGGACGGAATCGAAAAATCGAATTTCAACTATTACGCAAGGGTTATGCTGAACCCTTTAAAAGCGGTGTCTAAAATGGAAAATATGAGAGATTTGTTTAAATCCACATTGCAGCGACATTTGGCTGCGAAGACAGTTGACGAAGGTGATTCGAGTCGCTCTCCTTTTTTCTACGCTTCGGTCTGGCACCACCCGAACAACTGCGTTGTTTGGTTTGTTTTTGAGTCATTTTCGGCCTCATTTTGTCAACTTGGCCATTTGGTTCTGCCGTTCGTCTTCTTCTAAGGTCATTTTCTTCACCTGGCAATTTATTTTCTCCCGATGGTCACTTGTTTCTGTGCAGCGGCTAAATTCAGCCGGATCTGGTCGAATCTGAAATCCGGTAACTCTGATTTGAGATCCGCCACCTGAACTTTGAGATCCGTCGTCAAAATTAGGGATCCATCACCTAAATGTATCTTTGTTCGCGATCATTGACGATATATGCAACATATTTCATTATCCGGAGAATGAGTGCCTGTTACAGGTCAGCCAGAAAGACTTGGCAAAGCTTTGGAGAGCCACCACCTCTGGATGAGCAGCAGGGTGAGAATTGCCGAAGGGGTTGGGGGCGGGGGGTTCAACCCCCTAGTCTTTCTTAGGATCCCATAGTAAAGTCTATATTTCACACTCAAACTGCACATAAATCAACGTCTAACCCCCAGTTATTTTTACAATTCCCATACTGATGAGCAGTTTTACCACTGGCTCCGTGGATATTCTCCTGATGGCTATTTCTCGTGCTGGCAATTATTCCTTCTGTTTCGATTCCTTTTGTTTCGATTCCTTTTCGTGGTGGGAATTGGTGCTGCATCATTTAATAGTAAGCAGTCTCTCGTGGTGCTCGATAGTGTAGTGGTAAGAGTGCTGGACTGTCAGTCGAGAGATCCGGATTCAAATCTCCGCCAGGGCAGAAATTGGTTGCAATATCTGCTCCTATTACACTCCTAGTCAACGCAGCTATAATGAGTAGCCTACACTGACCGTAGGCTGTCCGTGGAAAGAAGAGAGGGCATGGGAGAGGACTGGCCACATACACTAATATGCCGAGGCCTAAGAAAAGTTCATATCCATGGCTGACTGAGGGCTAGCTTAAGAGACTGCTAACAAATCTTTCTACTGGAGCACAGGCTGGAATTTAAATTGATTCTACTCGTGGTTTACTATTTACTTTGTAATGAATAGTAAATAGGCGCAATCTATTTAAATACTATTTAAATAGATAAACACTATTTAAATAGATCTGTTTGCAAACTATAGCGGAGTAAATAGTTATAAGCTTTTTAAATATTATTCAAGATGTGTTTACTATTCAACTACGAATTAATTAATTAATTAATCTACGAATTCATCTTTTTGCTAGTAAAGTTCAGTTGCGTTAAATTCCAGTTGAACTGTTTTTATGTTAATCGCTCCTCATTTGCAAAGGTTTGATTCTAAACAAGCAATATTACAAAACGGGAGCGCTATTGATTAAACACCTTTTTCAAGAAATTCATGATTGCTATTTAACTGCGGCAGCAGTTGCTATGTGCGTTGCCACGTACCTGGGGCCTTTTAGTTTTATCTTGGTAATCAGTGAAATGTAATAAACTATATCAGGCGAAATATAAATTATATAATAACTACCGCAATCATTCACTAATTAAGCATCACTATCTTATGACGAAGCATAAGTCGATGGCGCTGACTATTTGTCAGTGAAGGACTTGCTCAAGGTCCCTATATGCGAAACTCATCTCGTTCCTTGCGCTCTGTTGATTGGCTTGATCTTTTTGTTCCTAGGACTAGGACTGCCTTGGCTCAACGCCGGGCATTTGCTGTGGTTGGTCCCTCTACTTGGAATGACCTTCCCCCTCATTAAGGGCTAAACTAATGACTAGTTTTTTCCTCTTTGGTCTCTCGTTTTTAAAGACGTTTCTTTTCCCCGGGATTTTCGTGCTGAGAGCGCCTCTGAATAGTTATTCTGAGAGAGGCGCTATATAAATCTTTAGGTACAATACAATACAATACTACCACTGTTATTATTGTAATTCAATACAATGTAGCCTAATGCAGTAGAATGCAATAATAATAATTATTATTATATTACACTAATTATACGCTTGAAATAAGATCAAACTGGAAAAGTAAGAATGTGTCATTTGACGCTGGATGCACTAATTTCGACGAACTTTTCGGTTTAACATTTAGATACCTTTAAAACGCACGCCACAAGTCAATTTATATGCCACTTGCTGTTAAACCTAGTACATTCATCTCATGCTGGACAGCTAGTTATTGTCCTCTAAGCGAACAGTGAGAACTGTTCAAAAATATTTTCTGTCGACGTCAACGGTCTTTGTAGTACTAAGATGTCGTTAAACTCTGGATCGATATAATGGCGTTAGAACTCAGTCACAAACCTGTCTGTGGAAGTGCCAGTCCCAAGCACCTAGAAAGGAGGGTCACAACGCTAATCATCTTTGTCATGAAAGTGTCGTTAAACAGCAAATAGAAGACCTAATGGAAGTTAGAAGTTGTGCTAAGCCACAACAATTTCTGCCGACGTATATGACCAAGAATCAGTCAATGGCGCTGAGCAGTTGTGAGTGAAGGACTTGCTAAAGGTCCCCACACGGTAACCGTCTCAGGGGAGGAGGAATGAACCCACACTCTCCGCATTAATGATAGTAATGATAATTTTTTTATTATTTGTTCATTATTTATAATTGCTTGCGACATCTTATGTCTGCCGTTAACGTCGACCTTACCTTACCGACTGAGGAGAACATAAAGAATTTGATGCGATGGATTGGATCCACAGTTTAACGGCAGCTTATGACAACATAGGCCGTAGCCGCCGACAAAGATTGTTTTATGGCATATTACAGCTCATTAATGCGATGGACGATTAAATTGGATATGTTGGCTTCATTTTAAAGGTGTCTAACAATCGATCAAAAAGAGGAAATTTGCAGTCTGTTCTAAATGCATCTGTTCGTCTGATCAGTGGCATCCCAACATTTGGCCATAATCTTCTCCAACATATTCAGCCATAATATATATTTCCGCCTACACACGAAACACTCTGCACTGGTTACCTATAATCTCTACGCATCCATTACAGGAATGTATAGCTCCAATGCGAAATTGCCTATTGGGAATTCTATGTCTGATCCTCGTGTGTCACTGCATCATCTATTCCTGATTGACCTCTCTACTGAATTTCCTAACTATTCTTTCGTCCAAAAGAATAATGTCGTGGTCGGTACCCTTTATTATATCGTGATGAGGAACCTTAAAAGAGGTGTTCAACAATTTTTCAACTGGTGGAGGTACTGTCACCATTGCTATTCCTGCTAACGATCGATTGGGTGATGAGACGAAGCACAAAAGAAGGGGAGTGTGGCCTGGAGTGGGAAGGAGAGGGAAATCTGGCGGATCTAGACTTTGCAGACGACATAGCGCTACTGGAGGAGTCTTGGGAAGGAATGAGAAAACTCACAGACAGTGTGGAGAGAGGCGGGTCTGGTCGGACTGAGGATCAATACCACCAAAACAAAGATTATGAAAGTAGGAAAATGGACAGTGACTGAAAACATCAAAGTTGGAGAGGATGTGCTGGAGGAGGTGGAACACTTTTGCTATCTGGGGAGTATGATTTCAGGCAATGGCAGCTGTGATAAAGAGATTGGAAGCAGATTGGGAAAAGCCAATGCCACATTTGGAAGGTTGAACAATATATGGAAGAACAAAGGACTCAGTCTGACAACAAAAACAAGATTGTACAGAGCTTTGGTATTGACAGCGTTGCTGTATGGGGCAGAGACATGGTCTATGACAAAAGTCAATATGAAGAAACTGGAGGCGGCACATCATCGTTGGCTGAGAAGATTACTGAAGATCACTTGGAGGGATAAGGTCAGAAATGAGGAAGTAAGAAGGAGAACATCCATGGAGAAACTGGAAGACATGCTGAAGAAGATGCGGTTACGTTGGTTGGGCACATACATAGATCGGGAGAGGAGAGAACGCTAAGGCAGGCACTGGATTGGACTCCGTCGGGATGGAGAAGAGGGCGAGGAAGACCCAGAAAGACTTGGAGAAGCACGATCACTCAGGATCTGGAAGGCGGCGGAATGACGTGGGACGATGCTATGCTGGCCGCGGAAGACAGGATAACGTGGAGAGGCTGTGTCGCCCGATGCGCTGCCAGCGCGAGGAAGGACTAAGGTAAGGAGGTATTGAGGTGATGGTGGCATGCCCACATTAAAGGGGGTGCTAAGGGTGCTGCATCAGCCAGGCCCGCAGTTTTAAAGGGGCCTACATTTTATAAATATGTGCGTGTTGGACCTGTGGTTGCCAGAGGAGGGCCTTTTGAAGGCAATCACAGCACCCGGGCCCGCACTAGCCTTAGTGCGGTCCTGGATGGTGGTTAAGATGCGGAGTGCAGAGGCGGTGAGCTGGTGTTTGTGATGGTAGTGGGAGTGGGGTGCGTGATGGTGATGGTGGTGTATGGTGGATGGGAATGGTGGAAGTGGACCAGTGGTGATAGTGATTTTAATGTTAACTACAATAATAATTATTAGACTTTCTTCCAGCTTGGAATGTAAAAACACTAATTTCATTTAGTTTGTGGAATACGCCTTGAAGTTCGTTTTTTCTCCCACAGTGTGTATCACAATTGCACAGCTTTTCATATACATTTATTTCGAGGTATAATACATTAAAATTATATGACACATTTGAGCGTTTATTCGATAGTCTGCTGGGCGCTGTTTTCTGGTGTTTCGGAATTCCCCCGAGTGGAGAACGACAGCGCATACTCATAATGGGACGAGATATCGCTTATTGAATCCTACTCCGTCGCTCGGGACAGCGGACACGTCTGCTGGAACTTTTCACAGAACGTCGCCCGTAGGCGTCTGGTGCGTTTTTGGGACTATACCGCCTCCAGAAGGGACTCTTCTGGTTTTGGAAGGTTCATTGGGTCGTTTTTAATGAAGATAACCAGGGATCTTTTGCAGTAATGTCCGAAGGCAAGGACCTATTATACACAGGACTAGATAGTGCTTTATACAACGTCGTATGACTATTTTGGGGCAATAATCGAGGTCAGGAAAATGTTCCATCCTAATGACATTTAAACACGCATTCAGTTAATTATATTTATTGAGAGAAATCGACGAATAAATACGTTTGTGAAGTAACAAATTGTCCGTGGAGATTTAAGACACCATAATATAATGCAATAACAGAAAACAATTGACGAAGTGCGACATCTGTGGAGAACCGGATGCGCAGTTATATTAACGTGTAACCCTTTCTCTAAATTCCTGGATCTCAGGTCAGAAAGTACGGATGAGAATGGGCGTGGCCTAATTTGCCTCATGTTTCGTTCTTACTTGCTTGTTTACTGTTTAACGACCACTGTGTGGTAACAAAGACAATTAGCGTCGGTCTCCTCCTTTATCCAGGCTTAGGAATGGCACTGACAGAGTACGATCATTGGCGGAGTTTTCGTTCTTACGTTTCGATTATAATTATCAAGTTTTCTGCATTGTAAAAGTTTCCAATCACAACCTCGGAGGAATTTAAAAATATTTTTTTGAGCAATTTATATATATCCAGAAATTCCTTAAAAGAGGTGTCTAACAGCTCGCAAGTGAAAACACCAGAAGAAAGTGCTGTAAAGGTGGCTAATCGGACTTGCGACAGAGATTGTTGCCGTTGACTATGCAACTTATAACTAAATGATTTCTTATAATATAAACTAAAATCTCTAGTTACCAGTATATTCAAATATATTCAAATATGCAAGTATATCTGATACGTTTGTTCTCAATTCACAAGAGATCATAATTATTTAAAAGTTATCGTACTCATTAAGAGAACGCCTCTTTTGAATCTAAAAGACCGATTACTCTTCTCTTTAACCCGTCTTCCAAATATCTATCGAGCACCGTTTGATTCCGGAATCTGTCCATAGAACGCATCCTCCCATGATCCGCGTAAGAACACCGTCTCCTCCTCCTCCTCCGCTTGGTGCGCTCCTCCGTCTGTCTTATCTCATTCGCTGAATATACGTCTCGTCCTGATTCTAGGCGACGGTCTGCTCTGGCCAATCTATCTATTGACACCGATTACGGAAACGCCGATCGGTCCCCGGGGTACGCCCGGGTTTCGACCGGCAACAACGTCCAGCTTAATCGCAATCAATGTCTATGCCGGTCTATGCTGATCCCGACATATTTAGACCGCTATACATCACGCCGCCAGCGCGTCATATGGGAACGCGTAACACGCGGATAGTGGCGACACGCAGCGGGAAAAGTAAAAACGGCGAACTTTTATGAAGTGAATGACAAGTGAAGTTATCTGAAAATACGCTTAAAATACGTTAAATTTGAATATATTTTGGGTAAAGAATCATTAACATTAGAAGAAGTTACTAGCAATTGGTGGCTTAACGCCTACAAATCCACAACATTTTCCAACCCAACCGTTTATATCGCTCAATTAGAATCCTTAAAAGAGGTGTGGGAAACTGCGCAATATGACTATAAAGCTTTTGGTATATAGCTTGTTTAAAGATATGGTGGTGGTTTTTCTGTTTAACGACTAGCTGTGTGGTAACAAAGACCAATTAGCGTCGCCCTCCTCCTTTATCCAGGCTTGGGACTGGCACTGTCAGAAAGCGAACAGTGGCGTAGTTAAAGATATCTAATTTGCAAGGGATTTGTAGACGTTAAATAAACGAATTTAAACTAAGGTAAAATGTTGCGTGTGATATGTTGAATATTTCGTTAATTGAGATACTAAGACTAAGTTGACATAACCGCAACTTGTCATGAAATTTAAACGGTTAAACTGAGAATGCATGCTATAGAAAGCCCGAATGGTGCGATATAGAACCGGAGCGATGAAATTGTGGTCGTCTATTTTGGGCAGTTCATATTCATGAGGCCTAGGACGCAGAGCATATGGTCTACGTATGGTCGGAGGAAAGAGGTCCGTGTGAGAATGTATCTTACCCAGAAGGGGTCGTTAAACAGAAGTAACAATGCTACAAATACCAACGATAAGACAACCTTCTCTATTAAATTTTCTTAAAGTAATTAAGTAAAAGTCCATTATCGACCGGCTCTGATATTACACTGACAGAATTTTAACAGGATACGAGACTTTATTATGTTAAAAGTAGACGGTCAATCCGTCCGTACTTTTGCAGTTGTCATTTGTGACAAGACAAATTTCTTGACTAACGGTACTAGCCTTTAGAAACAAATTTCCGCCTCTGGTCACGTGAACTAATATTATCACAACGCTGCACGGAGACCTTTTTCTGCCGGGCCCGATTTCACTTCACACCCTTCATAACCCTCCATTACACAAAAGCAATAGCAAAGCATCTGCGACCTCTCTCCAGTGTAACCGCATTTATCCGGCCTTCCACCTGGGTCAGAGGTTGCGCCATAGATACATATTTCGCTGACGACGGAAGCCAATTGTATCGCCATTTTGTGACACTAAAGACGCCATTTTGTGTCTTCAAACGACCCATTATGTTTCCATTGCGACCGGTTATGTGTTGGGCTCGTGGCATGCGTATGAATATGTGCGCCCGTTTAGATAAGCGTTTAATGCAGTTCCCGCTTTGAATAAATTCCGCCCGTCGTCGCCACGAGAGAGTTGAATGGTTGCGGGAAACTTTCCAGAAGTTGACCCAAGAGAAGAAGGAAAATATTCCTTTCTACAGACTGTATTAATAACACCAAAATTTTTAGTTACTGATTGGGTCATGGGTTCAAAAGATTAAGTGGCTTAGTGACTGTATAGTAACAAGCGAGTAATGGTTGATATTATACACCGTTATATTAGGAATATCTGATGTTATATAAAACTCCGGTTCAGCCTTTTTAATATTGATATTGCGAAATGGGCTCGCTTATAGGAACAAATTAGACCATGAGTAATGGTTGATGCTAAACAACCCGAATTCATCTGACGTTATATAGGAGTAACTGCAACTCTGGCACTTGCAATGCTCTGGCAGTTTAAGTCCCATGCTCGGATGAAGGAGGGGGCGACGCTGATCATCTTTTTATGACGCAGTGTCGTTAGACAGCAACTAACCATTTCCTCTATTACTTATCTTAGTTATGCCATGGAAACGATGAGAACTGTTCGAAATAATTTCTGTTAACTCCAACGGCCTTTGTTGCCATAACATACGTTAAACTATGGAGCCATCCATGGCAAAAGCCTTATTGGGAATTATCTATACATAATAGGTTAATAGCAGATTTATTAGAGAAGCGAACAAGGTAATGAGTAATGGTTGGTGTAGTAGTAGTTTCGGTTTAACGACACCGTGCGATAAAAAAATCATTAGCATCGCCCTCCTCCTTCATCCGGGCTTGGAACTGGCACTGACATAGTATGAACAGTACTGTTGTGGAGTTTAAATGGCTTAAATTGGTTTAATGTCGGGACGCTAATGCATACAATTCCAAAACGCACCATGATAACCCAAATGCGCGCCGACGTCAGTTGCTGATTTTAAACACCTGTTTTTATTTATTGACTTCTTTATATAAATCGCACGTCACATTCACCAATATTAATTATTGAGCTGTAATATGCCAAAACTAATCTTTGTCGGCGGCAACGGCCTATGATGTCATAAGCTGCCGTTAAACTGTGGACACACACACACCAATATTGCTTTCATGTCATCCATAATTATTTTAGTACCGCTGTTATCAAAGAGATCGATACCTGCAAAGACAAAATTCTACCACACACGAAATGTATCACAAAATTTTATACGAACTGTTAATCCACCAAATATTCCTGTGCAATGGTTGTTGTTAAACACCTTTATACGTCAGTTTACGTCGCTTTGCAACACGTCTAATCGTCTATAGACAAAGTACGGTCGATGTTAACGGCCCTGGCGGCCATAAGATCCTAAAACACTGGACATTACTACTCGCGTGGTGCCAGTCTCAAGCCGAGATAAAGGTGGAAGGATATGATAATTATCTTTATGGCTTATTCCCACCAATTTTGGGAAACATGTCCTTGGGGTTTTCAGGGCGCCTTAACAAAACGGCGCAGGACAAAACCGCGCAGACATAACGGCGCAGACCAGAAGGCGCAATTCAGAGTACCCCGACAAAACGGCGCAGACAATATGGCGCAGTACAAAGATTATGGTAACCGTTTAGTGATTGTTTGCTTATTAGCGATCAAAAAGTGCCACCCGACGTGATAAGCTGAGTTCTACCACAGATTCGCTCGATTTAAATGTAATTAAGGTAAAATTATAAAGAAGACTTTCTAAAAGTTATTTGCACAACGCCTTCAATCTCCCACGCGCGAACAACTCAGTCGAAGCCTGGCATCGATCATTCCAACAGACCGTCGATCGTCGTCATCCGTCGGTTTTTAAACTTGTGGTGCACTCCCGTCAAGATCAAGCTCACTACGAATTGAAGATCATGAGATATCGTTCCGGATTCCGGCATCGAGGGGTATCCAAGTCACAATACATTCGTTTAAATCGACGTTTCGTGGTTAGAGATGGGGTCGCTCATCATTTCAACATCGTGACAGCACAGGTGCAGCAGATACAGATACCAGGGAAACTTCAAGAGACGGCACTGTCTGGATTGTGATTTCACCCGATGATGCACCTCGTGGAAAGCTATGCAGTCACACAACGCAAAGTTTCAGGACACACTGTTTGCGACACAGTAAATAAGAAAAGATTCTATTTTGAGCGCGTTTCGACTTCTGGTTGATGAAGGCATGATGCGTCACATCCAACGATGCATTGAAACAGAAGCACGTGGTCGTCTGGGAGACGACTCCTGGCCAGTATCGTTTGAGGAACTTGAAGCCTCTAAATATAGCACCTCCAGGTACTTTAGGGGCAGCATAAATAAATTAAAAGTTTAACATTCTGAAAGCTTATTACAATGAGATCAGTAAATCATTCAGGAATTGTTCAAAAATGCATAGTGCTTCTGCCGCGGAAGATTCCGCCACGGCCAACGCAGCGCATGAAGAAATTACTTCTGCGGCGGAAGGTGTTTAGCATTTTATCTAATGACGACACTAACCCTAATCCTGACCCGAAACCGTCCCTCACAACGCCTAATCTCACCATAACCGACCCTCACGACGCCAATTGAGAGAAGTAACGCAGTTTGGACAATGCGCATGCGCCGAAGGTTGCGCATGCGCAAAGGTCTATTGTCGTGGAATTGTATCAAACATATTACTTCTGGGGCGGAATTTTCCGCTGCAGAAGAATTTTCCTTAAAAAATACATGGCTTCTATCAATGAAACTGTATGGGTAAAAAATGACCCATTCCGTCGTTTTAGGTGGTAGAAAAGAGCCGTCCTTCTAGTGTTAACGGCAGCTTATGACAACATAGGCCGCTACCGCCGACAAAGATTGGTTTTGGCATATTACAGCTCAGTGTAGGTCAGCTATAAGATAAATGGACACATTTTTAACGCGTGACATGTTGCTATAAATAAGTTTGGTACATTGGTACATAGCTATCAGATGAATGGATGGATCCTCAGTTTAACGGCAGCTTATGACAACATAGGCCGTTGCCGCCGACAAAGATTAGTTTTTGGCATATCAGATAAATGTACCAAACTTATTTATAGCAACATGTCACGCGTTAAAAAGGTTTTCAAAGTGTAACGACATGTTATGGCATCAAAGACCACTGACGTGGATTGATAAGTTTTTTGCCGATTCCTTCGATCGCAATAGATTCTTAAGTCTGAACAATGGAATTAATATCCCAAGAAATGCGCAAACAAAAGAATGAGTATCCCAATTTATTATTCCAAGGTTTAACGTCGTCTTATGCAGTGTGATTCTCGTTAACGATAACGATAACGAAAATGTTCGTTAACGAAAATAAAATGATTTCGTTAACGATAACTATAACTATGACTAAAAAATATCATTAACTATAACTATAACTATAACGAAAATAACACTAACGAAAATTCATCTTTATTTTCGTTAATGCAAAAAATTAAAATAGGAAGTGCAATATGGACGATTCGACATAAATGAGAACGAAAAATTCGATATTTTTATTATGCAATTTGTCAGTAACTTTGGAAACTCGTGTATTCATGAAGCTGAATGCACCCATGCTTCAAAGGCTTTCAAACCTCTGAGCAAATTGTGAAACAGCGTGTTAATACGCACAATTTTGCTTATAGCCTTAATTATTGTAACTAAGTAGTAACTAAAATTAACTAAAATAAAAATCCATTAACTATAACTATAACTAAAAAATAATACTAACTATAACTATAACTATAACTAAAATAAAAAACCAATAACTATAACTGTAACTATAACTAAAATAAAATCTGTAAGGAGAATCACACTGGTCTTATGGCATCTAAGAGCGTTGACGACAACAATGTATACCATACACTGAAAACGAGAAACCTAGAGTCCTGCGCCATAAATTTATGTAGCTCCTCTTGAACTCAACCATAGACGTTAGTTGGTCTTATAAATTAATCGGTTTTAATACTCTTTGTACCAGATAGCGTTGTGCCTATCTGTCTGTGTACTACAAAACGAATATAACAATAATACATTATGTCTGATAATTAATAATCCATTAATCCCGTAAAACCCACGAAGTATTTAAAAACTTGCTTTCCAAAAAATGACGATTTAAACTTATTTAACTGACGATTTAGAGTGACGATTCTACGAGCTACGAGCTCAGCCGGAAAACCCAAGAATTAGTATCCCAACAAATGCGCCAAGCCTATTTATAGCAATTTATTGCACGTTAAAAAGGTATCGAAATTTCGAGACAATTTGCTCTATTGCTTTCGTCGTAGCATAGATACAATGAAGTCATTCCTTGCAGTATTTAACGACATCTTGTGGCTAAGAGGGCCCTTGACGTCGCCCTCCTACTTCTTTCCAAGGCTTGGGACTGGCACCACCAGATATTGGCAGTGGTGGAGTTAGATTTGATGAAGTTTCGCAATGGATGGATATAGAGTTTAACGACATCTTGTGGCAACAAAGGCCATTTACGTCGACAGAATCAATTTTTGGCATATTACAGCTTTTAGATTAGATTAGATTAGATTAGATTAGATTAGATTAGATTAGATTAGATTAGATTAGATTAGATTAGATTAGATTAGATTAGATTAGATATGACCCAGCGTCATTGGCTAGTATTATTGACGTTTAACTGCACTTTGTCATAACGAAGATGGGTGGCGTCGCCCTCCTCCTTTATGCAGTTTTGGGAATGGCACAACCATAATGAGAGTGCTGACGGAGTTAAGCAGAAATTACTTAACATTAATTAAACGTGTGGAGTAGGTAAGACAGAACACAATAAGACAGTTAAAACGCCGGGATATATATTTATATATTGTATTGTATTTGAACACTTGTTATAGCGCCCCTACCAGATTTCCCATTCAGAGGCGCTCCCGACTACTGCGCGAACGCTGAATCGGAGTTTCACGCCGAAGCGCATGAGCAATTGCGAGTGAAGGACTTGCCCAGGGTCCCTACGCGGCGACTTTGAGGTGGATCGAACCCGCAACCCTCCAGCTGCAAGGCACCGAACATACCCCTACACCACCGCGCCACCACCGCGCCCCAGTTGTATTGTGATGTGTTGTATTGTGTGTTGTATTGTACTCCACGTTTATAATGCGACCGAGCCACCCGCAGTAAAGATCCGAGAAATTAATCTCTGATAATCCGACCCGACCGGGAAGCGAACCCGGGGCGCCGGCGCGACGAGCAGGCTACCAACCCACTCGGCCACTCAGGATCCTTAAAAAAATATAGGAAGTGTAACTGGTCTAAAAGAGGTGTCTTAAATGTCAAATTGGAAAGATTTTTGTATCTATATGGCAAAGTCATCTGGCTGCCATATCCGTCAACGAGGGTGACTCATGTCGTCCTCCTTGTTTTCTCCGCTTGGGACTCGTACCAGCAACTGCCATATGTGGTTCGTTATTTGAGTCATTTTTCGTTCTCATTATTTCAGTTTGGACATTTGGTTCAGCTATTCATTATCTTCTATGGTCATTTACTTCATCTGATAATTTATTTTCTCTCGATAGTTCTGAGGCTATATGTTCTAGTGGAATTCCTTACGTTGGCTATTTCTCCTGCTGGAAGTTCCTTCCGTTGCGATTCCTTTTCTTGGTGGGAATTGGTGCTGCATTACTTAATAGTAAATATAGTCTATCACTGGTGCTCGATAGTGTAGAGGTTAGCGTGCTGGTCTGTCAAAGGTAAGATCGGGATTCAAATCAGGGCGTTGTTTGGTTTGTCAGCTGAATAATTTTTGGCCTCGTTTGGTCAACTTGGCCATTTGAGTCTGCTGCTCTTCTTTGAAGGTCACTTTCTTAATCTGTCAATTTATTTTTTCTTAGTGATAATTGGTGATACATTACTTAACAGTGTATTTACTATTTAACTTGAACCGAATATTAAACTGCTTAAAAAGACTGTGGACTCTCATTTGAAGAAACGGCATATCAGTGAATTTATCTTCTACGAATTAATCAAATAATTAATTAATTAATTAATTAATATGCGCATTTATTTATCTCCTTGCTAGTAAAATTCAGGTGTGTTAAATTTTAGTTGGACTGTTGTTATGTTAATCGCTCTTCATTTGTAAAGGTGTGATGTTAAACAAGCTATGCTGCTAAACGGTAGCGCAGTTCGTAAAACACCTTTTTAAAGATATTTATGGTGGCTATATAAACGCGGCAGAACCTTCGATTTGCGTTCTATTCATCTGTGCATCTATTAATTTTATACTGAAATGCATCAAACTATATCAGGTTAAATTTAAAATATATAATAACTACCGTTATCGTTCAGTAAGATGTCTAAGTAAGCATCACCATCTCATGACGAGGAATCAATCGATGGCGCTGGGCAATTGTGAATGAAGAACTCGCTGAAGGTCCTTACACAGTAACCGTCTCTGAAGTGAAGAAGGCTCGAAACAATGATCTAAGCGTTACAAGGCGAACGCTCTAGCCAATCAGCGACCGTCTCCCAAAGGCTTTACCTGGTTTGTTAATAAAGAAATAGTTTACCTATCTGCTTACTTGCCTACTTATTACCTACTTACCCACTTACCATCCTATACGGCTTCTGGCACAATGACTTGATTGATTTATTGCCTTACTGACTTACCTAGTCACTCAGTTCATGGATTGGCTTCTTTTACTGACACCTAGCGACGTAATGTTGGCCGGATTAGAGGCATAGTAGTGAGATATGTGTCAATGCTCTCAATATTTGTCGGAGATTGTGAAACATGGTCAGATCTCGTCGACAGAGGCGCTTGTGTCAGTAATAACATTGACGTACCAGATCTACGGAGCCACGAAAGTGACAAGAAAAAAGTAAATGGTACATAGTAACCGACTGGTTAGGGCGCTCTCTTTAGACACCTTTAAAAAGCTTTCAAAGATTGTTATTTAAACATAAGACATGCAACGCAACTTTTAGTTTAAATCAATCAATCAATCAATCAATCGTTTATTTGTAGCCAAACAACAATAAACAATGATATTACAAACCAGATTGCACTTTTAAGTATGGATTGTTGAATGCCACAAGGGAAGGCCCTGAAGGGATCAAAGATCCCGCTAAGTAGGAACACCTCTACATAATTTCAACAGAATATGTGGCGACCGAAAGATGCTTTTACTTAGTACAACAGTTGTTGACTTGAGTAACATAAAAAATCTTAACTAACCTTAACTAATTAAAACTAAACATCAAAACTAAAAGGAATGAGTGGGAAGTGCAGTTAGACACATGGAAATAAAAGATTAATATATCAAAGCATTAATAATTACCTTCAACTAAATAAGTGCGAAGCTTATTCTTAAACAGTGTAAGTGAGGGAGATTTTCTGATTTCTTGAGGAATTTTATTCCAGGTAGTGGCACCAATAGATTTTATTGAGAACTGACGAGTGTTAGAGCGGGCAAAGACACTTCTAAAATTTGCAATCTAACAGTGTCAGTCCCAAGCTTGGACAAAGGAAGAGAGCGACGCTGATGGTCTTTGTAATCACACAGTGTCGTTAAACTGAAACTACATACATACAACTTTTAGAGAGCTGTCTTTAGACACCTTTATAATTTATTGAACTGATAATATATCAGCTTAGAACGCGATAGCCTAGGGTATATTGGTAGACGTGACCCCATTGTGTCATAGGAACTGTACAACTTCAGAACTCCTCAAAATAATTTCGGTCGACGTCAACGCCCTTTATTGTCATAAGATGTCGTTAAACTTTTAATCAGAAGAAACAGTTGATAAGGTATGTTGACTTGTAATTGTAATGGAACATTAATAAAGCGCCATTCAACGCTTAAGAGGCGCTCCAGACCAAAGTCACTGCTATCACTGACAAATAAAATGCACTTGAGAGGTTTTCCGAAGCAGAGGAAGAGAAAGACTGAGCAGCTCAAGTCGCAATTCTCGCGTTAGACGGTTGTGACAAGAGCAGCTGACATTAGCAAACGTCTAGATTGGGAAATAACAACTGGGGCCGTTGATATCGAACCCAACTGAATATTCACCAAGTAATGTTGAATATAATTATTGTTTAACTACGCCGTGCCATGACAACGATTGTTAACTACACTGTTCTTATTATATGAAACTGTATCGAATAGTTCAAAGACATCAAAGGCCGTTGATGTGGATTGGTAAAACTATTTCCACAGTTCTAAATGTCGCTAAGTGGTGATCCTGGATTTAAAAACTGATTGGCTAACAAATATTTAACGTCTGATGGAATCGAATGCCGTTGGCTAGCAATAGATTCTGAACACTTCCTACCCGGACAGCAAGGGTTTAATGCATAATGGTAAGGGCCGCGCTTATTTATAGCAACATATTAAGCGTTATAAAGGTGTTGAAATTTCGAGACAGTTTCTTCATTGTTTTAGCCGTAGCTAAAATGATGATGATAATGAGGTTTCTGCCGGAAGACAGGAACATTGGCTTCTTTTATACAACTCGGGGATGAGGTGAGTGTGGCGGTTTCCCGTTGCCTTCCTAACAGACAATTATGGGTGAGCAACTTGTCCAGGGTCGCTATGAAATGGCTTAAGGTAGATTCGAACCTGCGACCGGTTATAAGGCTCAGGACATACCGCGTAGATAGAATGAAGTAATACTTTCCCAGTGTTTAGCACCATCTTATGTCTGCCGAGGCCTTGACGTCGCCCTCCTCCCTCCTTGGATTTGGACTGGCACAACCAGAGTCAGATATACTGAAGTGCTGCAACGGATGGATGCAGAGTTTGAAGACATCTTTTGGCAAGAAAGGCTGTTGACGTCGATATAAACTAGATTATATTAGATATCGATATGATCCAACGTCATTAGTTTGTTGGTTGTTGTTTAACGACACTGTGTCATTTAAAACGATGATTAGCATCGCCCTCCTCCTTATCATACTTGGGACTATCACTGCCATACTACGAGCAGTGACAGAATTAAAGAGAAATTTGTTAACATTAATTTTTATTACCCGTGTGGAGACGAAGACGTTAACATCAAGCCAAAACTGCAGGTTTATGTATACGACGCTGAGCTGCCTTAAAAGAGGTGTCTAAATTGTCAAATATGGGTAGATTTTTGGAAGTGTCTTGCAACGACATCTGGATGCCACGTCCATAAACGAAGGTGATTGGCGTCGCCCTCCCTTTGTTTGCACGATTGGGACTGTTACCAACTGAACAACTGCGTTGTCTGGTTTGTCATTTGAGTCATTTTCGGGCTCACTTAATGATATTGGTCATTAGTTTCTGCTGTTCGTCATCTTTTGTGGTCATTTTCTTCAGAATTGCATTTAGTTTTCGCCTGTTAGCAATTTGGACCCGTTGCAAATAAATTTTCTCCTGCTGGAAATTCCTCAAGTTGCGATTCCTTTTTCTTGGTGGGAATTGGAGCTGCATAACTTAAAAGTATATTGTCTCTGGGGAAGGTGTGAGCTCGGTAGTGTAGTGGTTAGCGTGCTGGACTCTCAATCGAGAGGTCACCGCCAGGGCAGAAAATTGGTTCGAGATTTCTGCTCCTACTACACCCCTAGCCAACTGAGCGTTAAGGAGTACACTGACCGTCCACCGTCGGTGGAAAGATGAGACGTCGAGGGCGAGGACTGGCCACCCGCACTCATATGCTGAAGTCGCTAACACTTCATACCCATGGCTGCCTCTCGGGCTAGCTCAAGGTACTGCTCTTCTTCCGCAGTTGCTATTAAAGCTTTTTACTTTGCTTTTCCTATAATAGTCGAGCTAAATTGCATATCATCGAAAAACACTAAATACGCTAGTTATTTTTTGCTTATATAGCATCAGAGGAATATGTTATAAAGGTGTTTTGCAACAGGCTTTAATCATGACCTAGTTTGCTCCTACACAGTAAATCCGCCATCACGTCCGTCCGCTCGAAATTGTAGTTTCAACTGTTTAACGGCATCCTAGGGCTACCAGAATCGTTGACGTAGCCCTCCTGCTTTCTTCAGGCTTGAGACTGGCACTACCTCCATTATGGACACGGACTGATTGTGATGGAGTTTTAGGATCCAGAGTTTAACGACATCTTATGGCAACAAAGGCCGTTGACGCCGACAGAAATTATTTCGGTATATTACAGTTTTATTATTATTCCAAAAGGTTAACGACTTCTTGTCACTGATAATAGCAGTTGACGCCTCTAAATCAGGAATATTTTGTATATCGTTTACGTTTCTTTATGTTAAAAACAGTATGGAACCAGATAGTACCACTTGCAGTTTACACGTAGTCGTTTATTATATATAGCTTCAGAGGATTTATTTATAAAGGTGTTTAAATTGTTTCCACATTAGACCGCTAGCAATTTCTACTGCTTGACGCGTACACACATTCTTTTTCATTGTCGGTTTTAAAGCAAATGTAATCTCTTTTATGATAATTTTATTCTGGGGTCTTATTTGTCACATTTTGTCCTTTGATTTATTTTCGACCTTATTAAAATTTTGTCCTTGGTAATTTGGTTCTGCTGTTAATCTTCTACGGTCATTTTCTTCGTCGTACAATTTATTTTTCTCCTGCTGGAAATTCCTTCTTTGGCTATAATATTTCCGAGGCACCGTTCCTTTAGCACCACCGTAGGGCAGCAGCGGAGTGTCGGAAGGTGTGATCGCTTAATCGCTGTCGAGTAGTAGTCGCTTTCTGTTCTATAGACTCTCTACTTGAAAATCGTCTTCTGTCGTATAATGTATCGTAACGTTATAGTTTATATAGCTCCTCTATTGGAAAGCGCTCTGCATACAATGCCATCGCTTCAGTCATCGCTGCTTTATGGACGCCACGACGTGTATGCGTGTGTATGTCTATACATGTGTGTATGTATGTGTGTGTATCTATACATGTACATATCTGTATGCATCTATGTGTGCATGAATCTATGTCTGTGTATGTCAGTGTCTATGTATGAATGTATCTATGTGTGTAATTATGAATGTATTATGTATGTAGCCTATGTTTGTATTACTGTTTTATTATTCTTACTACCATCGTCTGAGTAAATCTGATGAAGATCGCAAAATGAGCTATTTGAAGCGTAGACCTAAGATATTTTAAAGGTGTCTAACTGTTACAATATTGTCACGTTAATTTATTGCTGGTCAACCTTTCCACTACAACTGCGACTAATGTGACTACTACTACTACTACTACTACAACTACTGCTACTACTACTACTGCTGCTGCTGTTGTCGTGGTGGTCGTCGTCATCATCATCATCATCATTTCATCATTATCATCGTCGTCGTCGTCGTCGTCATCCATCCATTCATCCATCCATCCATCCATCCATCCATCCATCCATCCATCCATCCATCCATCCATCCATCCATCCATCCATCCATCCATCCATCCAACCATACAGACAGACAGACAGACAGACAGACAGACAGACAGACAGACAGACAGACAGACAGACAGACAGACAGACAGACAGACAGACAGACAGACAGATGGAAATGGCAAACGACAAGAAAAACAATTGAAGCTGAACAAAACAAAGAAACGTTCAATTGTTGTTCTTCCGTCAACCGCCAGGCGGAGTTTGTCCGGTCGTTTTTGTCTTAAACCTATCGTTAGAGGGAGCCACGTTCAAACGACGATGACAGCAAAATGAAGATTAATTCCCAGACTGCGCTTCGAATTAACGACGCTACGACTCGAGTCGTTCTCCTTTCCCCCGCTACGTGGCGCCAACGCTGACCCCAGGTCACCGGTCTCAGATCTAGCGGCCGTTACGTCATCATTCCGAGCGATTTCCGGTGATATGCGACGCCGTCTTCATCTTTCGTCCGGTGTGAGGGGAAATCTGGACCACGAGGAAAAGAGTTCCGCCGAAGAATATCGTGATTATAAGGAAATTGTATTGTATTGTATTTGAATACTTGTTATAGCGCCTCTACCAGATTTCCCATTCAGAGGCGCTCCCGACTACTGCGCGAACGCTGAATCGGAGTTTCACGCCGAAGCGCATGAGCAATTGCGAGTGAAGGACTTGCCCAGGGTCCCTACGCGGCGACTTTTGAGGTGGATTCGAACCCGCAACCCTGCAGCTGCAAGGCACCGAACATACCCCTAAACCAGTTGTATTGTGATGTGTTGTATTGTGTGTTGTATTGTACTCCACATTTATAATGCGACCGAGCCACCCGCAGTAAAGATCCGAGAATTTAATCTCTGATAAACCGACCCGACCGGGAAGCGAACCCGGGGCGCCGGCGTGACGAGCAGACTACTAACCCACTCGGCCACTCAGGAATATAAGGAAATCGTATCATAAGGAAGGAGACCGGCATTTCTTAATGCATTCCTTTAAGTGTTCCTGAAAAGAAAATATTCTGTGGAAATCGTTTGCAGCCGTCAGCTATTGATTGCAATTGCCCTTAGTAACTGCCTTTGAACAGGTTTCTAATACACAAACGAAACAGTGATCCAAGGTCGAATAAGCCGTTAAATGCATTTAATTATTTTTTTTTTAATCAAAGGTTTAACGTCGCCTTATGACATCAAAGGCCGTTGACGACAATTCACAATGTATACCATACAATGAAAACGAGAAATTTAACGTCCAAACGACACCATTTAAAGGTGTCAAAATAAATCCTTACAATGTCACAAAATTTAATGTTAAACGACAAAAAATGCATTTAAACTCTTATCCCATGCTTATATAGCAACTTTGTGAAACCGTTTAAAAGGTGTCTAAGGCGAATGCTCAAATAGTCGAAAAAGCAGGGTATTGGAATCGCCAATGAAGTCCCATCCTTATATAGCAAGTGTGACACCATTTTAAAGGTGTCAACATCAGAAAATCAGTTTGTTAATTATTAAAAGAGGACATTATAGGCCAACAGGAATAAGCATAATGCATTTAATCTAGTTTCCCATCCATATATAGCAATGCGTGACACCGTTTTAAAGGTGTCGAAGGCGTATCAAATAATTGAAAAAGGCGAAATTATTGTAATCGCCAATCGAGTCCCATTCCTATATTGCAATGTGTGTCACCATTTTAAAGGTGTCTAAGGCGAATTGTTCAAATAATCAAAGAGGCTTAGCTATTGCAATCGAGATTCGAGTCCTGTCCTTATATTGCAATGTTTGACATAATTTTAAAGGCGTTTAAGTCGTCTGATTGACCAAATCGCTTGCAGAGATTATGCATGTACAATCCATTGACCACTGCTCATTATTTTGCTGTTTAACGACCACTGTGCGGCAACAAAGATCATTAGCGTCGCCCTCCTCCTTAACCCTCAGAGGCTAACCTATAAAAAAATCACACATTGGATAACCTGGGGTGAATTTTTCACCCCTCACTATTTGAGGCATGTGATATAAAATTAAACCATGTTCGATCAACAATGGTAATTGTACCAAGTTCAACATAAAACTGCAAAACTAGGAAACCTAACTAAAGTCAACTATCAGCACAATCATCGAGTCTACAGTCATCTACACACAAGTAACGCTTTAGCGGCAGATAACCGTCGAGACATCTTTCACACAAATAAACAATAAAAATGGCCACGGTATGACGTCAGTCACGTGACCATTCATCCAAAATAAGTAAGACAAAATATATGGAATTAAGCAAAAGTCATCTATGAACAGATACACAAAGGCGCACGGCATAACTCCAAAGCTGTAAAAAAATTCAGCGCAAATACTGACAGTGGGGTGAAAAATTCACCCCAGGTTAGCCTCTGAGGGTTAATCCAGGCTTCTGACTGGCAATGACAGTACGATCAGTGGCGGAGTTTATTGAGCACTGGCGAAACCCTTTGCTATTCCGCGGAGAAATTTATTCTCTGCTAAAATCAACATTCCCTTTAAAGTGAACGGAACCGGTTTCGTACGAAAACCGATCTGTTACGGCACCTGCGAGCGGCCAGCCCGAAGTTAATAATGTTCTCAAATAGATAAACAAGGCCGGACCTTTTCTGGAGAATTAATGACGCCTACGACCGCCAGAGGTATGAGGTCTGGTCGACAATGCGCTCGGACGGACCGTTTATCGACGACCGGTCGAAGCACTCGAGCAAACCCTGCGAAGGAGTCTTTGTCGTCGTCGCCGCTAGAGGCGCTAGTGAGAACTATGATGTGACGGAGAATAGGCTATTGCATAAAAAAGTGTCCGCCTGCGCCCAATATGTGTTGACAAGGTATTAAATAATGAGGCTAGCCTAAACTTAAACATGAATATTTACTTTATGTGGCTTTGTTATAATATTGTCTTCATGTTATGATTTTAATGCGCGTTTCAAGCGGTAGCCATGTCTCAATCATTTCTTAACTCGAACCCGTTGTAATAATTCGTAAGTTTCGATCTGTTGACCTATCTTAACTTAAACGTAGCCACGTCATCTTATCACTGGACGAAATGTTTTCTGATACTTATATATAGCATTGGTGCAATGCTTTTGAAAGGTGTCTAATGACAGCGCGTCACATGTTTTTATAACGTATATGTTGAGAGTGAGAGGCAAAGATAGAGACAAAGACAGACAGACACACCGACACATAGATCGATAGACAGATTATTATTATTACTATTACTATTACTATTACTATTACAATAACAATAATTAATTATATTTAGGATTAGGATTAGGATTATTATGATTATTATTACTGCACATATCTTGCCTCCATCCATTCATTTAAAATTGTATTACTCTCTAATATATCCTTATTTAGCTTATTGTAATTTAGTATGGGCCTCAACCTACACTACAAGGTTACAAAGACTGATAACTTTGCAAAAACGGGTGATCCGTATAGTGGCTGGTACTACTTATGGATCTCATACCAACCCTCTATTTTTTAACTTTAGAGTATTAAAATTAGAGCAACTCAGGCTGTTCCAAATCGGTGAATTTATGTATAAGTACGACCGAGGCCTACTACCTCCAGTATACAAGGGATTCTTTAATCTTGCCTCAGAGGTTCACTCCCACTTAACAAGAAACTCCGTAAATTATAGAAGTGTCTTTGCCCGCTCAAACACTCGTCAGTTCTCAGTAAAATCTATTGGCGCCACTACCTGGAATAAAATTCCTCAAGAAATCAGAAAATCTTCCTCACTTGCACTGTTTAAGAATAAGCTTCGCACTTATTTAGTTGATTTTTAAATTTAATAATTATTCATTGCTTTGACGTGTTAATCTATTATTTCCATGTGTTTATTTGCTGCACTTCCCACTCATTATGTACTCGTTATTTTTGATATTTAGTTTAAATTAGTTAAGGTTAGTTAAGATTTTATATGTTAAGCAAGTCAACAACAGTTACTGTTATACTAAGTAAAGCATCTTTCGGTCGCCACATATTCTGTTGAAATTATATAGAGGTGTCCCTACTTAGCGGGATCTTTGATCCCTTCAGGGCCTTCCCTTGTGGCATTCAACTATCCATACTTAAAAGTGCAATCTGATTTGTAATATTATTGTTTATTGTTGTTTGGCTACAAATAAACGATTGATTGATTGATTGATTGATTGATTATTATTAGGATTACTAGCATTATTATAATTATTATAGAGTAATTTTACATAGCTCCCCTTGAAGGCAATCTACACAGGATCTCTCTCAGCTCAAAACCGGCCGTACAGTGTGACGAGAGTGTGGTGGAGTGGGATTGGTCTTTTCCCGTGTCGCGACTCGTTACGACACCCCTTGGGAGTATCGGCGTCCGTGAAGGAGGTAGCTGGCGTTGATGTTGTCTTGGAACAGCTGACCCCCTGTTGACCTCTGTTGACCCCTGTTGACCCCCGATGGATCGGTCGTCGGTTTATTGGGGAAAATTGTCCAGTTAACGTCGCCGACCGTAACAGCCGAACACAGCGTCGATTATGAATGGATGAAAGCGATTGACTGCTTCTGCTTCTTCTTCTTCTTCTTCTTCTTCTTCTTCTTCTTCTTCTTCTTCTTCTTCTTCTTCTTCTTCTTCTTCTTCTTCTTCTTCTTCTTCTTCTTCTTCTTCTTCTTCTTCTTCTTCTTCTTCTTCTTCTTCTTCTTCTTCTTCTTCTTCTTCTTCTTCTTCTTCTTCTTCTTCTTCTTCTTCTTCTTCTTCTTCTTCTTCTTCTTCTTCTTCTTCTTCTTCTTCTTCTTCTTCTTCTTCTTCTTCTTCTTCTTCTTCTTCTTCTTCTTCTTCTTCTTCTTCTTCTTCTTCTTCTTCTTCTTCTTCTTCTTCTTCTTCTTCTTCTTCTTCTTCTTCTTCTTCTTCTTATGATGCGGAGGACCAGCAACGGGTGAAGGCACGCTCACACACACCGACCAAATAGCTCTGTCTGTCTGTTTTGTGTGTTTGTCTGTTTCTGTCTGTCTCACTCTCTCCCTGTTTGAGACCCGTCTTAAGCTGTAGATAAAAGGCCTCAGATTCGCGAGTTGTCGTTCGAGTAGACTGGTCGCACACACAATCGTTGAACTCCATTACCTGTTCGAAATGCAGTCCTATCTTCGCCGGTCCATTGCATAGTAGTCGCTCCGGTGTTTCGGCTGTTGTAATCGTCGGTTACTAAAGTAAGGTGCTATACTTTGTACTCGTCATCAGTAGTCGTTAACCTTTGCAGTGATCGTTAGGAAATGACGTAATCGTTAGTAGTTAAAGCAGTCGTTTGAGGCAGGAGAGACGCACAATATTTCAGTTAAGGTAATCGTTAGATACTGCAGAGAAGTAAAGAACTTTTAGATGTTTTACCGAAAGGATTTCTGCGGCTGATGGTGTTCTACAAATGGGTAAATGAAATTTCTATATAGGCGCAATTATTTCGTGAATTTCGAAAAGATATTAAAATATACTTCTATGTAATAATGATGATGATGACGATGATGATAATGATGATGATGATGATGATGATGATGATGATGATGATGATGATGATGATGATGATGATGATGATGATGATGATGATGATGATGATGATGATGATGATGATGATGATGATGATGATGATGATGATGATGATGATGATGATGATGATGATGATGATGATGATGATGATGATGATGATGATGATGAGTAAAGAACTTTTAGAGGTTTTATCGAAAGGATTTCTGCGGCTGAAGGAGTTCTACAAATGGGAAAATGAAATTTCTATAAAGTCGCAATTATTTCGTGAATTTCGAAAAGATATTAAAATATACTTCTATGTAATAATAATAATGATGATGATGATGATGATGATGATGATGATGATGATGATGATGATGATGATGATGATGATGATGACGATGACGATGACGATGACGACGAGGACGAGGACGACGACGACGACGCCGACGACGACGACGACGACGACGACGACGTATTACATGGCTGTCTGTTCTGTTAGTAGTTAAGATTTCAATTGCATAACATGTAAATGTACAGCGCAGTGCGTTTGTCAGGCGCTTAATAAAGAAAAGATTATTATTATTATTATTACGACGACGACGACGATGATGATGATAGCATTAATGAACGAAATAATATCGTCGCATTTCTCTTTAACAGATCTTACGTCTTAAAAGAGGTGTCTTAAATTTCTGCCGAACAGTCATTTAATCACACATATAGTTTTCAGTGTTTAACGACATCTTATGGCTGCTTGGGCCGATGACGTCGACTTTACATATGCATGTCTATATCGTAGATGTATTTAGTAGTAATCCATTGTTTAACGCCACGCAAGATACATAGGCCATTGACGTCTTAAAAGTTCGTCGATATTATAGTTCAGGTCATTTTCATCTAACTTTCGTCCATCGGCATCGTTTGCTTCTCTCGTTGTTGCTTTTGTGTCTGGTAGGTTGCTGAGGTGGCGATGTTAGGCAGGTGGCTGGTGTCGAGCTTTGATAATATTATATGGATTAATATTTTATATATATATATGGATATATACATGCATAAAATTATGTTGCAGCTATATATATATACACAATTACTATTACAATAACAATTATTACAATTACTATTACACATTTTATTTCGACTCCTGCATGGTCATTAATAATATAGATGGCTCATAGTGGTCTTTGCTTTTGTACAGCGTCCTTACTGAAGTTATGAACTGCGTTCCGTCGTCCTCTCTCTCATCCTCCGTTGTCTCAGTCGCTTCCTCCTCTTCCTCTTCCGCTTCCTCATCAGACCGGATGTTGCAGGTAGCTGATTTTTTTAAAGATAAGAGCCAAATTAATTAAAATCTTTACACTGGCCTCTCATTCCGTGTCGGATGTTTTGCCATGGGACAAATGAGGCCATTAGTAAGGGTTCCTGCTATAGGCACCTTTTTAACACATTTATAGAAGGCTATATAAGACCAACCTTCATCAACTTACAACGTTTATGATAGACGGCGGGCTCGAGAATGACGAGTATTAACAACAAGACTTTGTTTTAAAAGCAAGAGTTTAACTCCAACAATCCTCTACTTTTGGTAATGCCAGTCCCAAATATGAAGAATATAGGAGGGTGACTTTAATCATATCGTCATTACCCAGTGGCGTTAAACAGCTGCACTATCTAACCATTAAGAAGAGTTTATTTTCAGCATAACATAACTTTCTTAACGTCAGTGCCAGTGCCGGTTCAAGGACTATTCGTCAACGGACGATTCGTCAACGGACGTTTCGTCAACGGACGATTCGTCAAGGACTATTCGTCAAGTGGACGTTTCGTCAACAGACGATTCGTCAACGGACGATTCGTCAAGGACTATTCGTCAAGTGGACGTTTCGTCAACGGACGATTCGTCAACGGACGATTCGTCAACGGACGATTCGTCAACGGACGATTCGTCAACGGACTATTCGTCAAGTGGACGTTTCGTCAACGGACGATTCGTCAACTTGACGATTCGTCAACGGACGATTCGTCAACGGACGATTCGTCAACGGACGATTCGTCAACGGACGATTGATCAAACGGACGTTTCGTCACGGACGATTCGTCAACAGGACGATTCGTCAACGGACGATTCGTCAACGGACGTTTCGTCAACGGACGATTCGTCAACGGACGATTCGTCAAGAACTATTCGTCAAGTGGACGTTTCGTCAACGGACGATTCGTCAACGGACGATTCGTCAACGGACGATTCGTCAACGGACGATTCGTCAACGGACGATTCGTCAACGGACGATTCGTCAAGGACTATTCGTCAAGTGGACGTTTCGTCAACGGACGATTCGTCAACGGACGATTCGTCAACGGACGATTCGTCAACGGACGATTCGTCAAGGACTTCATTCGTCAAGTGGACGTTTCGTCAACGGACGATTCGTCAACGGACGATTCGTCAACGGACTGCACGCCCAGAGGAAATAATACACTTTTTCCAGTGGAATCAAAAGATATTATATAATTTTTTCCTAGCCGGTGGGGATTATGTCCTCGCATGGGGGGAGGGGGCCGCAGATTATGTAAGCCATTTTCTTGCACATATTATGCGCTCTCAATTTGAACTGCAAGTTGGATTGATGAAAACAATTAATTCCTTAAATAGAAGTTGGATTGATTAAACTAATTCTTTCCTGAAATAGAAGTTGGATTAATGACACTAATTCTTTGCTTAAATGGAAGTCGGATTGATAAAAGAAAGTCTTTGCTGAAATAGAAGTTGGATTGATGAAACTAATTCTGTGCTTAAATAGCAAGAATTATTTTCATCAATCCAACTTCTACTTAAGGAAGAGTTATAATCACCAATCCAACTTCAATTGCATGTATTTTGCGCACCTGCCGTCACGCATAATGGGCTAGCAATCCCTTTATTGGTCAACGAGAATTAATAATCGATTCCGTTTGACGAACAGTCCGTTGACGAATCGTCCGTTGACGAAACGTCCACTTGACGAACAGTCCTTGACGAACAGTCCGTTGACGAAAATCGTCCTTTGACGAAACGTCCGCATACCCCAGTGCCAGTCCCAAGGAGAGGAGGGCAAACCTAATCATCTCTGCTACTGCACAACGTCGTTAAAATAAACAACTCATACTACTTAATATAGTTCAACACCTCTTTAATTGGCATCTGTGTAATTCTAATTCTAAACAAAACCATGATATGAACTCTTGCCGCCACCATAACTGTGGTAGTGCCAGTCCTAAGCCCGGAGAAAGGATAAAGGCGACGATAACGACACAGTGTCATTTAGCAGCAACTAACCAACCAACGATTCACGACATATTTCAACACCTCTTTTAATTGTCTTTCTGTAGTTAAAATATTTGTGAAACCGTTCATGTTTTAACACCTCTTTTAACTGTCCAAATATACCTATAATAATTCCAAACACTAATGCGTACTGTCTCAATTATATTGCCTATTATATTCTTTGCACCTTCAGGAAAACCACGTCGTTAAACAGCCAATACTGGCAACTGGTCATAATGATTTTTGCTTTGGGACCAAAGAGGCCATTAGTAAAGTTCGAAGCTAGACACCTTTTTAACACATTTATCTGAGTTTATATAAAGACAAGGTTCAATAACTTCCAACGTCTGGGCAAGCCCTTCACTCGCAATTGCTCATGCGCTTCGGCGTGAGACTCCGATTCAGCGTTCGCGCAGTAGTCGGGAGCGCCTCTGAATGGGAAATCTGGTAGGGGCGCTATAACAAGTGTTCAAATACAATACAATACAAACGTCTAAACTATAGACGTTGGGAACAATAATTCATGAGTTTTAATAAAAAAAGTCTTTGTTTCAATAGCAACAGTTTAGCTCTGCCGCTGCCTATTTGTGGTAGTGCCAGTCCCAAACCTAGAAAAAGCAGGGGGTCGACGCCGATCCTCTTTGTTATGACATTGTGTTGCTGAACAGCAACAACCCTAACCAATAGCAAGAGTTTCTTTTTAGGTATAAAATAACTTTCTTAGCGATAGTGCCAGTCCCAAGCTGGAAGAAAGGAAGGTTTTCGACGCTAATCACGCTATATATATATATATTCGCTATATATATATATATATACAAGTTATATATATATATATATATATATATATATATATATATATATATATATATATATATATATATATATATATACGTATATATGACACAACATCGTTAAAAGAAACAACTTATAATATACATTTGATATAGCTCTACGCCATTAAAATTGTCTTTGTGTACTTAATATACCTATAAAACCAGTCATGATATAAACTCCGCCGCTACCGTAACTGTAGTAGTGCCAGTCCCAAACATGGAGAAAGGAGGAGGGCGATTCTATATATATTATATAATGACGCAGTATATAATTATAATATATAATTAACCAACTATTCATGACATAATTAAACACCTCTTTTAATAATCTGTGTACTTTTTATTGTTTGTGAAACATTCATATTTCAACACCTCTTTTAACGGACTCAATTAACCTATAATAAATCTAATGCGTACTGACTGGAGTGGTTTTGAAGTTTTGGTGTAATATTCTTTTAACCTTCATGAAATGCAGCGTCGTTAACTTAAACAGCCAATACTGGAAACTGATCACAATAATGATTGGATGTTGTAGGATTGCGTTGGATGTAAGAAGGTGATAGCGGAGCGCTTCCTGTTGAAGGCGCTCGACCAGTTCTGGCACGAGGACTGTCTCAAGTGCTCCTGCTGCGACTGTCGTCTGGGAGAGGTCGGATCGACGCTCTTCACCAAGGCCAACCTACTACTCTGCAGGAGGGACTACCTCAGGTAACACCAGCCCTACGAGGTCTGGTCTCGATTGGTTTGGTCTATATAATAGCATAGAAGAGTTACGTACACGAGGAGTTAGAGAGTTCCAGATGGAGGTATTGGCAACTGTGAATGAACGCCGGACGCCGGACGCGCTTTCTTGGTGGTGGGTCCCTCGACCTGGAATGGCCTCCCTCTGGAGCTTCGCCTCTTTCCATGGACCTTCTCTCCTATGTTCTTTTCTCACCTTAAAACTGTTCTTTTTGTCCGTGCTGGAGTCGGGAGCGCCTCTTAGTAGTTTTCTTGAAGGGGCGCTATACAAATGTTCGAAAAGAATGAGTGAATGAATGAATGAATGAATGAATGAAAGAAACGGTGATGTCAGCACAAAATACTTTCCAGCTGATGCTGTCCGAAGAGAACAACAAGTTATAAGAATAGTTAAAGCTTCATGCTACATAGGTCGCGACCGTTATACACTGGATATTATAACAAAGCAAGGTCACCTTTACACCACGTATCGATAACATTTGATTTATTCGTCACTTGGCAATCGGAAACTCAGCTTGAACAACCTCACATTGCAAGAGTTGGCGGTAACGGCAGACGTAAGATGTCGCAAAGCAATAATAATAATAATAACAATAATAATAACAATAATAATAATAATAATAATAATAATAATAATAATAATTAGTTTCATCATCGTCATAATAATCATCATTATTGTAATTGCTATTAAAAACGTCACTATCTAATGACGAAGCATAAATCGATGTTGTTGATCAATTGTGAGTGAAGGACTTTCTCCCTAAGGTTCCCTATATAATAAGTAATAATAATAATAATAATAATAATAATAATAATAATAATAATATAATAATAATATATGCCTTGAAATCATTGTAATATATATATCCGCGTTAGAAGACGAGTGCAGTTCTAAGCCCAATTGGCTTAGCGCCTATTATATAGGATAGATATATAATTGTATACTGTTTAGCCAGCCTGTGTCCGCATAACGCCAATTATATAGGAAGAGATTACTTGTGTCATAACTCAGCGTCGCCCTCCTCCTTTATCCAAGCTTGAGACTGACAATATTAGAGTGCGAACAATTTCCAGCGTATAACGACATCTTTTAGCTTCTTAGGGCCGTTTACGTTACCCTCTATAATTTTTCGAAGAATAGAGAACGGGCACGGAATGAATGCAGACCGTAGACGTCGGCAGAAATATTTTTTTACCACTTGACCGTTCGTTTGAAATTACACAGCTGGATTCATACATGCATAATAATTAAAAAATGTATGCATACCGCTATATTTTAGGATTTCATTCTCGGTAACTTTCACGCCTAATCAGTTTTATTATTTTTCTAAGTAATTTGTGCAGGCTTGAGATTAACAGTCAAAGTTTTCCCCGTGAATTTTAGATATGGCGATGGACTATTAATTTTAGCATACTGTTGATCAGTTCTTATTTATAGACTCAGATAGAAAGGTTTTAGAGGTGTCTAAAAATTAGCACACTAAACAATCAGTAACTGCGTCACATATCTATATATTATCTGTTGACACGGTTTAAAAGGTGTGTAAATTGAGCAAAATTGCCACTACATGATTGAAGTATAACAGGTATATCACGGTTTCGCGATAAGAAAGTCGAGCGCATTATCCAGTAGACCACGCCATCACTCAGAAGCAGTAGAAGTTTTTCAAAGCGAATTATTATCTTCCCTGGTTTAAAGGCTGAGACGATGAGTTGATGAATGCGTCCATTGCATCGGAAAGGCTAAAAGCAGATATCATAGGTCTTCTTCGCCCGATTAAAGGATCACGGTGCATGGTGGTCCACCCGTCTTCGTCTCTTAATACACGCCATTATAATAGAAGCAGCTCTACATAAATAAATCCGGAAGGGAAAAGAAGGGGACCGCGGTGTCCGATAAATCACATAGTTGACAAAAACGGCAACGATAATTTTTTTCCAAAAAACGTCGTTTTTTTCGTTTTTTATTCTCGTCTCGTTTTTTCCGTTTTTTATTTTTTTATATGTAACTTTATTTAGGCCTATTTATTAACTGTCTGTTACAATTTGTTTAATTTTATTTTTGTCTGATATCCCTTACGTTGTCTCCGTCCTTTCAAGGATTCATCTAATTTACGTCACTATTTAGTGTCATCAGTTGAGAAATAAACAGCACTGTACAGTAAATAAAATTTATAAAAGTTTTTTGAATTTCTAAGTTATCCAAAATGCGAAATGTTGTCTTTGTACTCAGTACTCTCTGATTGACTGATAAACTGACGGATATTACTCCATATCAAGTTCTTATATAAGTCAGAATTGTAAGTAGACCTACAATTTTTAATTAAAGTACAATCTATACTTACAACGTTTATAGTTTTTAATTGCTTATGTCAGCAGCATGGATTTATGTGGACTTATGTATACAATTTAAATTTGAAAGGATTTCAATATTTTTAATTTCTCAATTTCTTTTTAAACCAAACTTATGAAAAAGAGAATAATTGTTGAAGATTAATGCTACTTGGTGTTTACTAATAAAGTTATGTTATTTGCTGATTAAAATTAAATTGTGTAAAAGAGGTTTTAATTTTAAAATGCATTAAAAGATGTAAGAAAAGTCAAATTATTTTCTTTTCCGTTTTATTCTCGTTTTTTTTCGTTTTTTATTTTTTTCAATAAAACGACGTTTTTTCCGTTTTTTATTTTGATTTGACCGTTTTTAACAACTATGGATAAAACCGTTGACAGCCCCGGCAACGATAATGTAATGATCCGGGCGATAACTTTCAATTCTAAAGCCCTTAATCTTCCTTTACTTTCCAACTATCACTTCTTTCATATCTCGACGTCCAAAGGATTCTCCTAAGTCCGGATCCACCGTCTCCTCGTCCTCCTCTTCTCTAATTAACGCCGGAAAGCGAGCGGTGAGGACGAGGAGGAGACGTCGCGTCCGGACGGGGACACAGCCTCCCACCGTACACCCGCTCGATGACGGTGTGGTATCCGCTTGGCTTCGCTGCGACGAAAGATCAGCCTTTTTTTACTGCAGAAGCATACTGATAAATGTAAATGTAAAATTTCTAATGGTTGTGGAGATATTGATGCAGAGATTCGTGAAGCAGTTAAGCAGCTTAGAGAAGTTTAAAGCCGTTGTCATGTTGGAAAATTTGAAGGAAGAAAATATGGTATTTCAAGGAGAAAAACGAATTCAGCTTATTTGCTTTACCTGCCTTAAATTGTGTCTATTGCTTCCGATTTAAAGGTGTCTAATATTTCTGAAATCAAAGCACCATGGTCGTCACTTTTTCTCCGTACTAAACATAGTTCCTTAGCTAACGTTGCTCTAAAGACAACGTTATACTAGTTCTCAATATTTTACACAAAAATCAGGTGGAGTCGGTCCGTATTTGCCATAGGACGGATTTGTAGCTACACCGGTTGAGTTGTTCGGTCCGCGTGAGAGATATCTTCGTAATCTGTGCGTTGATAATGCGAGCGTCGCTGTCGTTTGGTGGCGAGTCATAAAACTTTGAGAAAGACGATAAAGAGGGAATTTAGAGAAGAGGATGAAGGGGAAGTTGAACAGAGGGAAAGACATAGTTCAGTCAACGCCTTACATATCGCATGGTTTTGTGAAGATTTATGATACTTGATGAGAAAGTTGGCTGTTTGGGCCGATAGTTGAAGCGTTATCTTTAGACACCTTTAAAACGGTGACAACGAATATTATATAAGTATGAAACATCGTATCATTAAACACCCTTGAAATAAGACCAATTAATAAATAAGATGGGGCCAGATCGTAATTGATCGCTGTCAGTATCAATATACCTCTTATAAAGAAAATGTTCTTTTCGGTGTCAAAAGCCTTGATCGTTAAGTGACGGTTAAACAGTGTTTGGGTCCGATTGGTTAAAAAGCACGCTTTGTATGTAGCGCGAGGAGTACGGGTTTGACACTACGCCTCTGAGACGTTACTGAGAAGGGACCTTGAGAAAGTCCTTCACTCGCAGTTGTTTCGTATCTAAGAAGTGGAATTACTGGCCCTGCGTGCCTCATACTATTGCAATATAATGATAATAAAAATCATAGTGAGAATGAAAATGATAAAATGGTGGTGACGATGATGACGATGATAATAATAGTAATTATAAAAATAAAATTAATAAAATTAAATTTAAAAAAATAATAATAATAATAATAATAATAATAATAATGATAATGATAATGATAATGATAATGATAATGATAATGATAATGATAATGATAATAATAATGATAATGATAAATGATAATGATAATGATAATGACCACCTAATGATAATGATAATGACAACAACAATGATAATGATACTGATAATGATAATAATAATGATAATAATAATGATAATGATAATAATAATAATAATAATAATAATAATAATAATAATAATAATAATAATAATAATAATAATAATAATAACAATAACAATAACAATAACAATAACAATAACAATAACAATAACAATAACAATAACAATAACGATAACGATAACAATAACAATAATAATAATAATAATAATAAATAGCTTAAAATTGCCTAACGTCATCTCCTATACGCCCATAATATCGATCTTAAACCGAATTCGACGAATGATGTATAAATTGCGTGTAATACGAACGTTTTAAAGGTGTTCAAATATCTACCATTTTGCACAATGATGAAAAAGTGTTAAACGATCCCACGTAACAAATTTATGTTCAATTTTTATACTAGAATTTATGTAGCGCCTGTACTTAAATTGCAAGGCATCGACTGATGACGCACAAAAACCAAGTCTTAATCAGATTAATATTCAGAAGACATATTAATCTGATTAAGAGAGTTCATTAAGACATGTCTAGTCCAATAGACTAGACATGTTTTGATTTTTTATAGGTCATTTTCCACTGCGCCGCTTTCATATTTCTCTTACCACAAACACAGCCCACCGTGACAGTTTCTCCACTCAGACGGTGTCGCAGAACAACCCCCTCTGACTTGACGCAGCGCTCGTGCATAGCCTTGTGTCCTGCGTCTACATTTTACACAGCGCTTTAGAAATTCATGAGTTCACGATTGCGATCAGACGGCGTCATTTCAGATCCAGTATCTTACGCAGCCCGGTGTCATTTACCCTGTTCTCGCTTTCGGACCCAGTTGATCGCAATGGTTCCTGATTTCCTGAAGTGTCTTTTTCATGATCGTCGTCCGTTAAGCCTAATCAGATGTCGCCCCGTTAACGACGTCACCCCAGACGCAGGGCAACAATCACGGGCGGCGATTGTCGACGCCCGCTGTGGGGCGACACCTTCGGAGGATTCGCTGCATTTGCGTTTATTCAGGCATAAATGAGGCTCATCTCCCGTGTCGACCATCGCACGCCAATCATCGTCGTTATGACGGCGTCGTTAAATAAACGTTATAAACCGCGTCGACCATCGATGTTAATGATGCCAACAATGCCACGGTCATCGACCTAAACACATTGCCTCAATAATCCAGATGGTCCATCTACAGCCATCCATACGTCCGTCTTGTGTCTCTCTGTTTGTCCGTCTTGTGAGTTCATTTGTCTGTCTGTCCCTGGTCGTTATATGTCCCTCTGTCTGACCGTCTTGTACGTGTCTAACTGCCCAATGGCAAGTCAATGCTTAGTTAGTTTATCTCCTGAATTGTAAACCAGTTTGTGCGTCGAGAATTAATCTCTGTTCTAGGATCAGGAATCTCTCTTCTAACATCATTTAGTTGCTAAGCAATGTCGCTTATATCACTGTATACATCTGTTCTTTGTGGGGAAAGTTAGCCGACTGATCAGAGCCTTCTAAAGTGGAGAGTATGGGTCCGATCCTCCTCCTCCTCTAATATGGCTAGAGCGCTCGCCTTGGACACCTTTAAGACGGCGCCATCCGATGCTACATAAATATGGGACACGAGAAGCGATTAATTATTATGGCCATCGGTCTTGAATGGGTATAACGATTGTATAAGTCGTGGCCTACAGTAAGTAGTTTAGAGCGTTCGTCTTGTAACACGAAGAATACGGGTTCGATCCTCTTCCCCTGAGACGGTTACTGTGTAGGGACGTTGAACAAGTCCTTCACTCACAATTGCTCAGCGCCGTCGATTAGTCGTTAGATAATGGCACTTAATAATTGCGTAATAATAAGTTGCATAAAACGCTCTAATAATAAATGTCTTATTTAATACACATACAGCAACACACATACAATTTTTGCATAACTCCAACGATGTTTTTTCGTATACGTTCGGTGTGCATACCTGAACTTCTGAAGGAGCTCGTCAATTCAAATTCCATGTACAGCTGTAATGTCCGAAAAGAGCCTTACTAACCATTTAAAAGAACCTCTTGAGGTCAGGTTTTAGACTTCTACGTATATATTCTATAGTTATAAATCGAAAAATGAATTGAAATGACGGTAAAAGAGACGTCGACGCCTTTGCTACATGACAGCCATAAGATGTCGTCAAACTTTAGGAATAATATCGCGTTGTTTGAAAGTAAACTGCGTAACATAAAGGTCGATGGTTTTTGCGATTGTCTGTTGCTGTAGGTTGTTTGGTACGACAGGATATTGCTCGGCCTGTTCTAAGATGATTCCTGCGTTTGAGATGGTGATGAGGGCGAAGGGAAACGTCTACCACTTAGAATGCTTTGCCTGTCAACAGTGCAGTCACAGGTATACGATCAGCGCTCGTCAATAAGTTGATGCCCTGCACTTAGATTTAGATTAGCGCTTCAGAAATGTTGAGTTCATAATTACGGTTACTGGGTTATCAGGTCTGAGCTTTGTTGTATCTATTCTAAACTTTAGTTTGGGCTACTATACGGCAACAGCACAGTCAATGTAGAGTCGGGATGGGATCCTCAGTTTAACCCTCAATGGGTCCTTGGGGTGCAATTGCACCCCATGGCCGATTCTATGGCTACTCACGTGTTATTATTAAAATTTCAGCAGTTATCTTCTAGGACATTGTAAGTGAACCATTTTTTCATATACTCATGCATAAAACGATAAAAAAAAAGTTGACGTCAATTTTTGCCAGCACAGATTCATCGGGGGTGCAAATGCACCCCAAAATTATAACGTTGATATTATGAACAAATTCAGGTAATTGGTGCTAATTAGGCCTACTGCAATAATTTGTTATGTTATTATCAATTATGTTAGAACATTCCTGATATTAGTTGGACCTTTTTAGAAGTCAGACATTTTTTTTTGCTTACATTTTCAGTATTTCAGTGGCAGAAGAATTGCTTACTCAGGGTATGACCTATGTAGGAACGATGCGCAAGAACAAACGAGACATTCCTCCAAGCATGATAGCAAAAAACAGAGACGAATTTTCTTCGATCTTTGCATTTGATGGCAACAAAACGTTGGTATCATATGTCCCAAAAAAGGGAAAGTCGGTCATTCTTTTGTCGACAATGCATCACGACAAGGTTGTCGATGGTCTGAAACAAAAACCAGAGATCATCCTTCATTACAATGCAACTAAGAGCGGAGTAGATAACATGGATCATTTGGCTTGCATCTACTCATGTAAACGAAAGATCAACAGGTGGCCAATGGTCCTATTCTTTGACATGCTTGACACAGCTGCCATTGCCAGTTTCGTGATCTGGATGTGCAATAACCCTGACTGGAATAAGTCGTCCAAAGCGATACGTCGTCGCCAATTCATCATCAGTCTCGGGGAGTCTCTTGCCGAGCCACTTATAAGAAGACGTTTGGACAAGCCAGCCCTGCTCAGAGGACCGATCATGGACGCAATCCAACTTATAGAACTGGACTCTGGAGAATTTGAAGCAGGAACTGAGATACCAGCTAAAGTGAAGAGGACACAGGGACGTTGTCATCTGTGCCCGCGCGAGTGTGACAGGAAGACGCGCAAATTCTGCGATAAGTGCTCTAGGCCTGCTTGTCCGGCACACTCTGTCAATAATTTACTGTGTGACAAATGTACGATTTAGATAATTATGTCATTTGTTAACTGGTGTAATATGTTGGCCGTATGGCATATCTTACCATCGACTAGTCCAGCGCAGAGAGCGCCTCTGAGTCGGTTTATTTCCTGAAGGGGCGCTATATAAATGTGTTGAATAAATAAATAAATAAATAAAACATTGAACAGTATGTTTATATAAAATACATGGTATTCGATTACCGGTAGACAGAGCGTATCGTTGATTTATATTCTCAAACACTTAGGGGTGCATTTGAACCCCAAGGACCTGGAACGTAACTTTCTGACAAGGACCCATTGAGGGTTAACGGCAGCTTATGACAACATTGGCCGTTGCCGCCGACAAAGATTAGTTTTTGGCATATTACAGCTCTTCACTGCTCCGTGAGAATATATAGCATAGGTTTTCACTGTTTTAGAGGTGTCTAAGGAGAACGTGGCGAACATTTACTATCGGGGACGCACAGTTTAGGGTAGTATAAAGTATATTTAGGCCTATGCTGCCATCGGCCGGAGCGAACGAGCCTGGTGCGCCGTGATTGGGCGGTTTAATTGGGACGTGGAGTATAGTTTAGATGAGTCTTCAGCATATCGGGATATCCCGAATATGCTTGGGAACTATCAACACCTGGCGGTAAATACAGTCGCAATTCCGTCAATTTGGTCGCAGAGCACGTGGAAAGCTATTGGAAGCGGCCAAAACGTGGTAATCGTAATCGTAAACTCGATATTTCTAGAGCGCCCACAAAAGCGAAGTCGCGGGAACCAGCTTATTCACAGGCGCTTAAGTCAAAACAGAATCGATAGGCAGAGGATCAAAATCCAGAGAGTCAGGCAGGCAGTAACGCCCAACGTACGTCGGCCTATTATACAGAGGACTCGAATAACGCCATCTACGCAATTGCTCAACTAATATAATAATAATAATAATAATAATAATAATAATAATAATAATAATAATAATAATAATAATAATAATCTTTATTAATTCAAACTGACAAGTACGCAGGATGATTACAATTCAGTATGAACGTATGATCACAAGTTATTACAGGAGTCGAATTTTACTGTAGGCCTATGCGGCAGCCGTGCAAGGCGCCCATCACGTCCTACATCTCATTTTACCAATGCGCCATCTCGCGAATGATAGGCTGAGTGGACCTTTGGGAGGGTTGCGAGAAGCGATCCCGCTTCCTGCTGCTCTTCGCGCCAGTGATGTTACCCTACTCTATGGACCCCCCCCCCCCAATGCAACGGAAGGTTACTTGCCAGGTTTTTAATGACGACACTAACCATGACCCTGACCCTAACCGACCCTCACGACGCCTAAACTGACTCTAAACGATGCCTAAAGTGCTTGAATATTCAATATTACTACTATACATTATTTCTACTTCTACGTGTTAGGCCATATTTACTTACTTACTTTATAAAACGTCATACCAAACACTCCCTCTTGGACTAAATATCCCGTCTTATTTAAGGTCAACCAATAACAGCGCAGCGCCGAACCAACGGCATAAACACTATGCCTATCTTTAGGCCTAAATTTTGCGTCCCTGATAGTAAATGTTCGCCGAGAACCTTATAGAAAAGTGCCTTCGGATTCCCTAGCTAAGGCAACGCTCATGTACGCAAACTATATGGTTATACAGCGCATTTTTAGAACCCTACCAGCAACAATCGGAGTTTGCGATTACGATTACTATTTTATTCTGTGTAGGTTTTGCGTTGGTGATCGTTACTATCTGTGTGACAATAAGATTCTCTGCGAATACGATTACGAGGAACGACTGGCCTTTGCCAAGATGTCCTATTAGTCCAGGCAATCTAGCTCAAATATACCTTGAACCTGGGCAAAATTGCTTCAGAAGCTTTTTAAACGGTTTCTTGCTCAGTTTCCATTGCTGAATAACATATCCAAAATCCACCAAAATCCGACCACGGGATCACCCCCAAAAATGCATTTTATCCAAGATGGCGGCCAATAATGGCGCCAACACAGAAAACAGTATATATAAGGTCATAGGTAAGCTACAATAACAAATGAAGTGTCAAACTTAACATTATCAAGGTCAAGGAATCGATTTATCGTAGTGGCAATAGTGTCGGAATGTTACTATCCAAGATGGCGGCCAATATGGCCGCCAAAACCCCAAATATGTATAAATCAGGTCAGAGGTAAGCTACAATAACAAATGAAGTGTCGAATATAATATATTCAAGGTCAAGAAATCGATCTATCGTAGTGGCAATAGTGTCGGAATGTTACTATTCAAGATGGCGGCCAATATGGCCGCCAAGACAGAAAAATGTCCATATATCAGGTCATAGGTTAGCTACAATAACAAATGTAGTGTCAAATTTAATATTATCAAGGTAAAGGAATCGATTTATCGTAGTGGCAATAGTGTCGGAATGTTACTATATCAAGATGGCGGCCAATATGGCCGCCAAATCATAAATATATGTATATATCAGGTCTGAGGTAAGCTACAATAACAAATGAAGTGTCGTATAAAATATATTCGAGGTCAAGAAATCGATTTATCGTAGTGGCAATAGTGTCGGAATGCTACTATTTAAGATGGCGTCTAATATGGCCGCCAACACACAAAAAGCTCTGGACAATCTTCAGTGACCTTCGTGGCCGACGGTCGGGTAGTCCACGGTCACAGACTCCGCCGCCTTTTACTGCCGACGAGTTTCTGAAGAAACTAGCTGCCAAGATTTCTTCCATCCGTCAGGCAACCTCCTCTGCTTCCCCGCCGGACTATCCGCCTACAAACGGTCGCCTTTCGACTCTTCGCCAGGTCAACGAGTGCTGAGCTACGAGTGTTCATTTTAACCTTCGCGCCTAAAACGTGCGAGCTCAATCCTGTACCCAGTCTTGAAGCGGGATGGGCTGGATTCAAGTGATTCAACAAATTACCGCCTGATTGCAAATGTGACATTTCTTTCTAAGGTTCTGGAATGCATTGTTGCTGATTGTTTATCTATAGGCCTACCGTATATAAATGGTTTGCTGCCTCCAAGTAGATCTGGCTTTAGGAAGAATCACTCTATGGAGACCCTACTTGACCGCCTCCCTGTCTGACCTCTATGGCGCCATGGATGTCGGACATATCTCTCTCTCTCTCTCTTGGCTATCTTCGATGTCAGTCAGCTCAGCTTTTGACTCATCTTCACCATCATATACTCCTGCAACGCCTTTCTGCTTCTTTTGGGCTGACAGACAAACCGCTAGAGTGGCTTCTCTTCTTCCTGTCAGAACGCACTAATTGTATAGTCTTTGGCTCTACTAGGTCCAGCTGGGTTCTTGCCCCTTTTGGTGTTCCACAGGTTCGGTGCTGGGCCCAATGCTTTATGTTATCTACACGTCTGCAGGGTATTGGGGTCTTGCTGGCGTCATGTGGACTTCTGCACCAGCTATATGATGGTGATGTGCAGACCTACATCCATTGCAGCCCCGATTGATTGGTGGATTTCCATTCAGCAGATGTGCCAAGCTATGGATGCCCTTTCCACTTGGTTAGCATCCAATCGCCTGCTTCTAAACGCCTCTAAGACTCAAATTCATTTGGTTGGGTGGTGGTAGCCGGCTGGCGAGCATTGACCAGTGCCTGCAGTGGCGGAAACATTTTCGCATGTCCCCTTCTTGGATTCGGTCCGGGACTTAAGGGTAACTCTGGATTAAGAACTTAGTTTTTCTCAGCACATAATATATCAGGTCACCCGTAGCTGCTATTATCAGCTACGTCAATTGCGGGCTATTTCTCGCTCCCTATCCAATGACTCTGCTGTGATCCTTATCCATGCTTTTGATACTAGCAGATTGGATCACTGCAGTTTGATCCTGGTAGGTCTGCGACGGAGCCACTTGGACTAATTGGGCGCCTTGACCGGTTCCTCCGTTCAGCTGCTGGTCTTACAGGGCTGTCCCAAATATGCTCCTGTTTCTGCATTATATGTGGGATGTATTGTACTTGTTCTCTGCCCCACAACACATCTCTAACAGGGTTGCTGTTTTGGTCTTGCGGTGCATACTTGGCTGTGCGTCGGCCTACCTGCGTGATCTTTGTCGTCCGCTCTGGGATACAGCTGGCCGTCAAGTCATCCGATCTTCTGCTGGGGGAGAACTCTAGTCCGTCAGGCTCGCTCCTCAATTAGGCAGCCCCATGCCTTCTCAATGGTTGGACCTTCCATTTGGAATGGTCTCCCATTAGAGATTCGTCTACTGCCTAGGGGTAGTGCGATTGCATTTAATAAGTTGCTAAATTATTAGTGCCGCAGCTGGGCTGGGAGTGCCTCTTGAAGGGCGCAATATCAAATTCCTTAAATAAATGAATGAATAGGTAATCCACAATAACAAATGAAGTGGTAATAGTGCGGGATTGCTACAATCCAAGAAATCATGAAAAGATCTTCAAAATCAAAGCTTTATAGGATTATAGGATGTGCTTCTGCTGTTGTGAGCGCTAGAAAATAGTTTTCAAGAAACATACATTTTTTCGTGTGTTGGCGGCCATATTGGCCGCCATCTTGGATAGTAACATTCCGACACTATTGCCACTACGATAAATCGATTTCTTGACCTTGAAAATATTATATTCGACACTTCATTTGTTATTGTAGCTTACCTCTGACCTGATATATACATATATTTCTGTTTTGGCGGCCATATTGGCGGCCATATTGGCGGCCATCTTGCATAGTAACATTCCGACACTATTGCCACTATGATAAATCGATTCCTTTACCTTGATTATATTAAATTTGACACTTCATTTGTTATTGTAGCTAACCTATGACCTGATATATGGATATTTTTCTTGTTTTGGTGGCCATATATTGCCGCCATCTTGATAGATAGTAACATTCCGACACTATTGCCAATTACGATAAATTGATTCCTTTGACCTTGAATATATTATATTTGACACTTCATTTTGTTATTGTAGCTTACCTCTGACCTGATTTATACATATTTAGGGTTTTGGCGGTCATATCGGTCGCCATCTTGGATAGTAAACATTCCGACACTATTGCCACTACGATAAATCGATTTCCTTGACCTTTGATAATGTTAAGTTTGATACTTCATTTGTCATTGTAGCTTACCTATGACCTTATATATACAGTTTTCTGTGTTGGCGCCATTATTGGCCGCCATCTTGGATAAAATGCATTTTTTGGGGTGACCTCGTGGAGGGATTTTATGATTTTGGATATGTTATTCAGCAATGGAAACTGAGCCGGAAACCGTTTAAAAAGCTTCTTGAAGCAATTTTGCCCAGGTCTAACTGTATATTGCCTGGATGTCCTATGGTTACAACGCCCTGACTCAGATCAAACGCCAAACACAGAGTCTCAACGATGATATCTCCAGTGGATATGGAAGTCCAAGCCCATAGTCATCGGCTCAATAGAAACCAGGGCCATATGGGGCCATTGTGTCTCAGCTCCTCAGCCTGTCTCTTTCTCTCTGTTTCGGAAACGCCTGAAGACCTATTTTGTTATAGCCCTGGGTCGGGAGCGCCTCTGAATCTCTGAGTGGCGCTATACAAATGTTCAATTACAATTGTATCTGTACAAAGTCATCTGTTTTAATACAATATAAATGTATTTGAAATTGCCCTCCTTCCAAAGTGTTCAAATGCACAATTGACCGTTTATTTTATAACTACAGAGCATCGAGCGAATGTGAGTGAAGGACTCGCTCTATGCTTCACCCTCTCTTTAGACAATCTTTAAAGCAAAACAATTTGAAGCTATATAAAACTGAGACACGATAGCAATTCGTTTTTTTTCGAACACCATGCTTTCAGCATCGGTAGAGATAAGGTCAAAAGATGTCGCTAGATCTCCCAGAGTTATAATATTGGGCTATATTAACTCTGGCGCTAAATCAATCCAAGTCAGCAAGAACCAGGCTGCTTCTTCAATTTCCTCAGCAACTTGGAATCTGTATATTCACTCCATTGAGTAATAATGTCTGGTGAAAACACACTGGACACATTAATTCTCAAATCATCAACGCAGATGAATCCCATCTAAGACTAGACATTGGTCCTCTTGAAAACAACCCAATAGAAGCGTCATATTTAGGATTTATTAGAGTCATACGATAATATCTCCATTTGGGCGTTAAAGGTATGCTACTATATTATGGAAATACTGTTAACTTAAGACTTGCCTTCTTCAAATTTCTTATCCACCATTGACTGTCTCTCTGTCTTGCGGACTGATCTTCTGTATGTTGACCTGATTACGGCGTGGTTTTGGTGTGCCATCGGTTGATGCCCTTTGAATTAGACACCGGCGCAATAGAAGTTGCTAATTACAAGTACACTAATTATTACAAACTGCTACACATGCGAGAGTGCTGGTTACATTGTATGTGCATTCCAATGTTTAACGACATCTTATAGCTACAAAGGCCGTTGACGTCAAAACGTATGTAGCAGAATACTTAACAGGGCGCATTATTTGTACATCACAAATGTGCATTGTTGATGATTGTATTGAAACAATGTTAGGGCATTGGGCCAATGTGTTGAAATACTTGTGTTATTCTTACGCGGTTCTGACACTGTACTGTTTACAAAAATGTGAAAAAGTCTGAAGTTCGATGTGAATTTAACGTCAAATACTGCACTTTTATATAGCATTGCTGGAGCACGTCTTAAAGGTGTCCAAACAGAGCTCTCTTACCAAGAGCCAAATTATTGTCCTTCTGACTATGTTACAACGAAGTTTTATAATCACATCATCGTCATCGTCGTCATCATCATCAACATCATCAGCTTCATCATCATCGTCATTATTATTATTATTAATAATAGATTATTATTATTATTGTTGTTGTTGTTATTGTTATTGTTATTGGGTGCTCTATCCAATCAGATGATGTCTACCACTATATGAATATATAATACATAATTTATGTATATCTACATGTACCTATTTAGGAGTCTTATCAGAGCACTCTATTCCAGTGCGACCACTCTCGATTTTCTGAAATCCCAAGCTCTTGCCCGAAAAATCCCAAGATTGCTCAAAAGTGTTACAAAATTTCCCAAGGTACAAGAATTTTCCCAAAATCCAAAACCGTCATCGCATCCCAAGAAATTTCCGATGACCTTTTTTTGCTTTTTCACCTGAAATTCCGATTAGACTCGTACGAATTCCTAAAAACGGACCTTTTCACAAGTAAAAAACGTCCAGCTTGTATACAAATTGCTAAAAAAGTAGTCTCCGTAGACCTTAGAAAATTCCCAAGATTGCTAGACAAATTCCCAAGATCCCAAGTCGGACCCCCAATTTCCCAAGATCTTGGGAAAATTCCCAAGCAGTGGTCGCACTGCTCTATTCAATCGCCGTTACATGCCTCAAGTATTTAACGACATCCGAATTATGATCTTTTCATTGATGGAGAACGCAATAATCAGTTGCCGTGTCCCAACTTTATATAGCGTCACTTGGTCATATTGTAAAGGTGTCTAAACAGATATTTCTGTGCCAGTAGTTTCAGTTTAATGTAAGTAAGTAAGTAAGTAAGTATATTCTTTATTAACCAATTGCTAATCGCACTTTGATATACTGACATCTTATAAACACAGTTACAAAGTACAAAGTATCCTAACAATAAACGTTTTTCGCATCAAGTATGTTAGTTTCCATAGTAAACCAACTGCCAACCGCACCTTGTGTACAATCAATATAGTCCCGCATATAATCTTAGAAAGTCAGCCAATTAATGACACTTTTTGATGACGAAGATCATTAGCGTCGCCGTCCTCCTTTTTCCAGGCTTGGGTCTGGCACTAAACAATCGCTGCCGAGCCTATATCATTCAAGGCATTTCCCCCAGTTTTTGGCCGATCTAATAGCTTGTTTCAATTCCTTAATATCAGAGCTCTCGTTTAGGACTTCCATTTCATGAACGGAAAAATTTGCAATTCAATAATAAGGGTTATTTTGAATATTATCTTTTATATAACTTAAGAATTTGTCGTTATAATTTTGGGCATTACTAGTATTCACATAATTGTAACCAAAAATATTAGCTTTATCAAAGTTTGTTTCAGCAGTTGTTGATCAGATGCTTCGATGACACCTTTAAAACGTCAATGTTAAAACGTGTTCAAGTGTTGCTATAATTAATTATTCTCATAGGTTCTTTATTGTCATTAGGCTATATTCATAAAAATTATCGTTACGGCTGCTCAAATCGACATGACTCTTCCGTGCCTTTATATATAGCACCAGTTTACAACATTTTAGAGGTGTTTAAGGAGAATGCTTTGAAAAGTGTCAATGCCCAAAGTTCCACGTTATCGGCTCAGCAGCAACCAGATAAATTAAGGACTCTAATACTTTAACAAAGTTATATCTGATCATACCCCAATGGGACCCAAACCATTCAGGGATATTGTGTAAACTGAATCTGTACGAAGTCTGATTTACGAATGAATTTTCCAAGCCCATGTCCTCGATTTTCCCATTAGAAACCAAACCTACCAGGGCCACAGCGTACTAGTCAAAACTAATGTCAATGTTAATGTTACTATATACGTTTTTCTGTATAATATATATCTTCGTTTAACAGAGCAAACTGACAAACCGTTCAGTGAGTTACCTAATGGACTACCAACATAGATCTAAATATACAACCCCTACTAATAAATTCTGTTGAACTGAAACGTGTTCCTAATGTAAAATTTTTAGGTGTTATTCTTGACGAACACTTGACTTGGCATGACCATATTTTGATGGTTAAAAACAAAGTATCTAAGGTGGTGGGCATTATTAACACACTCAAGTGGAAGCTGCCTACTGGAATCCTAAGGAATTTATATAATTCGCTTATGCTGCCCTACCTAACGTACTGTACTACTGCTTGGGCTGGAGGCTCTCCAAATCGCCTTAAACCTATTTTTTTACTCCAGAAGAGATCGATTAGAATCATTGCTGGTGTACATTACCTTGCCCATAGTTCCCCACTATTCAAATCTCTCAATTTACTCTCCATATATGATATTTATCGTCATCAACTGGCCACTCTTATGTATAGGCATCAGATGGGTCTTCTTCCTCCCATATTTAAAAATTTTTTCACAACTAATTCTGACCTCCACCACTATAATACACGTAAGAAGCACGATTATCGATCTGCGTTATCTAGAATTGGGGCTCGCTCTTCCTCGGTTCGTATCACGGGTCCCAAACTATGGAATTCTATTGATCCTTCTGTACGATCTGCCCTTTCTCTTTCATCCTTTAAATATACTTTTAAATCCTTATTGGTCTCTCAGTACTTCTAAATTATCCTACTTTACTCGAAATTAATATTGTTGACTTCCAGTGATCCTTTCCTGATGTAGCCTTTCTGTTTTTGCTTCTAGTACCACCCTACCCATCTAGTTTTCCTACCTATGGGGATGACTCGATAAGCACTTTGTGCTTCTTCTCCTCATCAGTTGTTATTCTAGTGCTTATGAACCGATGTATCTTATTATTGCACTGTTTATAACATTAACTTGTCTAGTTAACATTTCTGAACATTGTTTTAATGTATATTATGTTTGTTTTTTTTCTATTGAGTTCTTGCTGTTCGCTTATTCAAAAATAAATAAAGTATAGTTGCTGAGGGTACTTTACCGTTTATTGAAAAGCCTAAACTAGTAGTATGTATATGCTACCGTATTTTATAAAGAATTCTTGGTATGAAATTTCTGTCGTCTTTTGCGGGAAGTTGGAAGGGGTGAGACCTGGGGCGCATGTTGTAATGGCGCTGCGCAGTGGGTAGAAAGAGTCTCCGCAAGACGTGCACGCCATTTACTGTCACCGCTCTCAACAGACGCACGTCAGCGGCCTCAGCCATCATCGTCAGTGGCTCTATGTCGGATGAGAGGAACTTCAATCGTTGCATTTTCTTTTGGAAATGTTCTAGTTTCGAGCGATCTTCTGCAGATGTTAATCCCCACCAGGCGGGCGACGAGTAGAGGAGGTGGGAGACTGTCGTGGCCCTGGCAACGGTGGACAGCGCCTCGGGATATAGCCCATGGGCTCTCTGTACACTAAGTGCTTGAAGGGATCCAGGGCACGATCCCAAGACCCGTTCAACATGCGATGTGGCCCGGAGATCGCTTCGAAGGATGACGCCGAGGATCTTCATCTCGGTTACACGCTCCATGCACTGTAGCAAACGTATGGCCTCCACCTTGCTCATTTTTCAATGAATTGATCGGGTGAGAGCCTCTACAATCGATGCCCGTTTGAATGGGCGCCACGCCATATAAGGTCCTCTGTTTAGACTGTTTACCGTCTGCTTTAAGCCAGAATGCCCATATAGGCCATAGGCTAAATTCGACCTTGGCCAGTATTATCGTACGTGCACAGTGATTTATTTATAGCTATAATAGTACATACTAGAGTGGCCATGACAGCCATTTTAGTTCTTAATATAAGACAGCTGCACACAGGAGTAATTGGTTACAGCTGTCTTTATACACCTTTAAAGCGGGATAAAGTGATGCTATAAATAATCACGAGCCACGACAAACACACACAGCAGTTGCTTAATTTGCTGAATACAATTAAACTGAGTTGTAATAATATTATGTCAAAACTAATCTTTGTCGGCGGCAACGGCCTATGTTGTCATAAGCTGCCGTTAAACTGAGGATTCATCATCAAACACACACATACACATACATGCTGTTATGGTCGAGCGTATTCTAGAGGCTTCAGCTGCTCTTGACCGATGGTTATCCTCAAATCGCCTTCGTCTTAACCAAGACAAGACTCAGTACATATGGCTCGGTGGTCGTGCCTAGCTTGCCAAGGTTGATGCTGACTCCCTTCGTCTTCGGTTTCCAAATATGCACTTCTCTTCCTTTGTCCGTGATCTTGGATTCATTCTTGATCCTGTCCTCTCTCTGTCTGATCACGTAAATAGTGTCTCTCGTTCCTGTTTCTACTACCTACGCCAACTCCGTGCCATCCGCCAATCACTACCACTGCACGCCATCACGACTTTGGTCCATGCATTGATCTGTTCCAGGATTGATTATAGGAATGCTGTGTACATTGGTCTCTCCTCTACAAATACATCTAAACTTCAGTCCATTCTAAACGCTGCCGCCCGCCTCATAGGGGGCATTGCAAAGTTTGACCATATCTCCTATTTTATCCGTGACTCCCTTCACTGGCTCCCCATCCGCCAGCGCATCCAATTCAAGGTCTGTTCCCTCATGCGTAGCTGTCTTGCTGGGTCTGCTCCTCACTATCTTAGGGCCTTTTGTACCCCAGTACACAGTCGTTCCTTCCTTCGGTCCTTGGCCCGTGGTTACTTGGTTGTCCCGCGGGTGCGTACTAATACGGCCCAGTCTAGGAGTTTTTCGCTATTGTTGGTCCCAATAGCTGGAACCAGTTACCTCAGTCCTCAGGACTGACCTTTTTTCTATTTCTTTTGACCAGTTCCGCAAGCGCCTGAAAACCTCCCTTTACCAGTGAAGAGACTGGCTCGGGTCGGGAGCGCCTCTGTTTTTGAGTGGCGCTATATAAATGCTTGATTACGATTACGATTACGATTACGATTACGATACAGCCAAGATATCCATATAGCTCGAAGCTGATGTCTTAATATAAATCAACTCCACGCAGGAGTAATTGATTAGAGAGGCATCTTTAGACACCGTTATAACGAGCTGCAGCGATGCTATATAATGATGAAACTCTATAACCATTCCTTTACCTTCACTACATCGTGTACATAGGTAAAGATAAGGTCAAAAACTGTCGCTCAATCTCCGAAATTTCTCTGGAGCAATATCAATGCAAGTCATCAAGAGTCAGACTGCTTCTTCGGTTTCTGCATAAAGTCAGGTTCATTCCATTTAGTAATGATGTCTAGAAGAAACACTCTGGACACACTAATTCAAGTTATCAACACAACAGAATCCATCCGCCTCAAACATGGCTGGTGCTCTTGAAAAAACAAACAATAGAAGCGTCGTATGTAGAACCTAAGAGGTTCGAATGACAATATTCCCATCTTAGCTTCAATTGTATTTTACTATACAATGGAAATATTATTACCTTAAGACCTCTTTCAAATTGTTTATAAACCATAGGCTGCCTCTCTGTCTTACGGACTGATCTTCGACCTGATTACGCCTTGGTTTTTGGTGAGGCAATGTTGGATGCTCTGTTCATATTTCATCACCATCATATTCTTCATGATTAATTGAATATACATTTATTAAGCACAACTATCTAATGACGAAGTATCAATCGATGGCGCTGAGCAATTGGGAGCTAAGGACATTCATTCATTCATTTCAGATATTTATATAGCGCCCCTTCAAGATGCCTAAGTTCAGTACAGTAACCGTATCAACGGAGGAGGATCGAAACTGTATAATTTATAGGAGAAAGTATTAGAGGTAATATTAATCGGCTTTCGTGTTCAATTCTTATATATGGCATCGGTTGACACCGTTTTTAAGGTGTCTAAGGATAGCTCCACACCAGCGAGTTAAAAATGATATGTTAATGACGAGAGTTAATACGTTTATTTAACGACGCCGTCATATCGACGATGATTGGCGTCAATGTTAATGACAATCATGTTGAACCCTTATGTATCGTCGGTCGACCCCGTTTCAAAGGTGTATAAAAAGCGTTCTAACCAATCGTCCATCGCGCCACACAGTTCTATCCCTCTGTATCAGATCTGCTCAGTCGCCTATGGGTCATTTCGTTCTCAACTTCAAATTGCTTATCCACCATAGGCTGCCTCTCTGTCTTACGGACTGATCTTCTGGATGTTGACCTGATTATGTCTTGGTTTTAGTGCGCCATCTGTTGATGCCTTATGCATTAAACACCCGCGCTATAGAAGCTGCTAATTACAATAACAAATATAAACTGCCACACATTATGAGAGTGCTTGCTTCATTGTATGCTTGTATGTATCAGAATACTTACTATGACGCATTTTTCGTGCATCGCAAATACTCAATGATAAGTCATCTTGAAAATGTGTTGTAAGTACAAGTGCTACTCTTAACGTCTCCCCACAACCTCGCCTAAATTCACCATGTTTGTACGAGGTCAAGTTTTTTGTCACAAAAAAAATCACAGCACTAACAACATCAAGGTTTTCTTGAAAAATGACGAAATTTCGAGTACGTCAGAATCACTTTAAAACGCATACCTAAGTAGGTAGACAATAGTAATATATGAATCAGGCAGAATTTCGCCTTTATCTTGGCTGATTACTGCAAAATCCGAGAATGAAAATCACCACAAGACGCCTCGGATCACCATGGAAACCGGTATGGATAAAAGTCGCATGTCTTCATTCTCGTCATATATTATGACGAAATCTCTGCGGAAATGTGATACCTAATATCTTCCTCACAACCTCACCTAAAATCACCATGTTTGGACGAGGTCAATTTTTTGTCAGAAAAAAACACTGGACTAACCATCAAGGTTTTTTTGATGACGACATTTCGAGTATGTCAGAATCACTTTAAAACGCATACCTAAGTAGGTAGACTATAGTTATAAATGAATCAGGCAGAATATCGCTTTTATCTTGGCTGATTACTGCAAAATCCGAGAATGAAAATCACCACAAGAGGCATCGGAACATCAGTGGAAACAGGCATGGATAAAACTCATATATCTTCATTCTGGTAATAAATTATGACGGAATCTCTGCGGAAATGTGATACCTAATGTCTCCCTCACAACCTCACCTAAAATCACCATGTTTGGACGAGGTCAAATTTTTGGTCAGAAAAAAACACTGGACTAACTAACCATCAAGGTTTTTTTGATGACGAAATTTCGAGTATGTCAGAATCACTTTAAAACTCATACCTAAGTAGGTAGACTATAGTTATATATGAATCAGGCAGAATATCGCCTTTATCTTGGCTGATTACTGCAAAATCCGAGAATGAAAATCACCACAAGACGCCTCGGATCACCATGGAAACGGGTATGGATAAAAGTCGCATGTCTTCATTCTCGTCATATATTATGACGAAATCTCTGCGGAAATGTGATGCCTAATATCTCCCTCACAACCTCACCTAAAATCACCATGTTTGGACGATGTCAATTTTTTTGTCAGAAAAAAACACTGGACTAACTAACCATCAAGGTTTTTTGATGACGAAATTTCGAGTATGTCAGAATCACTTTAAAACTCATACCTAAGTAGGTAGACTATAGTTATATATGAATCAGGCAGAATATCGCCTTTATCTTGGCTGATTACTGCAAAATCCGAGAATGAAAATCACCACAAGAGGCATCAGAACATCATGGAAACAGGCATGGATAAAACTCATATATCTTCATTTTGGTAATATATTATAACGAAATCTCTGCGGAAATGTGATACCTAATGTCTCCCTCACAACCTCACTTAAAATCATCATGTTTGGACGAGGTCAATTTTTTTGTCAGAAAAAAACACTGGACTAACCATCAAGGTTTTTTTGATGACGAAATTTCGAGTATGTCAGAATCACTTTTCTGGTCTATCGTAACCTGGGTCTGGCACTGCCAGAGTGCGAATACAGAGGATACAGCAACTTGCTGTAGTAACTTGCTGTGCTTCGATTAAATTTGGACAAATTCATGAAAAATATAATTATGTATTGAACTATTGATTATCGAAATCTAATTCTAATAGCCAATTGATTAGATGCTGGTAATTCTATTTCTAATCGATTAGCAAATTTCGGTAGCTAATTCTAATTCAAATCGATCAGCAATGCCAGCTAATCGAATTGAACAGAGAACGTCTGATAGTTGGTTAACTTCCGTTTAACGACGATTTGTCTTAACAAAAATGATTAGCGCTGCCTCCTCTTTTTCTCAGGCTGATATGTCTAAAGAGGCAGAACAACAACCAAAAGATACAAAACTGAGAAAAAGGGAAGAAACATAGAGCTTTAATTGTAGTCCATTAAATATTGTCCACAGCAATAATTAAAGGACTATAAAATTTATTTATTTTCCAACGTTTAAAGACATCTTATGACCATAATGGTCACTGACGTCTTTAAATTAAAGATAATAATTGAATAGAGTTTCTTCCACCGTTCGTTCAGTCTAAACTTGTCATCGACTCTGATATGTGTGTGTGTTTCCTTTTTAACAACTAGCTGTGTGGTAACAAAGACCATTAGCGTCGCCCTCCTCCTTTATGCAGGCTTGGGACTGGCACTCTGATATCATTTGTCAAGATCTTTATATGTAGCCTTAGTTGACGCCGTTTCAGAGGTGTTTAAAAATAGCGCTCTGAACAAGCGGTTACTATGTTCATTCTTATATAGCAGCTTCTAAAATCGTGTAAGAGGTGTGCAGATAATTGGATTGGATCCACAGTTTAACGGCAGCTTATGACAACATAGGCCGTTGCCGCCGACAAAGATTGGTTTTCGGCATATTACAGCTCTAGCAGATAATTGTATTGTATCTGAACATTTATAAAGCGCCCCTCGCATTATGGACTAGTCAGAGGTAAATCATGGTATTGAAAGGGAACTACTACAGGGTAACTCCGCAATTAGCCTAGCTGTGGTAATGCCAGTCCGAGGCCTGGATAAAGCAGGCGGGCGACGCTAATCACTTTATTATGACACATGTTAAACAGCAACTAACAACTACTACGGGGTATGAACCTCCGATCCTATGATCAACAATCGAGCGCATTATCCACTAGACCACGTCACCACTCAGAAGCACGACTTTGGTGTCTTTCAGAGCGAATTATTATCTTCCATGGTTTAAAGGCTGAGACGATGAGTTGATGAATGCGTCCATTGCATCGGAAAGGCTAAAAGCAGATATCATAGGTCTTCTTCGCCCGATTAAAGGATCATGGTGCATGGTGGTCCACCCGTCTTCGTCTCTTAATACACGCCATTATAATAGAAGCAGCTATACATAAATAAATCCGGTATACGGAAAAGACGGGGACCGCGGTGTCCGATATCACCGTTGACAGCCCCGGCAACGATAATGTAATGATCCTGACGATAACTTTCAATCCGAAAGCCCTTAATCTTCCTCTATTTTCCACCGATCACTTCTTTCATATCTCGACGACGTCGTCCAAAGGATTCTCCTAAGTCCGGATCCACCCTCTCCTCCTCCTCCTCCTCCTCTTCTCTAATTAACGCCGGAAAGCGAGCGGTGAGGAAGAGGAGGAGACGTCGCGTCCGGACGGGGACACAACCCCCCTCCGTCTACTCGCTCGATGGCCTCAAGCCCATGCGGCGTGCGACGGGCGGGGTGTGGTATTCGATCGGTTCCGCTTGGAAAGAGGAACCACCTTCAACTGCACAAGCGTAATGATGATTGTTAACTCGAAATTTCTAAACGCGTTACTCTTAACTTCTAAGCCAAGCACATGACACCGTTTATTAACGAGCGCTGCGTCTATTCAGAGGGTTATGCAGTGATGGAGAATGGTTGTACAGAGATGGGCAAAGCGTTTAAGTAACTTAGCGCATTTTTAAGCCTTTGCTACATGACTGTATGTTGGAAAATTTGAACGAAGAAATAATGCACTTAATGGGTAACGACGAAAGCAGCTAATAGGATTTGCTTTACCTGCCTTAAATTGACTCTAGTTCTTCCGTTTTAAAGGTGTCTAATATTGCTTAAAATCGAAGCACCATGGGAGTCTACTTTTCTACATCGTAAACATAGTTCCTTAGCAACCGTTGCTCTATAGTCAACATCATAATTCTCAATATTTTCCTTAGCAACCGTTGCTTTGCAGAGAACAACATTATAGTTTTCAATAATATTATTAAAATATTATTTTACGCAAATTGCAGGCGGAGTCGGATAGGATGGATTTGTCATCTTCGTAATCTGTGCGTTGATAATGCGAGCGTTGCTGTCGTTTGGTGGCGAGTCATAAAACTTAGAGAAAGACGATGAAGAGGGCGATGGAATTTCAAGAAGAGGATAAAAGGGGAAGTTAAAGAGAGGGAAAGACACGCGATTAGTCAACGCCTTACTACGTCTTGCTTGCTTTTGTGAGGATTTATGATACTTGATGAGATAATTTGGCTATGTTAGGCGATAATTCGAACGCGCTATTTAGACACCTTTAAAACGGTGTCAACAGATGTTATATATACATGATGAAGATGATGGGGTTACGCTTGTGTCCAACAGTACTATTATACTATACATAGAATAAAATGAACTGAAATACAATTATTGTTTGATCACTGAACTTGAATACATGCAATAAGAGGCGCTTTAACACGTCCCTATATAGCGGTCAACCTAAGATTGCCGCAGTACACAAGGATGTTGTAAGGGGTTGGGTCGGGAGCGCTCCTGAGTAGTAACCTTGAAGGGGCGCTATATAAATCTTTGGAATAAATGTATAGGTAGTGCACCAGTCTTTTACACAGCGCTTTAGAAATTATCAAGTTTACGATTGCAAGCAGATGCCGTTTTCAGAGTTCCTGAATCTTGCACCACCCAGTGTCATTTATCCTGTTCTCGCTTTCGGACCCAGTTGGTCGCAATGGTTCCTGATTTCGTGTAGTCTTTTTCATAATCGTCGGTCGTTAAGCCTAATCAGATGTCGCCCCGTTAACGACGTCACCCCAGACGCAGGGCAACAATCACGGGCGGCGATTGTCGACGTCCGCTGTGGGGCGACACCTTCGGAGGATTCGCTGCATTTGCGTTTATTCAGGCATAAATGAGGCTCATCTCCCGTGTCGACCATCGATGTTAATGATGCCAACAATGCCACGGTCATCGGCCTACACACATTGCCTCAATAATCCAGATGGTCTTTCTCCAGCCGTCCGTATGTCCGTCTTCTTGTGCCACTCTGTTTGTCCGTCTTGTGAGTTCATTTGTCCCTCTATCTGTCTCTGGTCGTATTGCTGGTTTATATGACTGTCTGACCGTCTTGTACGTGTCAAACTGCCCAATGGCAAGTCAATGCTTAGTTGGTTTATCTCCTGAATTGTAAACCAGTTTGTGCGTCGAGAGTTAGTCTCTGTTCTAGGATCAGGAACTCTCTTTTCTAACATCATTTAGTTGCTAAGCAATGTCGCTTATATCACTGTATACATCTGTTCGTTGCGGGGCTGGTTAGCCGACTGGTCAGAACCTTCTAAAGCAGAGAGTATGGGTTCGATCCTCCTCCTCTGAGGCGGTAAGAGCGCTCGCCTTAGACACCTTTAACACTTTGACCGCCGGACCTTTTATTAGCAGTACGCCACAGCCCTATAGAACAGTTGGATCCCGACAGCCCTATCGTAAATTTGACACGCGCAACCCCCATGGTAAATTTGACTCGCGGTGTAGCCCTGTCGTAAATTTGATCGCGGGACCATTTATTATCCATACACAGCAGCCCTGTCAAAAATTTATAGAAAATACGGCTATTAGGCCTATCCTTTATATATTGACGGTAACTCTGAAAATGCAAAGAAAATGAATGAAGCTGCAAAGAAACTGCTAATTAGTCTACTATACTTTACAGTAACGGAGGTCTAAAAGTCTGCCTTTGAATGAGTGCGGTCATTTGGTTACTAGCAATACATTCGCTTGTAACCAAATGACCGCACTCACTATTACAGAGACGTCTCCTCCCACCCAATAAAATACTCGCGGGCAAAGAGGGTACTGTTCAGTTTGAATGCCGGGCAACATGAAACACGGCAGCCCTGTCCAAATTTGACACGAGGCATCCCTAGCGTAAATTTGACACGCGTCAGCCCTGTCGAAAAGCATCGACAAGCCAGGGTCAGACTCGGAATCTGAGCCATCATTGCCAGCACGCCTATATCCGCTGTATATCTGAAGTACGAGTTAACTCGTACCTGGCGTCTCGGCAATCCAATTCAAGTACGAGTTAACTCGTACCTGGCGGTCAATGTGTTAAGACGGCGCCATCCGATGCTACATAAATGTGGGACACGAGACGCGATTAATAACTACCGCTATCGGTGTTGAATGGGTATAATGATTGCATACTGTATACGATGGGTTAGAGTGGTCGCCTTGAAGCGCGGAGACTATGGGTTCGATCCTCCTCCCTGATACGGCTACTGTGTAGGGACTTTGAGCAAGTCCTTCACTCACAATTGCTCAGATCATTCATTAGATAATGGCGCTTAATAAATGCGTTATAAGAAGTTGCATAAAGCGCGCTCTAATAAAATGTCTTATTTCATACACACACAACAACAACACACATACATTTTTTTTTTTAGCTCAAACGATGTTCTTTCGTATACGTTCGGTGTGCATACCTGAACTTCTGAAGGAGCTGATCAATTTCAAGTACAGCTATAATGTCCGAAAAGAGCCTTACTAACCATTTAAAAGAACCTCTAGGGGTCAAGTTTTAGACTTCTACGTAGGCCTATATACTCTATAGTTATAAATCGGAAGAAAATGAATTGAAATTAAGGTAGAAGAGACGTCGACGCCTTCGCTACATGACAGCCATGAGATGTCGTTACACTTTATGAATATTATCGTGTTGTTTGAAAGTTAACTGCTTTCTATAAAGGTCGATGTTTTTGCGATTGTCTGTTCCTGTACGTTGTTCGGTACGACAGGATATTGCTCGTCCTGTTCCAAGATGATTCCTGCGTTTGAGATGGTGATGAGGGCGAAGGGAAACGTCTACCACTTAGAATGCTTCGCCTGTCAACAGTGCAATCACAGGTATACGGTCAGCGCTCGTCAATAAGCCAATGCCCTGCGCCTAGCCTTAGAGTAGAGCTTTAGCAATTTGGGATTTACTATTACGAATACGGGCCTTATTCTATGTGCACGTGTACCGTAGCGGTACAATGCGGAGGCGCTGTCCCATGCCTATATATAGCATCTGTTGACAGTATTTTAAAGGTGTCTAAGGAGAACGCTATTAAAAGTGCTTGCAGAATCCCCAGCTAAGACAACGCTCATATACGCAGCTATACGGTTATACAGCGCATTTTTTTAACCTTACCAACAACAGTCAGAGCCTACAATTACGATTACTATTTTGTTCTGTGTAGGTTTTGCGTCGGTGATCGTTACTACCTTTGTGACAATGAGATTCTCTGCGAATACGATTACGAGGAACGACTGGCCTTTGCCAAGATGTCCTATGGTTACAACGCCCTGACTCAGATCAAACGCCAAACACAGAGTCTCAACGATGATATCTCCAGTGGATATGGAAGTCCAAGCCCCAAGTCATCGGCTCAATAGAAACCAGGGCCACACGGGGCCATTGTATCTGTACTAAGTCATCTGTTTTAATACAATACAACTGTATTTGAAATTGCCCTCATTCCAGAGCTCACAAGTGCACACAAAACTCCCCATAAAGAGCAGGGAACGCACTAAGTAATTTTGTGCTCTTATTTATAGGGCAAATAACGCACTTCTAAAGGGTGTGTAATTATTTCGATCAGAAATCACCGTTTGTATATGGAATTATGTGAGTAGATTTTCATGTATTTCGCACATGATTTTATCTATATAGTTACATAACATTGTTTAATTTGCATGGAATCTTTGTGTCAGAATATAGAAATCATAGACAGAGCTCACAAGTACACACAAAACTCCGACAAGGAGCAACGAGAGCGCTAAGTGATGGATGGATCCAGAGTTTAACGGCAACTTATGACAACATAGGCCGTTGACGCCGACAAAGATTATTTTTTTTGGCATATTACATCTCAAAGCGCTAAGTAATTATTGTGATCTTACTTATTGGGCAAATGACCCACTTTAAAAGATGTTTAATTATTTTGACCATTAAAACACAAGGATGTACATAGATCTTTCACATTTGACGAGTTGGCCGCACATAAATATATATAGCACCGTCCGATGACGTTTTAGAGGTGTCTAAGGAGAACTTTTAAAGGTCAGAATGCCCAAGTCCCGCGTCATCGGGTTAACATCAACCAGGACTATAATATCGTGTCGTATCGCATCAAAATATTCATATAGCGCCTCTCACAGAATAACTATTCAGAGGCGCTCTCAGCACAAAAACCCCGGGGGAAAAGAAACGTCTTTATAGAACGAGAAAGCTAAGAGGAATAAGCAGTCATTAGTTTATACCTTCACAAAGTGATGCCTAGACATTACCCTTCCACTGGGACCCAATCCAGTTAGGGCAATTGCGTAAAGTGAATCTGTACAGTGTCTGATTTAATGAAAGAATTCCCAAGTCCATGTCCTCGATTGTCCCATTAGAAACCAAAATTCCACGGCCACAGTACTAACAAAAACTATCATGTACGACCATTGTGTACCTCTTGCAGATAATTTACAGCGAAAGACGTTTTTTTGTTAGAATGTTGTACTCATATTGACAGTTGTTTGTAATTAAGACGTATGTACACCATAGTGCGGATATGCAATTGGTTTAATAAAGAATATACTTACTTACTTACTTAATTGCTTACTTACTTAAATTTAACTGTATATGTTTTTCTACAGCGACCGCATATGGCCTCGACCCTGCCAATTGTTTCCATGCCGATATCCAACAATCACCCAAAATCAACTCGAAGGCAAAGATGGTTTGGAAACAATAAACCACTAATGAAAAACTTGACTATAATTATAAATTAGAGCCTATTGTATATACACATTCGCTGCGTTCATCAAATAGGCTTTAGAGGAGTGGCTTAATCATATGCTCCATAAACCCAAGTTAAGACGGATTAGAGGGATTGGCATAATGCCATTATTCTTTTGATTTGATGCGCTATGTTGTTAGAAGGAAGCCAATTATTCATTGTATAGTCAAGATTTAGAAGTTCTTTGAGTTCTACGTTTCTGTTTCGCTGTCATTGTTGACCAACAGAAATATATTTACTTTTAACTCTGCTGTGGTTGGTCGTTTTTCGGATAAGCTCTTGTTGAAGTTGCTTCAGATTGTCGAATTCTTGGACAATGTCGTCGTCAAGGTAGAGTTGTACAAATTGTTTTATTGTGTCGAATGTATATATATATTATGGTAAACCCTATTCAAGTCGTACTTATTCAGATAAGGACATATTATCATTATATATACATGTAGGCCTGATGTATATAAATATTTGTGCGCGTGCGCATGTGTGTGAGTGTATGTGTGTGTTTATATAAACGGAGGGAGCGCCTCTGCGGAGAGGTCTCTTGAAGGGGGTCTGAAATAATATATATTTATGCATATATATATATATACATATATAGACGCTAGCGGAGACGATAGCCTACCTCTAGTAGTCACAAGATGTCATTAGAGTCTCTGCACTACTAATTATAATGCCGTTTTCCGTTAAAAATATATAGCGCCTTTTATAGCTATGATGCTCGCTAATAGTGCTATCAAATTCAAGTACTCATGAAAGTTTGAACGTAGCCCTCTGGCGGTCAGGAAGTCATCGCGTTTTGTTTACATAATAATTGCATAGCAGTGTATTATATTTATGAAGAAGATTTTACGAATAATTACGTGTGCGGAGTAGAATATTGCCTGACGGGAACAAAACACCGTATTTAATATCCGGTGTAAAAAATAATCGTGGTGACATCTGTGGGCAAGGATGATGTAGTCAAACAGCAAAAGAAATAAGGATCTACTTAGAGACCTTTAAAACGGATCAATTATAAGCTATATTATATATAATTTTATCAACCACGTCATAAGATCCATCTGAAAGTCTTGCCGAATCATAGGTTAGGTATGGTCAACGTTAACGGCCCTGCCAGCCACAAGATGTCGTTAAACACTGGATGCAACAACTGGATTAATATATAAATAAAAAAAATAAAAAATAATTAATTAATTAATTAAATTATTAATTATCTAAGTAATTAAATGATTTAAATGATTTAAATAATTAAATTTATTTATTCATGTAATTATTTTATTTAATTTATTTTTTATTATTTTATTTAATCAATTAATTAATTAATTTTTATTTTTTATTTTATTTTTTTTATTTATATATTAAATTTAATTAATTAATTAATTGATTAATCAAATAAATTTAATTAATTAATTATTTAAATAATTTAATTAAATTTATATATTTATTGATTAAATAAATAAATTTAATTAATGAAATAATTAAATTGATTGATTGATTTATTTATTTTTTAAATTTTATTTATTTTTTTATTTTTATTTTATTTAATTAATTAATTAATTTGATTAATAATTAAAGTAATTAAATTTAATAAATTAATTAATTAATTGATTAAATAAAAAATAAAAATAAAAATAAAAATAATAATTATATGAATAAATAAATTTAATTATTTAAATCATTTAATTAATTAGATAATTAATAATTTAATTAATTAATTAAATATTTTTATTTTTTATTTTTTTTATTTTTTATTTATATATTAAATTTAATTAATTAATTAATTGATTAAATAAATCAATTTAATTATATTTATTTTTTTCTTTCATTTTATTTATTTATTTATTTATTCTTATTAATTGACAACCGCCGCGACAACTCAAAGTTCTACTTAGGCTCCTAAGGGGAATGGAACAAACAAGTCACGTATAATTATATGTTACAGGCAATGTGTAAAATCAGGGATTTTGTAAAATGCCTGAAGTTTTTAGGCAATTTGTAAAATCAGATTTAAGGGATTTTACAAAATCCCTGTTTTTTCAGGTAGTTTGTAAAACTTCGATAATTTTCGTCACTTTCAGGCAATCTGTCAAATTTTCATCATCAGATTTCAGGGAATTTACAAAATCCCTGGTTTTTTCAGGGATTTTGTAAAGTGCCCGAGTGAATTGGGGATTTTACACATTGCCTGTAACATATATACACACGCGTAGGGACCCTGGGCAAGTCCTTCACTCGCAATTGCTCATGCGCTTCGGCGTGAAACTCCGACTACAGCAGTAGTCGGGAGCGCCTCTGAATAGGAAATCTGGTAGAGGCGCTATAACAAGTGTTCAAATACAATACAAAATACAATACAATACACGCGAACGTGTGTACATTATTACGCAAGAGCACGCACATACATACATGCATACATATACACAAATGCACGTGCACACGTGGTCACATACACATGCATACGCATACATATGCATACATACATGCGCACACGCGCGCGCGCACACGTACATACACACATACACACACACGCACATACGAATCGTGGCTGTTTAGCCAACCGAGCGAGCGTTCCACACCCCTATAGTCCATTGGCTGTCTATTCTGCCTCCCTCCGCTTGTATCTGACTTTGATCTGACTTTGCGTCGCTTCATTAAGTCTTCCAACGGGTGAGTAGTTAAATTCCGACCATCAATGTATCCAGGCAGGCGGTCGGTCGTCATCCGGGTGTGGTGACAGATCGAGTAAAAGGCACAAAAGGTTCCGACGGCTCAAACTTTTCTTGGCAAGGACTTCTTGCTAACGACTTCCAGGACCGTTGACATCGACTTTACCCTACCTTAACGCTGTAACGTCTAGCATTGGTCTGACACTGCCATAGTGCGAGCAGTGGTGGAGTCAGATTTTGCTTTTATTATTCTAAGGTATAGCATCGTCTTGTGACGTTACAGGCCGTGGACGACAATAATATTCAAAGGCGGGTGGAGAAGGGAACTCGAAATAATAGCGTCAGATGGTTATATATATCATCAGATGAATGCGTTAGAAAGGTGTTTACAAGAAAACATTTCTCCGAGCAGTAGCTGTAGTAGTTTTCGTTTAACGACACTGCGTGATAACAAAGATCATTAGCGTCGCCCTCCTCCTTCAGGCAGACTTGGAACTGGCACTGTCTGGCATAAAGACACGGATGTGCAATGGCCAATTTTTAACGAGTTGAATTGTCGTAATACGCTACAGAATGTTATAGCATCAGACAGATCTAGTATAAAGGTGTTTAAAATGATCATTACTCGTAGCCTTGTTCTTTCTTAAAGTAAATCCGTTATGCTAGATAGTTGTTATTTGACGACTCTGCGTCATAACACAGATGATTAGCGTCGCTCTCCTCCTTCTTCCATGCTTGGGACTGGCACTTCCACATGTCGGGTAGCTGCGGATTTACTTGCACTTACAATGGACGGTTTGTTATTCCTGTCGATAAAGGTGTTATTATTTTGCATGGGTTGGACGTGGTACTTATAGGATTATATAGTTTCTTAAAAGAGGTGTTGTAAATGCATCAATCTGAAACGAGCAACAAAACAGAGACCAGTTTATGTTACTCCTATTTAAATTAACTTACTCTGCGAAGACAGGGTTTAGTGGTTACCTGCTGGATTGTCAATCAAGGAGAGGTCGGGGTTCAAATCCCCGCCAGGTAAAAATTTGATTCCAGACTTCTGCTCCAACTGCTCCCTCTAGCCAACTCATATGTAACGAGCACATTTGCCGTCGGCTGGAAGATCAGACGGCAAGGGTACTGACCACTAGCCTTCATATACGAGGCAAAGAATAATAATAATAATAATAATCTTTTCTTTATTAAGCGCCTGACAAACGCACTGCGCTGTACATTTACATGTTATGCAATTTAAATCTTAACTACTAACAGAACAGACAGCCTGCAATACAACGGCGCTAATAGCAGCCTACAAAGCATATCCGCCCTACGGGGCTCGAACTCGGTACCTCTCGCTCTCTACGCCAGATGTTATCCAATGCGCTATCGGGCCCCCCTCCGAAAACGAAGTCGCTAACATTTCATACCCATTGCTGCCTCTAGCTCAGGGGCTGCTTGGTTAGTATTGTATTGTATTGCATTGTATTGTATTGTATCTAAGCATTTATATAGCGCCTCTCTCAGAATAACTATTCAGAAGCGCTCTCAGCACGAAAACCCCGGGGAAAAGAAACGTCTTTAAAGAACGAGAGACCAAAGAGGAAAAACTAGTCATTAGTTTAGCCCTTAATGAGGGGGAAGGTTATTCCAAGTAGAGGGACCACCCACAGCAAATGTCCGGCTTTGAGCCAAGGCAGTCCTAGTCCTAGGAACAAAAGATCTAGCCAATCAGCAGAGCGCATGGAACGAGATGAGGTCGCAGATAACGGCTTTCGCATATACATGTAGTCAGAAACGGCACGCTCCACCGAAAAACTGATCAAGTGGACGAAAAGGAGGAGAAGTGGAGGGAGGAGGAAGGGGAAGGAAGATGTTGAGAAGGATGTGGAAGGCGAAGAGGAGTAAGAGCGAGAATAGAAAAAAGAAGAGGATAAAGAATGAATGAATAAGAGAGGAATAAGCTACGTTTTATCCACTATTTTCTTCGCCCTCGTCTTTTCGTCCTTTATTCGCCATTCTTGGCCTATTAATATTATTTGGAAACAGTTGCCTTCGTTTATATAGCATTATAAGCTAGCACTTAAAAGGTGTCTATGTTATCATTTTTATTCCTGTTACTATTAATATTATTATTATTATTATTTTTTTTTTTTTTTAACCCGAGGTAGAAATAATCCCTCAGGAACAAAAAATTAGGTTATTATTATTATTATTATTATTATTATTATTATTATTATTATTATTATTATTATTATTATTATTATTATTATAATTATTATTATTATTATTATTATTATTATTTTTTTTTTTTCGCCCGAGGTAGATATGATCCATCAGGCTAAGAAACTAATAAAGAACTGTGTTAAAGGTTCTCGTCCCCAACGTGCTGCTCAAAAGAACCTCTGAAAGCGACGGCGTTAAAGCGCTGTCTCTCTCTGTCTATTATTATTATTATTATTATTATTATTATTATTATTATTATTATTATTATTATTATTATTATTATTATTATTATTATTATTATTATTATTATTATTATTATTATTATTATTATTATTATTATTATTATTATTATTATTATTATTATTATTATTATTATTATTATTATTATTATTATTATTATTATTATTATTATTATTATTATTATTATTATTATTATTATTATTATTATTATTATTATTATTATTATTATTATTATTATTATTATTATTATTATTATTATTATTATTATTATTATTATTATTATTATTATTATTATTATTATTATTATTATTATTATTATTATTTATTATTATTATTATTATTATTATTATTATTATTATTATTATTATTATTATTATTATTATTATTTTTTTTTTTCGCCCGAGGTAGATATGATCCCTCAGGCTAAGAAACTAATAAAGAACTGTGTTAAAGGTTCTCGTCCCCAACGTGCTGCTCAAAAGAACCTCTGAAAGCGACGGCGTTAAAGCGCTGTCTCTCTCTGTCTATTATTATTATTATTATTATTATTATTATTATTATTATTATTATTATTATTATTATTATTATTATTATTATTATTATTATTATTATTATTATTATTATTATTATTATTATTATTATTATTATTATTATTATTATTATTATTATTATTATTATTATTATTATTATTATTATTATTATTATTATTATTATTATTATTATTATTATTATTATTATTATTATTATTATTATTATTATTATTATTATTATTATTATTATTATTATTATTATTATTATTATTATTATTATTATTATTATTATTATTATTATTATTATTATTATTATTATTATTATTATTATTATTATTATTATTATTATTATTATTATTATTATTATTATTATTATTATTATTATTATTATTATTATTATTATTATTATTATTATTATTATTATTATTATTATTATTATTATTATTATTATTATTATTATTATTATTATTATTGCTACTGCTGCTGCTATTATTGTAATTCACTGAAATGCAATGCTGCGGAATACAATAATAAGAAATAAAATCAAACTTGACAAGTTTGACGTTGGATGCACTCATAACAGCGAACTTTGCTGGTTAACATTTAGACACCTTTAAAACGCATGCCAAAATCCTATTTATAATCCACTTTCTTTAAAACGCAGTACATTCCTCTTCGACAGCAATAATATCCTATCAGAAATAGAATCCAAGACGGAAAAAAGATAAAGAAAACTGATGAAAACACTACACGAAAATGAACTGAAATGCATCAAAAACTTTAAAGACGTCAACGGCCTTTGTTGCTAAAAGATGTCATTAAACATTGGATAAATAAATAAATTCGACAGCTTAGTTAGTTATTGTCCAATACGCGAACGGTGAGTAAAAAATTTCTGTCGACGTCAACGGCGTTTATTGTCATTAGATGTAAACGCTGGATCAATCCATTGGCGTCAGAACTCAGCCACGTTTGGTGAAAAGTATGATTCTGATGAGCATAGCAATTGTGGGCGAAGGACTTGATCAAGGTCCCTACACAGTAACCGTCTCAGGGGAGGATGATCGAACCCTTACTCTTCACGCTACAAGGCTACCGCTCTAACCAATCGGATACCTTTGACAGCACCGTTTTATTAGGATCGAAAGTGTAAAGTAGGATGCTGTGGTCAAACATTTTATATATGCGCTTCGGCGTGAAACTCGGGTGCAGTGTCCGCGCTGTAATCGGGAGAGCCTCTGAGAAATCTTGAAGGGGCGCTATAACAAGTGCTCATAAATACAAACATATATACATACATAGATACACACATACATAATACATACATACATATAATAACATACAAATGCCAAAAAGCGATATTTTGGACGACCGTTAGACACCGTAAAATGGAGGCATTGCGCTCTATTTAAACGTCTGTATCCGTAATCGAATCAACTTTTCCGTATGTTTCCTCTAGCAAGGTAGAGAAATATGTCGCCAAGCAAGTATAAATAATAAATTACAAATTATTATTACAATTGTCATTATTATTATTATTATTATTTTTACTCTTATTAATTTCGCTATTGCTACTGCTATTGCTATTATTGTAAATTCACTACAATGCAATACTGCAGATTACAATAATATTAATTATACTGTAGGCCTATATTACATTTATTATGCGCATGCATTAAGATCGAACTTGAAAATAAAGAATGTATCATTTGCCGCTGAATGCACTCATTATGACGAACTTTTCTGGTAAACATTTAGACACCTTTAAAACGCATGCCACAAGTACATTTATAAGCCACTTGCTGTTAAACGTAGTACATTGATCCTCTATCGCGCAGCTAGTCATTGTCCTATACGCGAACGGTGAGAAATGTTAAAAATATTATTCCTGTCAACGGCCTTTGTTGTCATAGGATGTCGTTAAACTCGGGATCAATCCAATGGCGTTAGAACTCAGCCACAAACCTGTCTGTGGTGTTGCCAGTCCCAAGCCAATAGAAAGGAGGGTCACAACGCTAATCATCTTTGCCATGAAAATGTCATTAAACAGCAAATAGCAAACCTATTGGAAGTTAGAAGCCGCGCTAAGCCACAACAATTTCTGCCGACGTAAATGGCCAGGCATCAATCGATGGCGCTGAGCAATTGTGAGTGAAGGAATTGCTCAAGGTCACCACACAGTAACTGTCTCAGGGGAGGAGGATCGAACCCACACTCTCCGCGTTAATACAGTAATGATAATTTGTTATTACTTATTTATTATTTATAATTGCTTGCGATATCTCATGTCTACCAATAACATCGACCGTACAGACTTAAGCGAATTGAAATCACTTGCTGTGATTTATCGACAATTAAATTGGATGTGATGCCTGCGTTTTAAAGGTGTCTAACAATCGAGCAAAAAGAGCAAATTTGCTGTCTGTTCTAAATGCCTCTGCTCATTTGATCAGTGGCATCCCAGCATTTGGCCACATCTCCACCAACATATTTGGCCATAATATATATTTCCGCCTACACACGAAACACTCTGCACTGGTTACCTATTATCTCTACGCATCCATTACAGGAATGTATAGCTCCCAAGCGAAATTGACTATTGTGGTCAAATCGATTGGGAGTGTCATCTATCTATCTATCTATCTATGAGATTTATATAGCGCCCCTTCAAGATTACTACTCAGAAGCGCTCCCGACCCAGAAGATTAGGTCAAAGGTCAACCAAGCCACGCAAGGAGGGCCTGCCCGAGTGTGACAGAGGAAGATTGCTGTGTCCATGAGTCAACATGTGTCAACAAAGATGACATTTGAGATGGCAAGACATTGTTATGATGCTAGACACAAAGACACTGGCTAATTTTGAGCACATTGCTATCAGGGTAATAGCATATTAATTTATGGTGATAAGTTTTGCTAGTTGTTTCGATTAGTGCTGTCTGTGCTATGGCAATGAAACTTGAAATCAAATAGAGCCTTACGGTTGAACAGAAATCTTTCCCAACTTAGCCTTGTGGTAACTGCTCTAATGCCCTATCCTATCTCAGATCTCTGTTTATCTTTGCCTCATATATTCCTGGTTGCAGATCCTTGTGTTTACAGCAATAATTTCATTACGCTTAAGTAATGTAATAAAGAAATTGAAAGGTGTCCCAAATTTATAATCGTTGATTGATTGATTCAAGTTTGCAATAATATTTTTATTGGTTTGTTGGTTGCTGTTTAACGACCTTGATTATTGGATTTGTCCTCCTCTTTTCTCCAGGCTTGGGACTGGCACTACCGAAGTAGGCGCAGTATTATGCCAGCAGCTGTCCAAGCGTAACCTGACTGACCTCTCTACTGAATTTCTTAACTCTTCTCTCCTAAAGAATCATGTTCGGGTCGGTGCCAGTTATTATATCCTAATAAAGAACCTTAAAAGAGGTGTCCAACTTTGTTTTAAAATGGTGGAGGTATTGATGTGATGGTGGCATGCCCACATTAAAGGGGGTGCTAAGGGTGCTGCATAACCCAGGCCCGCAGTTTTGAGGGCCTGCGTTTTATAAATATGTGCGTGTTGGACCTGTGGTTGCCACAGAAGGGCCTTTGGAAGGTAATCACAGCACCCGGGCCCGCACTAGCCTTAGTGCGGCCCTGGATGGTGGTTAAGATGCGAAGTGCAGAGTCGGTGAGCTGGTGTTTGTGGTGGTAGTGGGAGTGGGGTGCGTGATGGTGATGATGGTGTATGGTGGATGGGAAAGATGGAAGTGGACCAGTGGTGATAGTGATTTTAATGTTAACTACAATAATTATTAGACTTTCTTCCAGCTTGGAATGTAAAAACACTAATTTCATTTAGTTTGTGGAATACGCCTTGAAGTTCGTTTTTTCTCCCACAGTGTGTATCACAATTGCACAGCTTTTCATATACATTTATTTCGAGGTATAATACATCATAATTATATGACACATTTGAGCGTTTATTCGATAGTCTGCTGGGCGCTGTATTCTGGTGTTTCGGAATTCCCCGAGGCGGAGAACGACAGCGTGTACTCATAATGGGACGAGATATCGCTTATTGAATCCAACTCGGTCGCTCGTGATAGCGGACACGTCTGCTTCAACTTTTCACAGAACGTTTCCCGTAGGCCATGGGTGCGTATTTTGGACTATACTGCCTTGAGAAGGGGCTCTGAGCTGTTTTACTGAAGATAATAAGGGATCTTTTGCAGTAATGTCAGAAGGGAATGACCTATTATACAGAGGACAGGAGACTGCGTATACAACGTCGTGTGACCAGTATTGGGGCGATAATCGAGGTTAGGAAAATGTCGCGTCTTAATTATTACATAACAAATGCATTCAGTTAATTATATTTATTGAGAGAAATCGACGAATAAATATGTTTGTGAAGTAAAATTTGTCTGTGGAGATTTAAGACACCATATTAATATTATGTAATAACATAAAAAAAATTGAAGTGAAGCGACATCTGTAGATAAGTAAGAAACGAATGCGCAGTTATTCTCACGTGTAACCCTTCCTCTAATTTTGGATCCCTGGGCAGAAAGTACAGATGAGACTGGGCGTGGCCTAATTTGCCTCACGTTTCGTTCTTACGTTTCGATTATGAAGTTTTCTGCATTCTAATAGTTTCCAAAAGCAATCATAGATGTATTGAAAAATATTTTTTTGAGGACTTTATATATATCCAGAAATTCCTATAAAGAGGTGTCTAATAGCTCGAAAGTGATATTTTTATAACAACAGAAGGTAGTGCTGTAAAGGTGTCTAATCGGATTGCGACAAAGATTGTTGCGTTGACTATGCAACTGATAATTAAATGATTTCTTATAACATAAACTAAAATCTCTTATTTGAATCTAGTTACCAGTAGATTCAAATATATTCAAATATTCAAGTATATCTGATACCCCGCTTCTCAATTCACAAGAGATCATATCCAAAATCCATTGTACGAATTAAGAATCTTAAAGACCGACTATTCTTCTCTTAACCCATCTTCGGAATTCCTACCTAGCACCGTTCTATTTCTGAATCTGTCCATAGAACGCATCCTGCTCCGGACATATTTAGACCACTATACATCACGCCGCCAGCGCGTCATACGGGAACGCGTAACACGCGGATAGTGGCGACACGCAGCGGGAAAATACAAAGGGCGATCTTTTGATGTAGTGAAAGACGGGCGACAGTTGCCAGCAGTGGAGAAAAAGCTTAAAATACGTTAAATTTAAGCCTATTTACGGTCGAAGGATGATTAACAGTATAAGAAATTCCTTTAATTATGAGTTAGTCGTTTAGCAGTTACAATACGGTTGCAATTTCGTCACCTTTAAAACGTTTTTTTTACTGCTTTATATTTATCATTGCGCAATTTTCCATACCTCGTTTACGATTGCCACTAGGTTATAAAAGGAGAGCGGCAGACGCAAAGATTAATATTCGTCTCCTCCTGATTCTATAAAGGACAGCGGAAATGCAACAGTAATAATTATAAGAGCTGTAATAATTATGCCAAAGCTAATCTTTGTCGGCGGCAACGGCCTATGTTGTCATAAGCTGCCGTTAAACTGTGGATCCAACGAGTTGTTTAGTATATAACTGGAAACAACTCTTTATTAGGTTTTAAGTGGAAGGCAATCCGTCCGTACTTCTGCACTTGCAATTTAGGACAAGGCAAATTCCTTGACAAACGGTACTAGTCTTCAGAAGCAAATTTCCGCCTCTGCTCACATGAGCCAACGATATCACAACGCTCTACGGAGACTATTTTTAGCCGGGCCTGATTTCACTCCACACCTTACATAGCCCTTCATAATACGCAGTCAATAGCATAACACCTGCGACCTCTCTCCAGTGTAACCGCGTTTATCCGTCCTTCAATCGGGGGTCATAGGTTGCGCCATAGATACATATTTCTCTGGCGACGGAAGCCAATCGTATCGCAATTTTGTGATCCTAAAGACGCCATTTTGTGTCTTCAAACGACCCATTATGTTTCCATTGCGACCGGTTATGTGTTGGGTTCGTGCAGTGCGTATGAATATGTGCGCCCGTTTAGATAAGCGACCGGGGTTTTATAGCGCTGGATGAAATATCGGGCGTTTAATGCAGATCCCGCTTTGAATAAATTCCGCCAGTCGTCGCCACGAGACAGTTGAATCGTTGCGGGCAACTTTCGGATCGAGCAGTTTACCCAAGGAAGACTGACATTTTCTTGCTTAAGCTGGGTTTAAAGTCATCGAAATGTTCTGTGAATCAGTGTCGAGGCGAGTCTAGGAACAAGCGGTGTCATTAGTAATGGTTGGTGTTGAACACCTTTATAACAGAGATAACTGATATTATGTAAAGTCCACTCCTCAGTTGTTTGCATTCTGTCCATTCGGGGCCTGGTGTAGGATTCGGAGTGAACGTATGAACATACGAAGTCATAAATAATGGCAAATTCTAAACACCTTTAAGAAACATTCATAGAATGCTATATAAGGCTAGACTATGACTCTGCATATACGTGTAATTCTCCTATTACGCCATTGCCTTACTTTACGTCGTTAAAATAAATAAATAATAAAACTACCTGTACTTTGGTAGTGCCAGTCCCAATTCTGGAGAAAAAGGAAGAGGGCGACACTAATCTTATTTTACCACACAGTGTCGTTAAACAGCAACCAACCTACTAAATTAAAATTACTTGCACGTAAGACTATTATTTGTTCCATGCAGCGTAACAAAGTCAACGCCCTGATGTTGAGAAATGCTTCGTATTTAAATATGCACACATAAATTACACAAACGTGCCGTATTCAAGAAGAATAATTGTCACTCTGGTTTTACCGTGAGATGGATATACAGACCATAAGTGGTTTCAGTGGTCATTTGACGTTTGGCTAGTTGCTGTTTAACGACACTGCCTCATAGCCTAACAAAGATGATTAGCGTCGCCCTCCTCCTTTCTTCAGGTTTGGGACGGGCACTACCACTGCTTGCCATTTGATCCCCGTCTAAGAAGCATATCTTCAGCTCTGGTTCAACCGTAGAAAATGTAAACCTATTTTCCGAGTACCATACAGACAAAAACACTGGAAATCTAGTCCCATATATCTCTTCTTTAACAGGTTATCTTCTCTTTCCATTCATTTATCGACTTTACAAGCTGAGATTATAGTGTTAATTCAGAATGTGCTTTGTTAATTATGTCGGAGTTACCATAATTACAGAACAAACGAGGATGTGTGTTATTAGTGTTGATGGTAAACACCTTTTTTTATTTTGTTATCCATTATATATAAGATTCACGTATAAATATTTTAAACCAATAGGCCTATAATATTGTACACAATGATAAGAGAAGAGAAAGTAAACTGAGGACAAAAGTTAAACGAAGATTAACTGAAATACATGAAAATCTTCAAAGTCGCCAACGGATTTTGTAGCTATAGGATGTCGCTCAGGCCTATTATCATTACTACTACTGGCGAAATATTTGTTGTAAACGGCTATATCGAATTTACAAACTGTGCAATGAGTAATGTTTGGTGTTAGAAGCCTTCTATTGTATTATACATGTATGCATCAATCGCATTCGCTGAATACATCATGTTCCAGGCAGTGCCAGTCCCTAGCCTTGGTGAAGGAGGAGGGCGACTATAATGATCTTTGTCAACACAGTGTCGTTAAACTGAAATTACTACTTGACTGTATCAACTCCGCCACTTACCTACCTTTGGTAGTGCCAGTCCCAAGACTGAAGAAAAAAGGAGGGCGACGCTAATCATCTTTTTCGACGCAGTGCCGTTAAACACTAACTAACTGACTAAATAAATAACTAACTAGCTAACATACTAACTAACTACATGTCTGATAGTGAATTAACGTCAACGGCTGCTGCATTCAGAAGATGTCGTTAAACTTTTGGAATAATAACAACTAAATTTTATTAAATGAATGACGAGAACTGTTCAAAATAATTTCTGTCAACGTCAGAGGTCATCGTTTCAAGAAGATAACCTTGAACTCTGGATCCATCCAGCGGTATTATACCATAGGAACGGTGATAATTGTTTTAACTGATTATACACCTCTTTTAAGTTTAGTAATCTCCATATAAATAAGACCAGACGGCGGTCCTGTATATGAGGTAAGTTTCCATGCCATTATATTATTAGTTTTCTTCATTGTTTTAGCCGTAGCTAAAATGATGATGATAATGAGGTTTCTGCCGGAAGACAGGAACATTGGCTTCTTTTATGCAACTCGGGGATGAGGTGAGAATGGCGGTTTCCCGTTGCCTTCCTCACAGACAATTATGGGTGAGCAACTTGTCCAGGGTCGCTACGAAATGGCTGAAGGTAGATTCGAACCTGCGACCCTCCGTTTACAAGGCACAGGACATACCGCGTAGATAAAATGAAGTAATACTTTTCCAGTGTTTAGCACCATCTTATGTCTGCCGAGGCCTTTGACGTCGCCCACCTCCCTCCTTGGATTTGGACTGGCACAACCAGAGTCAGGTATACTGAAGTGCTGCAACGGATGAATGCAGAGTTTAACGACATCTGTTCACGTCGACACAAACTAGTTTTGTTATATTAGATATAGATATGATCCAACGTTAATAGTTAGTTGGTTGCTGTTTAACGACACTGTGTCATTACAAATATTATTAGCGCCGACCTCCTCCTTATCCATACTTCGGACTATCACTACCATACTACGAGTAGACTAAGTGACGGAATTAAAGAGCAATTTGTTAACATTATTTTTTATTAACTGTGTGAAGTTGAGGGTTGCAAACATCAAGCTAAAACTGCAGATTTATGTATACGATGCCGAGCTGCCTTAAAAGAGGTGTCTAAATTGTCAAATATGGGTACATTTTTATAATTGTCTTGCAACGGCATCTGGCTGCCTGCAGGTCCATAAACGAAGGTGATTGGCGTCGCCCTCCCTCTGTTTCAACGATTGGGACTGTTACCACACGAACAACTGCGATGTTTGGTTTGTCATTGGAGTCATTTTGGGCTCACTTAGTCTTATTGACCATTAGGTTCTGCCGTTCATCATCTTTTGTGGTCATTTTCTTCGAAGTTGCATTTAGTTCTCGCCTGTTAGTAATATGGTTCCGTGGCAACTGGCAAATAGATTTTCTCCTGCTGGAAATTCCTTCAGTAGCGATTCCTTTTCCTTGGTGGGAATTGGGGCTGCATTACTTACTAGTAAATAGTCTAGGGGTGGGGTCAGGGTGGTGCTCGACAGTGTAGTGGTTAGCGTGCTGGACTCTCAATCGAGAGACCTGGATTCAAGTCACCGCCAGGGCAGAAATTTGGTTCGAGATTTCTAATCCTACTGCACCCCCATAGCCAACTGAGCGTTGATGAGTAGGCCTACTCTGTTTGTGGGAAGATGAGACGTCGAGGGAGAGGACTGGCCACACACCCTCATATGCCGAGACTAAGAAAATGAAGTCGCTAACACTTTATACCCATGGCTGCCTCTCTGGCTAGCTCAAAGTACTGCTCTTCTTCCTCAGTTGCTATTAAAGCTTTTTAGTTTGCTTTTCCTATGATAGTCGAGCTAACTGGCGGCAGGAGGAAATACTAAATACGCTAGTTATTTGCTTCTTATATAGCTTAAGTTGAATATGATATAAAGGTGTTTTGCAACAGGCATTACTCGTGGCATAGTTTGCTCCTACAAAATAGATCTCCTATCACGTCCGTCCGCTCGAAATTGTAGTTTCAACTGTTTAACGGCATCCTAGGGCTACCAGAATCGTTGACGTCGTCCTCCTCTTTTCTTCAGCTTTGGGACTGGCACTACCTACCATTATGGAGACGGACTGATTGTGATTGAGTTTTAGGATCGAGAGTTTAACGACATCTAATGGCAACAAAGGCCGTTGACACCGACAGAAATTCTTTGGGTATATTACAGTTTTATTATTATTCCAAAAGGTTAACGACATCTTGTCACTGATAATAGCAGGAGTTGACGCCTCTAAAACAGGAATTTGTTGTATATCGTTTACGTTTCTTTATGTTAAAAACATTATACACTGTGAGCCATAAAAAACCGGGCCACTTTATGTTTAGCTATATCGCGGTCGGTATTTTAAATTTTTTTATAGTTTTTGTGTCGTTTGAAAGAAAAATTAAATCTCTACGATTTACTTATTTACTTGCGCGGATGACGTCATATCCGTTTCGCAGCATAATGTAAATAAAGTTGATGGTTGAAAATTTGAGTTAAAATTTTAAAATGTTGAGTTTTGAGGATAAAATTTTAATTAAAAATCTGCGGGAATGCAAAAATTATTCTTCTAGACGATTAATTAAGGAGTTTCCGAACAAGAATTGGAAAAGAAAAACATTAGATGACTTTCTGCGAAAGTTGAGAACTACCGGTTCAGTTGAACGCGCTGCGGGAAGTGGTCGGCCAAAATCGTCGCGAACTGAAGATAATATCGCCGCCGTCAATGAATTGGTTCAGAGCCAGGAAGACAAGCCTAAAACACATCTTTCAACCAGACAAATCGCGAGAGAGCTGAATCTTACACAAACGACGGTCAGACGCATTATTCATAACGATTTGGAACTGAAATGCTTAAAAAGACGACGGGCTCAGGAACTGACCACCGTTAATCGTCAATCTCGTTTGGTACGAGCTAGACAATTGCTGCAGCGTTTCTCAGTATCGGATGTCGGTTTCATTTTCTTCACTGATGAAAAGTTATTTACAGTTGCTGCGCCGTCAAACACTCAAAACGATCGTCTTTATGTGCCTCGTTCAGTGTCAAAGAAACAGATTTCATCAGACCGTCTGTTGCGTACCAGGACAACATTCAGCAAGTCGCTCATGGTTTCCGTGGGAATTTCGAAACTCGGTCGCACAGAGCTTATATTCGTTGACCCGGGAGCCAAAATCAATGGCCAATATTATCGAGACGTGATGCTAGCACAACATTTGTTGCCACAAATGCGCCACATTGCTGGCGACATGTTCATTTTCCAACAAGATTCAGCTCCGGCGCATCGGGCTCGTGAAACAATTGAGTATCTGTCTCGCAATGCACCATACTTCATAGGGCCAGAGATGTGGCCACCCAATTCGCCTGACCTAAATCCACTCGATTATTCCATCTGGTCCATTATGGAACAGCGCGTGTACCAACAGCGCATTCAGAACACTGATGAACTTCGGCAGTGTCTCGTATCCGTCTGGAACGATCTGGAACAACATCTTATTGACACTGCAATTGATCAGTGGCGACGTCGCTTGGCAAAATGTGTACGTGAAAAAGGAAGTCATTTTGAACACAAACTTTAAACAAATAAAGGCACTGAAGAATTGTTTGCATTTAAGTAGTAAAAATGCAGCATTTATCGATTCTCACGTGTTTTTTAGTGTCTTCAGTTTCGCAAGACAAGTTTAGCATACATGTAGGACTAATGTTTATTTCTGCTCTTTAGAGTATTGATTCCTGTTTAAAATAATGCAAAAAGTGTAAAAATCGATAAAGAAATGACAGAGATATAGCTAAACATAAAGTGGCCCGGTTTTTTATGGCTCACAGTGTAGAATAAAATAGTACCACTTGCAGTTTCCACGTCGTCGTTTAATATATATAGTGTCGGAGGGTTTCATTATAAAGGTGTTTAAATTGTTTAAACATTAGACCGCTAGCAATTTCTACCGCTTGACGCGTACACTCATTCTTTTTCATTGTCGGTTTTAAAGCATATTTAATCTGTTTTTATGATTATTTTATTCTGTGGTCTTATTTGTCACGTTTTGTCCTTTGATTTATTTTCGACCTTATTAAATTTTGTCCTTGGTAATTTGGTTCTGCTGTTAATCTTCTACGGTCATTTTCTACGTCTTACAATTTCTTTTTCTCCTGTTGGTCCCACCAGCACCACCACCACCACGACCACCGCCTCCATCACCTCTACGACCACTACTACTTATAAGGACTTAACCAAGCGCTTTCAAATCAGTCTCACGTCTTTCCATCCGTTCCCAATGAAATTCCAGAACTCCAGAAAGGGACATAAGTTAACCGAAGCGCTAAGCTCGAAATTCGTCCAATTATTACTGTTTGTCTTTCATTGTAACATTTTCTTCTCTTTCTCCATCTCTTATTAAGATAACCGATTATTTAGCAGGGCTTCCTTTAACGGGAAAGAATAAACTTCATCAAATGTGTTAAGATTAAGTAAAGCACTACTTAACCCTTAAATTTTTTATGTTATGCTATGTTATATTATGATTTGCTATCTTCTGTGATAAGCTTTGCCAATATGTTACATTTTGTTATGTTATATAACAAAATTTAACATAACATGAAAGATTTAACATGGGAAACATAACAATATGTAACATTACAAAATGTAGCATTAGATAACAAAACGAAATGTAGCGCAGCACATCATCGCAATAACTACAACGTAACTCAACATGCTAAATAGCATAACATAGGCGCATAACATCACATAATATTATTGGCACAGCTTATCACAGAATCATCACACTACAAGATGGGAAACCATAAAATGGCTTTTACATAACGCATGTTTCGATTTCCTTCTTATTTGTAGAAATTGTTTCACTTTTCGGAGGTGAGTAAACCACTCATTGAAAGATTACGTAAGCTGTAACAGTTAGTGTTCTTCTTGTTTTTATAGAAATAGATTGACTTTTACAGAGGTGTCTAAACACAAAATATCGCTTACTTATAGACTAGTTGAATAAGAAAAGAAAGGTGTTGAAGAAATAATTCGAGTGCTATTTGTAAGAGATTTATAATACAACATAAATCTTCTCGCAACCTAACATGGAAATTCAAGCGTCCGTCCATCGCATACAGTGTTATTTTAGTTCCTGATAATAGAATAGGAATAATAATTATTTTAAATTAGTTCCACGGAACGAAAACTGGAATAAAAATTAAGTCTGGAACGAGAATAGAATAGGAATAAAAATGTCAGGAGGAGGAGGAGGAGGAGGAGGAGGAGGAGAGGGGAGAGGGAGAGGGAGAGGGAGAGGGAGAGGGAGAGGGAGAGGGAGAGGAGAGGGAGAGGGAGGGAGAGGGAGAGGGAGGAGAGGGAGAGGGAGAGGGAGAGGGAGAGGGAGAGGGAGAGGAGAGGGAGAGGGAGAGGAGAGGGAGAGGAGAGGGAGAGGGAGGGAGAGGGGAGAGGGAGGAGGGAGAGAGGAGAGGGAGAGGAGAGGGAGAGGGAGAGGAGAGGAGAGGAGGGAGAGGGAGAGGGAGAGGGAGAGGAGAGGGAGAGGGTGAGGGTGAGGGAGAGGGAGAGGGAGAGAAGAGGGTGAGGGTCAGGAAGACGGGAAGGAGAGGAGAAGAAGGAGGAGGAAGACGGGAAGGAGAGGAGAAGAAGGAGGAGGAGAAATGAAGACCAGGAGAAGGAGGGGAAGATGTGGAGGAGGAAGAATAAGGATAAGAGGAGGAGGAGGAGGGGAGGAGGAGGAGGAGAGGTGGAGATGGACAACAAGAAGACGATGTGGTGGAGTGGAAGGGAGGAGGAAGAGAAGAAGAGAGAGAAGAAGAGAGGAGGTGGAAGAGAATAGATGCAGGAGCAGAAAGAGGAGGAGGAGGAGAAGGAGGTGACGAGGAGCGGAGAAGTTGAAGAAGAGGAGGAGGAGAAGAAGAAGTAGTAAAGAAAGATTTTAAGACTGAGTCTACCTGATGGGGCTGGCGGGTATCGAACCCGCGTATTTCTGTTCTTCGTGTCAGAGTCTAACTATTCAACCAATTCCGCACCACTGTGATTGGTGTAACTTTCAAGACGTGTGATTGGTTGAGCTAAAAATAGCCAATAAAACAGGCGAATATTTAGACGCAAGTCTCACTTACTTACTTAGAAAATAATTCCTTAGAGTAGTTCACATCCATTAAGATAATTATTTACAAACTATAGACAAATCCTTATAGTTGATAATTCACTGATCAACAAGCATTTTGCTGTTGGGATTCTAACACCTGTTCCTAACTAAATTTAATATGCTGATTCCAAATCCGGAAACCGTTTTTGTCTATCACGTCCAGTTTTTAAGTTATAAAGTTTCTCGGATTCTTTAAGTTTTATATGCCTACATTAACACTGCGCAACAAAAAAAATATTTGTTGTTTGCTACTCAGAACTTTTTAACTGTTCTTGGCTAAATTTTGGGCGCTGATTTCAAATATGAAATCGAAATTTGTCTAGCACGTCAGGTTTATTAGGTACGCATAAGTGAGGTTCTACACAATTGCGGATTCTCAACTCATACTATCAGTGAAAACACAGTTTTAAAAATGTATGAGGCATTTGCTTTTGTGCTTGCTCTCAACTAAATTTTGGATGCTGATTTCAAATATGAAATTGAAATTTGGCTAGCACGTCAGGTTTTTGAGGTACGCGTCGCATAGTTCATACTGCAAATGTACCGCATTAATTTTCGGTTATGTATAACCTCACTGATGCGTACCTAAAAAACCTGACAAGCTAGCCAAATTTTGATTTCATATTTGAAATCAGCGTCCAAATTTTAACTAAGAACAAATGTGAAAGCAAATGCCTGGCATTGTGTGATACAGTTTTGATACTTTGCTTTCGCTTACAGTATAGGCCTATATGAGCTGAGAATTCGCAATTGTGTAGAACTTCACTGAAGCGTAGCTGAAAAACTAGACCTGCCATCCAAATTTCGATTTCATATTTGAAACCAGCATCCAAAATTTAGCTAAGAACAAGCACAAAATCCTATTCTTCATACATTTTTAATATGAGTTGAGAGTTCGCAATTGTGTAGAACCTCACCTATGCGTACCTAAAAATCCTGACGTGCTAGCCAAATTTCGATTTCATATTTGAAATCAGCGCCCCAAATTTAGCTAAGAACAGTTCTAAAGTTCTGAGCAGCAAACAAAAAATATTATTTTGTTGGTCAGTGTTATAATAGTAACTGAAAAGAGGTGTTTAAAATAGGAGAACTGACAGATTCTTAAACGTTTATGTAGTGTTATCCAGTTGTTGAAGATTGCTATAAACGGCAATTACAACTATAACTATTGTAATTTTTTCGATTATTATTATTATTATTATTATTATTATTATTATTATCATCATTATCATTATCGTCGTCGTCATCATTGTTAAAATTATTATAATTTTTATTAGTACTATTTTTATTATTACTATTACTATTATTATAATTATAATCATAATTTTAATAATTATTATTATTATATTCGTTTTATTGGTAACAAAACTGATAGACACACCGCTATCAGGTACATTGCAATTTAACAAAGTTACGAATGAATGCTAAGCAAGATTGTGATAATTATTATTATCATCATCATCATCACCACCACCCACCGCCGCCACCACCGCCACCATCATCATCACCATTATTATTATTATTATTATTATTATTATTATTATTATTATTATTATTATTATTACTGTTACTATTATTACTATAATTACCATTAGTATTACTATTATTATACTATTATTATAACTCAGTTTATTATGACTCTGGTACTGTCATTAAGACAGATGGCGCACTGTGATCTTTTCTTTTGTAGAACGTCCTTACTTATGTGATGAACTGCATTCCATCGTCCTCTCTCTCATCCTCCATTGTCTCGATCGCTTCCTCCTCTTCCTCTTCCGCTTCCTCATCAGACCGGATGTTGTAGGTAACGGCTTGGTTAAGATAACATTCCAATTAATTTAAAGCTTTGCATTGGTTTCTCTTTCCGTGGGGAGTTTTCGCTATATGACCGAAGAGTCATGAGTAATGGCTGATGCTAGACACCTTTTTAAGATATTCGTCTGAGGCTATATAAAGAAAGCTTCATCAACTTCCAACGTTTAAGAGTTACAACGGAAACGTCATTGATGAGTTTTAATAACGAGTTTGCTTTAATAGCAAGAGTTTAACTCTGTCACTCCCCTAATTGTGGTAGTGCCAGTCCCAGCCTGGAGAAAGGAGGAGGGCGACAATAATCATAGTTGCTATGACGCAGTGTAGTTAAACAGCAAATAACTAACCAATAGCAAGAGAGTGTTTTCGGTAAAAAATTACTTTCTTAGCGATAGTAACAGTCCAAAGCAGGAGGCCGAGGCTAATTATATTTGTCACAACACAACGTCGCTAAAAATCAACTTATATGGCGTAATAAAATTATAAGTTCAACACCTCTCTAATTTGTTTGCGTGCAATTCTAATACTTTTAAAAACCATTCATGATATGATCTCCATCACTGTAGAGATTATAAATAAATAGAGTAATTATATCTGAAAATACTATCCATAAGTTCTGTGAGTAAGTACATAATCTAGGTAACGGCAATAAATAATGGTTTAATAAAGTTGCATAACGGTTATTTGAGTAAAAAATATCATAACTTTTTTAGAATAATATTCCTTGTTTATAGCATATTAATTGGTTTGTTCATAATGTTAAATGTATGCGTTTCTAATGTGATTTTTTTTTTCGTATTGGATAAAATTGATGCTTATTAATATTTCTAATATTCTTGGTCCTTATAGTTATTGCTTAAAATTGGTTTATGTATGTTGATGAATAGGATTCAATTTTCGAGCTAATTTTGTAATACATAAAACCAACATTGAATAATATTGATGCTTTGATTGTCATGTTGAAATTGATGGTTGAATCTGCATATATTATGATTGATGGATAATGAATATTGAACTGTAATTTTGATAGTTTGATGGTAATTTAGATAGATGAATGTGATATTCTATAAAACATTGTTAATAAGATTGAGGAGAAAATAGTTATCAAAAGAGCCTGTTTGGTCACACACAAAAATGAGTGGAACGCCTGCCAGAAGCGGAATCCAAGTCGGGAAAAAAGAAAGAAAACTGATAATAGACATTATACGAAAATGAACTTAATCCGTCAGAAACTTTAAAATGTCAACATCCTATCAGAAACGGAATCAAAGACAAGAAAAGAGAAAGAAAAACTTATGAGAACATTACAAGAAAATGAACTGAAATACATCAAACACTTTAAAGACGTCAACAGCCTTTGTAGCTATAAGATGTCGTTAAATATTGGATTAAATAAAATCTCCATCACTGTGATAGTGCGAGTCCCAAGCCTAAAGAAAGGAGGCGTCCAACACTTATCATATTTACTATGACACAGTATCATTAAACAGCAATTAACCAACCATTCATGCCATATTTCAACACCTCTTTTAATTGTCTTTGTTTACTTACAATATTTATGAAACCGTTCATATTTGAACACCGCTTTTAACGGTCCAAAATGATCTTTAATAAATCCAAAAAAGCTAATACGTATAATTATAACTCCGCCATTTCTCGATTTCTGGCGGTGCCAGTTCCAGGCATGGATAAAGGAGGAGGGTGACGCTAATGATCTTTGTTATCACACAGTGTCGTTAAACTGAAACTACTAATACGTATTATTGTTTCGAATCAAAAGAAATAACAGCGACGTTAAACAGCCAATACAAACCAATGATCATAATTATGATCGGATGTTGTAGGAATGCGGTCGATGTAAGAAGGTGATAGCGGAGCGCTTCCTGTTGAAGGCGCTCGACCAGTTCTGGCACGAGGACTGTCTCAAGTGCTCCTGCTGCGACTGTCGTCTGGGAGAGGTCGGATCGACGCTCTTCACCAAGGCCAACCTACTACTCTGCAGGAGGGACTACCTCAGGTAACAACCCTAAGTGGTCCGTATTGGCTGGCGTCGTCTGGTGTCTATAGGCCTAATCGCCTAGTCCGTGATTGACAGATATGGATTAGTCCGGTATGTGTGATCAGAATGGTCTAAACGGATCTTCTGGTCCATCGCAGCCTGCGTCTGGCAATGCCAGAGTTCTAGCATTGACTATTTTACTTTCCTCAGAATGGAAACGAAAGAGAAGAAATGGGAAGCTTCCGCTTTCCAGACCATAGTTAACCTCTGGGGCCCTGCACAGAGAATATCTTCAACGGTTTTTCTAGATTCTACGTTGAGCACAGAACGTCTGTGTCCGATATCACCGTTGACAGCCCCGGCAACGATAATGTAATGATCCGGGCGATAACTTTCAATCCGAAAGCCCTTAATCTTCCTCTATTTTCCACCGATCACTTCTTTCATATCTCGATTCTCTTAAGTCCGGATCCACCGATCCTCCTCCTCCTCCTCCTCCTCCTCCTCCTCCTCCTCCTCCTCCTCCTCCTCCTCCTCCTCCTCCTCCTCCTCCTCCTCCTCCTCCTCCTCCTCCTCCTCCTCCTCCTCCTCCTCCTCCTCCTCCTCCTCCTCCTCCTCTTCTCACAGTTCACCCGCTCGATGACGCGCCCTAGTCCATGCGGCGTGCGGTATCCGATTGGCTTTACTGCAGAAGCATACTGATAAATGTAAATGTAAAATTTCTGACGTGTTACTATAGCTACTTGCTTAGTAACGAGAGTTGCATCTTTGGAGATGAATTTTCAAGAGGTGTAGATGGGTTGTACAGAGACGGAGAAAGTAGTATAGAGACCGAGAAGGGTTTTCTCAGAGACGGAGTGTGCTTGTACAGAGATGTAGAATGGTTGTGCAGAGATGCGTGAAGCTGTTAAGTAGCTTAGCGAAGTTTAAATCCGTTGTCATGTTGGAAAATTTGAAGGAAGAATATATTGCATTTAAAGTTGAAAAATGAATCCAACTTAGTTGCTTTACCTGCCTTAAATTGCGTCAATAGCTTCCGATTTAAAGGTATCTAATATTGTCTGAAATCGAAGCACCATGGTCGTCTCTTTTTCTCCTTACATACATAGTTTCTTAGCTAATGTTGCTCTAAAGATAACATTATACCTGTTCTCAATATTTTACGCCAAAATCAAGTGGAGTCGGTCCGTATTTGCCATTAGACAAATTTCTAGCTACAGCGGTTGAGTTGTGTTCGGTCCGCGTGAGAGATATCTTCGTAATCTGTGCGTTGATAATGCGAGCGTCTTTTTGTCGTTTGGTGGCGAGTCATAAAACTTAGAGAAAGACGATGAAGAGGGCGATGGAATTTCAAGGAGAGGGTGACGGAGAAGTTGAAGAGAGGGGAAGACACGCGTTCAGTCAACGCCTTACTACGTCTCGCTTGCTTTTGTGAGGATTTATGATACTTGATAAGTGGGCAATGTTAGACGATAGTTGGAGCGCGCTCTTTAGACACCTTTAAATCGGTGTCAACAGACGCTATATAGGCATGATGACGATGATGCAAGTTACGTTGGTGTCCTGGTCTTCATCAACTATACATAGAACAAAATGAACTGAAATACAATTATTATTTGACCGCTGAACTTCGTATCTAAATACATGCAAAAAGTGGACGTGTTAACACATCCCTAGCGGTCAAAGGCCATTGTACTGATAACGTGTCGTTAAACTTTGGAATAATAATTATACAAAATGAGTCGCGGTATCGGCTTGTTTCGATCGTTCTCATTAAACACCTTTAAAACGTTGGTAGCCATGTTATATAAGCATAGGATTCAGTATGGATGTTAAGTTTGTAAAACTCATGTATCTTTGTTTTCAGACTGTTTGGTTAAAGTTAAACGACATACATTAAACACCTTTAAAACGGCATAATCTGGTGTTATATAATAATGTGACGCGATAAATCTCCTAATAATTTATAAACAAAATTATGTAGAAATTTGTTGCTTGGTGTCGACAACCTTGGGTGCATATTATGATGTATTTAAAATTGTTGGAATCAGATTGGTTTGAACATTCACCATATTATAGCGCGGAGAGTACGGGTTCGATTCTACTCCCTGCGGCGTTTACTGTGTAGGGACCTTGAGCAAGTCCTTCACTAGCAGTTGCTTCGTGCCTCATATTTAGAATTACTGGTACTGCTTGCCTATATCGTATTGTATTGTATTTGAGGACTTGTAAAAGAGCCTCTTGCTGTGTAAGTTATTCAGAAGCGCTGTCGTCGTGAGAGCCCCGAGGGAATGGGTAAACCTATAAAGCAGTGAAGAGGACTGGAATAGGTCCGGTCAATATATATATATATATACATATATATGTATATATATATATATATATATATAGATATATATATATATATATATATTAGCGCATTTAGAAAGTCGAGCTGGAGCAAAATGATTGCGTTCAAACTTTGAACGTAATCTGCGTTATATAAAGGTCGATGTTTTTGCGATTGTCTGTTAATTGTAGGTTGTTTGGTACGACAGGATATTGCTCGGCCTGTTCCAAGATGATTCCTGCGTTTGAGATGGTGATGAGGGCGAAGGGAAACGTCTACCACTTAGAATGCTTCGCCTGTCAACAGTGCAGTCACAGGTATACGGTCAGCGCTCGTCAATAAGCTGATGCCCTGCACTTAGATTTAGAGTAGCGCTTTAGCAGTTTGGAGTTTACTATTACGAATACGATTATGATTACGAGCTTCTAGGGCTGATGAGGTTGTCTTGAAGTGGCGTTATATAAATTTGAAATTACTATTGTCATTAGGATGCATCGACGGTTCAAATTGCAGACGGTCTCTTATTAGGCTATCTTCCGTTTCTTTGTAAATTTTCTTTTGTGTTAGGCTATTATTATTTTTATTTATTTATCTGATTCTTTGTATATGTATCTCATTATTTATTTACTTATGTCTAACTACATTTATTGCTTGTTTATTGATTGATTAATTAGTTAAATTATCTGAATATTTGACAGTTGTTTATTTTCTATTTATTTTATTATATATTCTTCTTCTATATTCCGCATTTTAACAATGAGCCTACTTATATGTTTTATTATTATTATAATTTATCATTCTTTAAAGCTGAGCAGCGACTTATCCATCGACCTGGTTTTCGAATAGTTCTCTCGATTGCGAATACTTTGTATTTTAATGGAATGTGTATTTATCTACCTATGTATTATTTAATTAATTCAATCAGATCATTTATATAGCGCCTCTCTCATTTAACTGCTCACATGGGTAATTTCCAATCCTATCCAGGCACCTAGGAACACAATGTGATCTATGTAGTAGTACAGTCTGGATGGATCCTCAGTTTAACGGCAGCTTATGACAACATAGGCCGTTGCCGCCGACAAAGATTAGTTTTGGCATATTACAGCTCATTCTGCCTCATGAATTTATGTATGGTATCGGTTGACGCTGTTTTTAGAGGTATCTAAGGAGTACGCCATAAATGTGCGTACAGAATCCCAACTAAGTCAACGCGCATGTACGCATCCTTGCGGTTATCCATTTTCAGAACCCTACCAACAACAATCAGAGTTTACTTTCCTGACTCAAGAAAACGCTGTCTTATTATTAATCCAATATTTAACGACATCCTATAGCTACAAAGGCTGTTGACGTCTTTAAAGTTGTTGATGTATTTCCGTTCATTTTCTTGTAATGTTCTCACAAATGTTCTTTCTCCTTTCTCGTCTTTGATTCCGTTTCTGATAAGATGCTGACGTATTTAAAGTTTCTGACGATTTAAGTTCATTTTCATATAATTTCTATCAACAGTTTTCTTTTTCTTTTCTTGGCTTTGATTCCGTTTCTGATAAGATGTAGACGTATTTAAAGTTTCTGACGGATTAAGATCATTTCCGTATAATGTTAATAACTGTTTTCTCCTCAATCTTATTAACAATATTAACAATATTTGATAGATACATATTATTTGATTTGATACATATTAAAGTATTGTATCTCCGTTATGTTTGGCCCATTGGCTCTTTTTATTGTAATTCTTTTTTAACATCTTTTTTTTCCTTTTTTTTTCCTTTTTCTCCTTTTGTTTCTTTTTTTGGTGGCTATTTCAGCTCTTTTTTGGCTATATCAGCTCTTTTTTGGCTATATCAGCTCTTTTTTTGGCTATTTTAGCTCTTTTCAAATATGTTTACAAAGTTATTAACAGTACTTCTTTAAGTTTTCTAAAATAACATGTAATGCTATTTGCAAACAGAAATTCAGCACAGATGTGTAATATATATAATATACATGTATTATATACACATTTTATTTTAACATACATCTATTTACAAGAATGCATGTTAACAATTATTTACATGACAGAATACTTAATTAAACATTTCATTAAACATTTTCCTATGAAACAATGTAATATCATTAGAAAATGCAATGAAATAATGAAATGACCATTAATCACACATATTTTGTGTTTATTGGTATTTTAATCATAAGGAATGTGTTCAACTATATGTTTGTAATAGATTTGATCTGATACTAATATTTATGACAATAATTATAGTATTTTTCCTTTATTAATGATTTTAACAAGATTATATACTGCACTCTGCAAACATCCCACATCAAGCAGAGATTTTAAATTAAATTCTGATTTATAACTATTACATTTATCTTTTAGAATATTTGAAATATTTTCCTTTTTACACTCCAATAGAATATGTTCTATACTTTCCGTAACCTCACATGTATCACATAACCCATTAGGGTGCTTTTTCATTTGAAATAGTTTTTTATTAGTAATGGCAACACCTAGTCTCAATCTACTAATTTGTACTTCTTTATGCCTATATGGATCAGAAAATTTTATATTAGTAGAAACAAGTGGGCATATGGTTTTATAGAAGTTCCCTTGCTTTTCAACGTTATACTCTATTTGCCATTTATTTATTATATAGTCTTTAATAAAAGTATTCATCTCTTGTGATTCTAAGTATTTTGTGGAATTAATATTATCTAAATTGAGTGCTTCCTTTGCTAATTTATCTGCTCTTTCATTACCACTTATGTCTACATGGCTTGGAATCCATGCCATTTTTATTTGATTAGGTTCCAATCTATTCAATTGCATCATCAGTTCGTTAAATAAATTGGGTCGTGAATCAGATTTATTTTTCTTAATAGAAGTAAGTACACTTAGTGAGTCGGATAATATTACATATTGGCAGTTCTTATTATTCTCAGTGTTTAGTATCCATGTTACTGCTTCTTTTATTGCAGTTAACTCTGCTGCATAGATGCTGGATCCATTACATAATCTAAACTTTCTATCTAAATCTATACTTGGAATTGTAAAAGCTGCAGTAACAACTTCGTCTGCCTTTGACCCATCCGTGTAAATAAGTGTTTCTAGTTTATATCCTGATATCATTTGAAGTGCAACTAATTTCAGAAGTTCAGGGTTATCTCTTTTTTTGCTAATCTGCTTTTTGAGACTGATATCTATATCTATTTTGTTATTAGTCCAAGGGGGAATTTGGGGAAAACAGGGTCCAATAAAAGATGTATCAAGAGATGATATGAATTCATTTGTTCTGTAGTGTATAGAATGATTCTTGTTTTGTGGTGTTTTACTGACATCTGTCCAATGTGGTTGGAAATTCATTTGACATGGATGATTCTTATTTCCTAATATTTTAATTCCCATTTTATTGGAATTATACAGTCTTCTCATATGGAGGGGGAATTCCCCACATTCGTTTTGTAGTGTTAAAGCTGCTGTGTTCTTTGGGGCTCCACAACATAATCTTAGGGCTTCAGTTTGAATTGTACATAATTTATTTAACAGCGATTGACTAGCCGAAGAATAGGCCACATCTCCATAATCTAATATTGAACGTATTAATGCTTTATATATTGCTAATAAAGATTTTTTAGAAGCTCCCCAGTAATAACCTGAAACCGCTCTCATGAGATTCAATCTTTTTTTGCATTTTTCTATTATATATTCTATGTGGGGCTTCCAACTTAATTTCTTATCAAAGATCATTCCTAGAAATTTAGCTTTATTTTCCATTTTTATCAATTCTTGATCAATTTTAATGTTTATTATTGGTAATTGATTTTTATTAGTAAATAGAACTCCTACAGTTTTAGCTATTGATATTTTAAACCCATTTTTATTACACCAGTTATTTATTTCATCAATTGATTGTTGGATTTTTTTAATTAAAGTTTTAGTTTTTCTATGTCCTATGTAAACTGCACTATCATCTGCAAAGAGTGACATATTAACACCTTCTGGGCCTGATGGAATATCATTAATCATTATTAGGAACAATAGGGGAGAAATTACTGAACCTTGCGGAGTCCCATTTTGTTGTACTAGTTTATCGGATAATTCAGTTCCAACCTTTACTTGAAATGTTCTGTTAAATAAAAAACTTTTGACCCAATTTGCTACGTTTCCCACTATTCCTAATTTTTTTAGTTTTTGTAAAAGTGTAGGTACATGTAACATGTCATAAGCACGTTCAAAATCAATGAAAACTGCCAACACTTGTTCCTTATTTTTTAGCTTTTTAAGTATTGTATCCTGCAGTTTAAGAATTTGATCGATTGTGCTTTTATACTTACGAAATCCAGATTGATTTTTTGTAAATATAGCATTTTTTTCTAAATACCACTGGAGACGGTTCGCAACCATTTTCTCCATTACTTTGCATAAAGTCGCTGTTAATGAAATTGGTCGATAGGATTCTGGTTTTGTTGCATCCTTATTTGGTTTAAGTAAAGGCAATATAATGGCATGATTCCAATCACTTGGTATATTTCCCTCAATCCATACTTCATTATAAAAATTCAATAGAGTTTTTAGTGCATTTTTATGTAAGTGTTTCAGTAATTCGTATGGTATCCTATCATCCCCCGGTGATTTATTATTTTTTGCCGATTTGATTGCTTGTTTTAGTTCATTCAGATTAAAAATTTTGTTCATTAATTCTACTTCTTCATTACGATTATTTTCATTATTAATATGGCTATTATCTATGTTATTACTTGTAATATAATTTAAGAAGTTTTTATTATAATTTTGAGAGTTACTAGTTTTTTCGTAAGTATGAGCTAGTATATTTGCTTTATCTATGTTTGACTCAGCTAATAATCCATTATCATTAAGAGTAGGAATTGATGCGTAAGCTGCTACTCCATTCATTTTTCTAGCCATGCTCCATACTGATCCTAACTTCGTTTGATTAGTAAGCGTAGAGCAATAATCCTGCCAACTAGATTTTGCTTCTACCTTAAGGGTTCTTCTAACTATAGCTTCTTGCTTTTTGTATTCCATATAATCATTAAGTTCTTTGGTTTTTTTCATTTTGTTTCTACATTGATTTCTTTTATACACAGCTTCATTACATTTATCATTCCAATATGGTAGAGGTTTAAATTTCTTACGCTTTTCATTCTTTCTTAGATTTTGTTTTTTAAGAGGTATTGATTGATTAGCTAAGGTATTTATGCATTCTAATATATCATTATATTTATCATCTATATTTGTTTTCATTAGGACTTCATTAGTTAATGTTAAATTGCTAGAATCTTTATAATTTTTCCAATTAGCTTTATTTAATTTCCATAATTGCATACTTAAGTTATTTTCTATTATGCTTTCCTCGTTAACAAAAGTAATGGATGCAAAATGGTCAGATCCCATATTATACTTAGTAACAGTATGTCTAGTATTTAATGCTACATCTTGTGAGCATATACTTAGATCTATAACTGAGTTATTATTTAGCATGTTAGAAGTAATATAAGTGGCCTGCCCTGTATTAAGGACAACCATATTCTTTTCAGCTAACATTTCTTCTAATAATCTTCCTCTTATTTTCGTATATGAGCATCCCCAAAGTTTATTATGCGCATTGAAATCACCTACTATAATTGTTCTTTTATTTAGGAAAAGATGTTCAATTTCCTCTTTAACCAATTGATGTGAAGGTGATATATATGTATTAAAAATTTTTAAGTGACCATTACTGGTTTTAATTTCAATTCCTTGAATTTCAATATTCGGATTATCTTCTATATCTAGTAAAGTGAAATTTATTCCTACTTTTATATAAATGACAAGGCCACCCTTTGTATTAGTTGTACAGTCTTTACGGACCACATTATAACCATCTATTTTTGGTGGATTTCTTTTAGGTTTTAAAAGGGTTTCCTCTATGCACACCACATCCGGCGGACTGGGCACATTAACTAAGAAATTCTTTAGTTGGTCCTTATGACCCCTTAAACCATTGGCATTCCACTGAAGGACTGTAAGTGCCATTTAGAAAAAGGTCATGATTATTTATATTTATTATTTGAGTGAAGCATACCTAACAATTACAATTGAATTGGACCTCATTTTCAAACATAAGTTGTGAAGCAGCTTGGCAAATGATCATTTTAGCCTGTTCTTTTGTTTTACAATTATCTATTGTTGCTAAAATGCCAAGTACAAATCTCTTATTTCTAGAAATAATTGGATCATTATTGTCCACATTATTCTTGTTACTTGCATAGTATTTCTTATCATTAAAATTCAGGAAAGCTTCAATTACATTTTGTGAAGTGGAGTCTTCCATTGGGATTTCTGGTTCTAAATGATCGTTATGTTTGATTGTTACAGTTGATGACGATGTATGGGAGTCTTCCATTGCGATTTCTGATTCTAAATGATCATTATGTCTGATTTGCACTGTTGATGATGATGCAAGGGAGGGCCATAACTGATTAACATTACTGGATTTCAGTTTATCAGCATAAGTTTGAATGTTTACATTATTAACTGTAGGGCAGTTAGTTCCTTGATTTAAATTTACAATAAGATCTTTATGCATTTTGTCAAATTGCTGATTTATTTTAACCTTTTGAATGGCTTCATTTAGTGTTATATTTTCTTCTGCTCTTATCTTTAATGCTTTTTGCAGTTCGATATATTGAGGACATCCTCTAAACGCAGCGCTATGAGCCTGTCCACAATTAGCACATTTCTGAGTAATTGAGTTACATTCTTTAAATTCATGACGACCACTGCAATAGCTACAAATGGTCTCTTTTGAACATTGGAATGTCAAATGTCCAAATTTCTGACATTTATCACAGCGTTTTGGTTTGGGAATAAACAAATGAACTTTGAATTTTCGATTGTCAAATTCAATCGTTGATGGAAGAATGGTGTTTTTATTAAAAGCTACCACTGTAGCATTGCTCGTTTCATAGTTCCCTAACGCATACATTTGAGAAGCACCGATATCTTTAGCTATTTCATTTAAATTGTGTTGGTCTTCCAGCAATCCATAAATAACTCCTTTAACCAAGTAATTAACTTTCTGCTGATTTGGTGGCACTGATTTGCTTGAATTAGGTTTCACTCTAGTTAAATTATATGGTAGGCTTACTTTGACTGGTTTATTATCAAGATGGTTCAATTTCATTAGTTTATCTTTTTGTGCATTAGTGCATGCTATTATTCTAAGGGTACCATTTTTGGTAAGATAAACTTTATCAATTTGACCACCAGCCTGTTCAATTATCTCCTTATTTAGAAGACGAGGTTTATGTTTGTAAAGCTTAATCAATTGATCTCGCTCACCAGCTACAAAAACTGTTCTGGAGTTTATTTCTCGTTGTTGATCTGTCATCGTAGGGCGAGATTGATTATGTTTTACAGTAACATTTTTCCGATTTGTTACATCATGAACTATGCTAGCTTGTGCAAATGATTGCTTTACTTCACAATGATACATTTTTCTTGTATTTGCCTCATTTGACTGTGATACGTCTGAATTTCCAACTAATACAGGTTTAGTTGAGTTAACCTTAGTAACATTCTGTTGAGCGTTAACATCAACAGTTTCACTTACATGAGATTGTGTTACAGGTTTAGCGTTAACATCAGTGACATCAACAGTTTTACTGACATGAGATTGTGTTACAGGTTTAGTTGAGTTAACCTTAGTAATATTTTGTTGAGCGTTAACATCAGTGACATCAACAGTTTTACTTACATGAGATTGTGTTACATGTTTAGTTGGGTTAACCTTAGTAACATTTTGTTGAGCGTTAACATCAGTGACATCAACAGTTTTACTTACATGAGATTGTGTTACATGCTTAGCCTGAGATTGTGTTACAGGCCTAGCCAATTTTACATTATTTACATCAGTGACATCAACAGTTTTATTTACATGAGATTGTATTACATGCTTAGCTGAGTTAACCTTAGTAACATTCTGTTGAGTGTTAACATCAGTGACATCAACAGTTTCACTTACATGAGATTGTGTTACAGGTTTAGTTGAGTTAACCTTAGTAACATTTTGTTGAGCGTTAACATCAGTGACATCATTGGCATCAGTGACATCATTGCTATCGAAGACGGGGTTTGAATAAATACTCGTTTTAATCTTCTTTTTCGGGTGTGTAAGTTGTCGAAGTTTACCTTCGTTGAAATCAGTACGAGACCGCTGACCTTCGAGTCCACGAGAAGAGACCACCTTCAGAAAATCCTTCCTCACCAAACTTTTGGTATTCGTCGCAATGGAGCAGGTAGGGACGGAGTAGCTCGGTCCATTGTACATCTGCCCCGGCCGGCCCTCTAGCGACTGAGATCTTCGTTTTTCCAGGGACTCGTAATAGGAGTCAAAGTTCTTTCCCTCCTTGACGTCTGAAGAGCAAATGTTGCCGGTAGAATTGTATAATAAATTTGACACATCCTCATTTGAATCAGAAATGTTGTTTCCTTCAGTCGAACAAGCCCGCAAAGGAACATTCCCACAGGCTGTTGGCTGCAGTTCTTTACTTTCGTTTTGTGTATTTTTCTGCTGTTTCACGCTCGACTTTTCCTCCTCAGCGATGCTTTTATTCAGCGAAAGATCGCCCAAGTTCGACGAACCGGACGAAGTGTCGAGTGAATGTTTTCTTTTGTAGTTATTTTTCCCCATTTCCGATTTATTTGCGGATTTACAGTCAGATAATTTCGATGTTCTTTCTACAAGTTTCCCGCCTTTAGGCGGCAAAAATCCTTCTCACAAGTGGAAACGCAAACAATTTTCGCACTTTATATAATATACCTGCGCAAATTCTGTCTGCTAAATACTAAACCATGATGACCACAAAAACCACGAAGTATCCAAAAAGTCGTTTTCGAAAAACTAACGACTAAAACAGACTTTTAGCAATATAGAAACCAGAGGCTGTAGATGCCGCCCTGAATAATTTAGGAAGAAAAGAGGAAAACAATTAGGAGTCTCTTAATGCCTGTAGTAGTCGAGTAGTTACGGTTTAAACACTGAACACCCGATCGTAATAAACTCCATACTTCTAAAACGCCACTCGAAAGCCAAGAGCAGGGCACCAGCTTATTCAAGAGCGCTGTACAACCGTCCGGTTACATGCTTCTGAGGAACTCCGCGGTTCTCCGTACTCTGGTGGTGCCAGGCCAAAGTCTGAGTAAAGAAAGAGGGTGACGCTAATCATCTTTCATCTTAGGTTTGCTGAAGGAGGGAATACTGAAGGGTGCCCGTACTCCTAATTTCAAGGTCTCGAGGGTGCTTCAAGGTGAATTTATCGCGGTTTATGGGATACGTTTTCTATTGGGTACCTTACCTGTGACTTTTTTGTAAGCAGGAAGATACTGAAACGCAAATATCCTTGATGGAGCACAACATGCCAGGCAATGACGAATTAGAATCAATATCTTAAACCCAATATTAGAGCTCACTCTAACGAATCTCCAGTGTAGGCTACTGCGTGATTCCTGTATACATAAGAATATTAAAGGGTTTTTGAAAGAAAAGGTGCTTTTCAGAGAACTTTCATTTCCTACCAATTTGTCCCGGAATATCGACGAAGATTCCATTGATCCTGGTTCCTGTTCCCATTCGAGAAATGTTGGCGTAGATCTTGGCGATTCCAAACTCCTGGTTGTTGATGTTGCCGATGATGTTGGCAACAGCGCTGTGAGGCATGTTGGCTGAATAACATATAATGACAAAAAATATAATAACAACACATATTATAATGAGAACAGATAGGAGACTCGAATCGCAACTAGTCTTGACTCGCTAGTGCGGTTTAATGTACATGGGCATAATTATGCAATAATATTAATAATATTTGAACCAGATGAAACGTAACCGTCCCAAAATGCTATAAACGGTCTCCATATATTTTTTCACCTCCTGAGGTATTATACTCACCTCGGGTAAAAATAGTAAGATGAGTTATGTAGCGTCGTAGACAACCCAAGCAGAAGAAAAGGGCGTTGTACATAAGTTTTAAAGCAGTGACAATGTGTATATGTATGCACGTGTTTAAAACGATGCATGTATGCAAATTATGTGTGTATGCATATGTGCATAATGCATATACGTATGTGTGTTTGTGTGTATGCAATACATCTGTTACTTATATAGCACATATATGTATGGTAATTAATTAATTTAATCATTTATGTTTATTTGTTTGATAGCATAATTATTTTAATTTAAACATTTATGCTAATTTATGTTTATACGTGAATCTGTTTATTTATTGATAGATTAAATTACTTATTTATTCCACTTACAACGACCACAAGGTAAGTGAACCTGACTTATTCAGTGTCGTTATGCAGTCCGTTCACCCTGCGCGAACCCGAATACGCGCGAGGCGTACTACCGAACAGACCTCAGAATATAATAATATGAAGTGAGCATCGATACCTTTGCACGGATGTATGTTGCACTTCCTCATGTGGATGCTGTCACCTGGGCAACCAGTGCCACCGAACAATGGCTGGCGACAGGTGCGTTGGCGTTCCTGCATTCCTCCATCACACGTCTTACTGCAATCCGTTGAATCGCCCCAAGCACTCCACTCGCCATCCACTAATAATTAATCATATTAATTGATTAATTAATCAGAAAGTTCTATCGCACAGGTGTCAAATAACAGTGGACAGTGGCGCTTAACAGACATAATAGACATAATTAATCGCCTCCATAAATTTGTAATAATAATAATAATAATAATAATAATAATAATAATAATAATAATAATAATAATAATAATAATAATAATAATAATAATAATAATAATAATAATAATAGTA
>JACEVL010000357.1:237500-242500 GCA_020284085.1 Aporrectodea caliginosa
TCCTTGTTGCAGTAGTCGATCTGGTGATCTGATCCGGGACAGAACCTTCCTTCCTTTGACGGGGGAGGAGAGTCGCATCTTCTCTTTCGATTGCGTGTTCCTCCGCCACAGGAAAGAGTGCACGATGTCCACTCCGTCCAAGATCCCCAGCTCCCGTTAACTACAAGACCCGCAGACACGTATCTCATCGTCACATTGCGATATAACATTTCAAATGATCAGTAGTATACTCTCGCTGTGTTCTCTCACATTTAGGAAAACAACATTGAGCTCGTTCAATGGTTCAAAGCAGTGCCAGGCCTTATCGCAGTGCTTCCCAATCATTTTAGATGACTAAACACAGGTCCAAACCTTTGGAATTCTCTGCCCAGTTCAAACAAAAAACGATTACTTTCAAACAAATGATTTCCTTTCAAACGAACAACATAAACTTTCGACAAACAATGTCGATTACTTTCAAACAAACAACGATTAGGCCTACTTTCAAACGAATAGCGATTACTTTCAAACGAGCAACGATTACTTTCAAACGATTAAACGACTACTTCAAACGATTAAACGACTACTTTCAAACGATGAACTGAACACCCCCATTGAATACTACCTTCGCAGTCCGTCTCTTTGCACGACCTTCTGTCCGTGTCTATTCCGATGCATTCTCTGCCTCCGTTCTCTGGTCTCGGTCGGTCGCATCGCCTGTATCTGTCCTGCGTTCCCTCACCGCACGTCTCGCTGCACGGTCTCCATGGCGACCACTCGCTCCACCCACCTTCCACTGACGAGGCATCAATCAAAGAAGAGATTGTTTTAATGTCAATTGTTACACGGCGTTTATATAGCGCCTGTTTACATACGATTTATGTATTATCTTGTAGGTATGTGTGTCATGTGTATGTGTGTATGATCAGTGCTTAAAGTGTAAAAAAAAGTGCCTGGACGCCCCTTACCAGAGGCGAACCACGTACGGTCCCGAAGTTGGGGGGGACATACTAGAATGTCTGAGGGGGGTGGAATTGCGAGCGCCGAAGGCGCGAAGCTGCGATTGCCAAAGGCAAGAAGCCCCTAACGACTAGGGGGTATGGGGGAGCGTCGTAAGCTCCCCCATCGGGGTCTGGGGCGGAGCCCCAGAAGCCGACGCAATTTTGAGCATATGATGTTAAAATGGAGTACATTTTGGGCTTTAATTTACCTCAAATTTTTCACCAATGATTTCGATATAAAAGTACCTAAAACATCTAGATCTGTGAAAAATTTGACTTTATTATATGAATAAACTGGACGTGACAAGGGTTTAAAAGAATTGAACGGAAAAGAGTAGAATAAGCTCTAGAACAGTGTTTGTCAAAACTAGGAAAATCGGCAGGGAGGAAGCCTGAACGGGTCAATTTTCTCAGAATACCGTTAAGGCGTTTATGTTCCCCTACAGTGGCAAATCCCCACCAAACAGAGGAGGCATAATTATTTAAAGTAGCCGTGCGGGGGTAGTAGCCCTAACAACGTTTCATGCATGTTGATAAACAAAACAGCCCACTCGATAATCGATAGCCGTTTTTCATTCTGACCATAAGGAAGATTAGGGAAGCTCTTAAAATACTGGCATATTTATCTTGACACCGGTCGCATTTTATATGAAATATATTTCACTGAACAATGTGAACATCAAGAGAATATAGGTCTATGTCAGGCATGGGCAACTTCTTTTAACAGAGGGTCACCCTTAGATTTTAAGGGCAGTTCAGGGGTCGTATGCCAATCTCGGGCTAATTTTTGCAGATTTGTTGCCCCAGATAAAACAATATTAATTTTAACTAATTATTGTAGAATAACCGCTAAAGTACATGAAGATGAATTTGAGGTCATATTGTGGATAGGCCATCATTTTAAGTTCATAGATGATAATCAGTCAGTCTTCATTAGGCCTAGGTTAATGATTTAATTAAACATAATAGTTCGATAGTCAATTCACATAATGTAGTGGCCTACATGTATCTTAAAGTTTGTGATTTTATTTTTTAGTATTTATGGCTCGAAGATGCCTAGGTTAGCTTACTTAAACCAGCAGTATTAAATTACTAACTAATATTTCTAATTTTATGACCTATAACTAACCACCCCTCCAAAAACTTGTTCTCAGGTGTCCGTATTTACTGCACTTGAGTTAGAAACTTATTAGCGGCCAGTCATGCAGTGTTTAATCTAGACGTCTCTGGGGGGAAGTTCCTCCCCAAGATCGAGTTTCCCCCCCCCTTCAGGAAAATGGAAGAGATAAAATTTTGTACACAAAGAAAATTTCCCCCCAGGATTTAAGGTCTAACAATTGTTAGAAAACACCCGTTACTACCCCCCGGTCGTCAACTTTTTGGGGAATATGTTGGATATTTGGACACCCCCCGAGAACCCTCAATTCCCCTCCGACAGCAAGGGGACTAGATTAAACACTGCCAATCATGGCCATCTAATAACTATAATTACTAATTTTACTACTAGTCTACATACATATCTTTTATATTCTACCGAACGGACGGCGTTAGAGCGTCCTACGTGATTTTTTAATTGGCAAAAATAACATCTTTATAAATATTCATAACTTCTTAAATTTTACACCAATCTATTTACCTTTTTCAGTAGGCCTACATGATCTCTTCCAGAACGAAAACAAGTCTGCCCCAGGTGGGGCAACTGATCTTTTCAATTTTTTCGTCGATTATCCACCAGACATCATTCACTAGCAGACTAACTGTAGTAACTAGAACAACACTACACGTTTCGTCGTTTCGCAACTTGAATTACAACTTCAGTTTGATTTTATACGTGCTATGCAGTCTAGGGCCTGGAAGTATTTTAAAGTTGTGTGAGCCAACCTCAACAAAGTACAGACCTAAGGTGGATAAAATTATAGTCTATGTCTACATTGTCATTATATGGAGTGGCGTAACTTGGTATTTTCTTGCGCAACGACTGAAACATCATCATCATCATCATCATCATCATCATCATCATCATCATCATCATCATCATCATCATCATCATTATTATTACGAAATTTTTTAACTCGCGCGGTCACACAGAAATGTGAGTCTGAGACTGAGGCGTATGCATTATGCATAGGCCCTGCAATCGGGCAACAACTGCAATCGGATATTAAACAACAAAATTAAAAACACATTCAATGATTTGATTAATTCCATTCCATAGATGCCTTCAGCCCACCCAGACCTATACGGCAAAGTTGCGAGCGCATCACTTGAAGGGAATCTTTTATACTGGAACATTATACGGGCGTTTACCATACCCAAATATAGCTTAACATTATAATTAATGAGTGTGGGGGTTTTAGAGACAGGAGAGACACGACACCATAGAGAAAAAAGACAGACAGAGACAGAAAGTAAGGTTTAAGAGATATATGAGAGACCAGAGAGAGATAGACTCGGACAGAGAAAGAGGTTTAAGGGATAGGACAGATAGACCAGAGAGAGACAGAGACAGAGAGACATAAACAGAATACATTATAGGTGTGTCATTTCTTTGGTTTTGTTTCACAAAGGCTATTCTGTTATACACGTCGTAGAGGAATTAGTCTGTTGCATGGACGCTGCATGGACGGCGTCCAGGCTGTGCTGGCCTAATAAGTGGCAGGACGGCGTCCAGCCTTGAAAATAAGTGCCTGGACGCCGTCCATGACCGTCCATGCACACTTTAAGCCCTGTGTATGATGCTTATGCAAATCACTGCATGCATGTGTGTATGTATGTATGTATGTATCAGTGTTATTTCAGTTATGGTTTTTCAGTTACAGTTACAGTTATAGTTATCTAATTTATGATTTTTCAGTTAAAGTTATAGTTAAAGTTAACTGAAATCAGATTTTTCAGTTAAAGTTATTTTTATTTATTTTTCAGTTACAGTTTAAGTTATTTCTCTTTATTTTTCAGTTATAGCATCAGTTATTTTTTCATAAGTAAAACTAATAACACAATGACCACAAGTATTCTGAATAGTTACCAGAAATATTTACGCAGCAAATCAATCCGATTTAACGTATTGTCGGTTTACTTTAAGGAAACCACGACGTCCAGATTAACACTTGCTCTGTTCCAATTAGCGTGCCACACTTGTGGTTTTAAACGTCCTTGCCAGCAACGGTGTGAACACAACATCGACTTTTGTCGTCTGCGGCTTCGTAAACAAAATGTTTCCACATGCCTCTTTCTACTTTTCGACCACTACTTGGCTTAAACATTATTCTCGTAGTCGTGGATTGTTTTACAAATTTACGGTTTAGCGCCAACGACAACACAACGAAAGGAAAAGGAACCGGAAGTGAAACGAACATAGAAAACTGAAAAGGAACCAGAAGTGAAACTAGCATAGAAAATTTAAAAGGAACCACAAGTGAAACTAGCATAGAAAACTGAAAAGAAATCACAAGTGAAATGAGTATAGAAAACTGACCATAGACTAGAGTAGGATTACCATTCAAAAAGTAAGTAAGAAAAACACTCATGTTTTATTTTTCAGTTAACTTTTGTTATTTTTCAGTTATACAGTTTTCGTTTTTCAGTTACTATTACAGTTTCAGTTATTCAGTATTTTTCAGTTTCAGTTACAGTTACAGTTAACTGCCAGACATTTTTCAGTTATTTTGCTATTTCAGTTACAGTTACAGTTAATAGAAATAACACTGGTATGTATACATGGACATTTGTCCAACCACTTAAACAGTTAAAAATTAATATGCTCTGCAATTAGGTAGAAACAGTTTTCTCCTTAACGACAGCTCTGAGTGAAAGTGATTAGTGCCCCCTCCTCCTCTTTTCAAGCTTCGGACGGGCACCAGACGAAACTAACAGTAGCTCTTTGCCGGTGCTATAATATGTGACTTTAAACAGGCAGTCCTAAGAGAGTTATTATTAATTCCTATTAGTAATTACTAAATCGTCAATTCTCATTTCTCGTGTCGTCGGTAACTTGAGATGTCGTTAAACACTGGACAGAAT
>JACEVL010000357.1:245000-322500 GCA_020284085.1 Aporrectodea caliginosa
TGAAATGTCGCTAAACACTGGACAGAATTAATATTATTAGGCTCTACTTAGACACCTTTTTAACTACTTCTTCGGACAAAATAAATACTTAAATATCCTTCAATTGTTAGTTAGAAGGTTACCCGTTTGATTCGTATTGGGTAAATAAGGTCAACGTGAACGGCCCTTGTGGCCAAAAAGATCGAGGATCAAATAACAGTCTTGTGAATAAATCCATATTCACAGTTTCTTAATAATTATAGTCAAAAAGCAAAACGAAAGAGGAATGTAAAGTATCAGATTAGGTCAGACAGACAGACAGACAGACAGACAGACAGACAGACAGACAGACAGACAGACAGACAGACAGACAGACAGACAGACAGACAGACAGACAGACAGACAGACAGACAGACAGACAGACAGACAGACAGACAGACAGACAGACAGACAGACAGACAGACAGACAGACAGACAGACAGACAGACAGACAGACAGACAGACAGACAGACGGTAAAAGTAAGGTGCCGTAAAGTAAGGTGCCGTAATGTAAGACATGGTGAGATCAGATAAGCGCTTCTGACGGCTGCGAAGAGGTACGATATGATTAAACCTTCTAAGGTAAGGTTAAGACATCATGCAGGGCACAATGCCGGGAGAGCGGAAAAGAGGAAGACCAAGAACAAACTGGTTGGGCAACATAAGGGGTCATTGCATAATTACGTAACGCTCCAGGGTGGGTGGGTGGGGGCCTTGAGAACGTTATGAAACGTTACGAGGGTGGGTGGGTGAGTCGAGCTGAACGTTACGTAACGCTTTTACCAGCAGTTTAGTTATAAATGAATTTTAAATTAACATCGAATGACACCTTAGACACGATGTGATCGAAGTTCAAACTTCGTGCCATTGATTTAAAACTTAACTAAAACACGCAGTAGTAGCCTATAAATCAACACTAAGTTAGTGTTTAATAAACTGCCGCCGAAGGATCCAATACCGACAGCTGCCGAAGTAGCCGAAGAAGATCCGTTAGCAGGCACCAGCGGAAGTTCATATCAACATAATCTGTTCTCCCGTTTGTGTAAACTGGAAATCGCTGTTCGAATTGCTTGGATCTTTCATAGTTTTACCGCCGGAACTTGGTAATTCTCCTGGGATTCCTGACCTCGAACAACCACTTTAAAGCATATTATTTTTCCTTCGTGGACACGAATTTCAAACATTTCAATATTGATGCTCGACGAAAACTGGGTGATATTTGTATTAATAATTATCGAAGTGCTAAGACGAAAGCAAATAATTCGTTCATCCTACTTTTGATTAATTATTGATAAGCAATTTAGGCCTAGTCCATGACACTTTCAGCAGTGTGTAAAACTTTTAACTCTTAACCCATTAGTGCCTGATTTTTCAAAATCTTCTCAAAGTGTAAAAACTTTACTGTAAATGATGAGTTTGGACAATACCTAACACAATTTCTGCAAAAATGTAGCTTTTGATGTTTTAGGAGCCAGTTTTTCAAGCGTCCCATTTTTGGGGACGCTAGGCACGAATGGGTGGGTCAACTATAACATGTCAATATGTACATTTACATACATATAATGTACATATATATATACTTACACATATACTTGCACATACCTATACATAAAAAAATACATATACATATATGTGTACATATACATATATATACACACATAAATATATACATAAGTACATATATATATACGTATATTATACATATATTTACATGTATACATATACACATACATCAATATACATAAATAGTATATACATATATATACATATTGGTACATACATATATATATATACATATATATGCATATATATACATATAGATACATATATGCATATATAGATACATATATGCATATATATATACATGTACATATATATATACACACATATATATATATATATACATACATATGTATATATGTATATATATGCATATACATATATGTATGTACCAATATGTATATATGTATATATATACATATTGGTACATACATATATGTATATACATATATATATATGTATATATGTATATATGTATGTATATATATACATACATATAATGTACATATATATACATATATATATATACATACACACACACATATTATATACATTTATATGTTTGTATATCTATGCATTTTTATATATATATATATATATATAAATATGTGCATATATATAACTATAAATACATATATACAAACATATGTATACTATGCATATACAAATATATACATATATATTCATATATATACATAATTATGTATAGATATACATACATATATATATGCAAACATACATATACATATACATTTATAAACATATGTAATTATATATAGATACACATACATACATATAATGTACATATTCAATTATACATATATAATTATGTACATATAGACCTACATATATGTTTAACCATGAAACCTTCGGATGATCGAACCTTCGGACTATCGAACCTTCGGACTATCGACGCGTAGCCACCATATATACCAGAGAAGATGCAAAACTGTGTGTGTTGAAATAGCCTACCCTTTCGTGCCTAGCGTCCCCAAAAATGGGACAGTGACTTAATGATGAATTGCAAACGTTATATTTGATAAAAATGAACCAGTGCAATAATTTTAGCAATATTGTATACGAACCTTTGTGAAACCTAAGACAGATCTGTAGAAATGCACGCAACTTTTTTTAAATTAGACGCGAAATGTCCGAAATGTTTACATTAGCTGAAACTAGGTTATAGGGCTGATCAAAACACAATTTTCAGCCAAGAAACCATTTTTGGTGCGCATTTATCGTCAAAATAGTTTGATCAGCATCTTGACGTGATAGCTATAACAATAAATTGTATCTTTAATGCAGATTTAATTTAATGTAAATTTTTGAAATAGTGTCCCATTTTTGGGGACGCTAGGCACTAATGGGTTAACGTAAAAGTTTAAAAAAAAAAAAAATTGCATTTCAAACATGACTGTCATTTATATAAATAAAACATTATGTATATTTTAGGCCTACTGTCAAATTCACATACCATATAAAACTCGCTATAAAATATGAATTAGGCCTATGTGCGCTTTCACATAGTAACTCTAAAATGATTTTTCGTACGAATAATTACGTAACGCTGGGGAGGGTGGGTGGGTGGGTCTAGGCAAACGTTACGAAGCGTTACAGGGTGGGTGGGTGGGTCCAAAACGGTCATTTTCGGCGTTACGTAATTATGCAATGACCCCTAAAGGAATGCACTGGATTGACAATGGAGGAAATGATAAGACTGACAGAAGACAGGAGACGTTGGAGGAATATTAGTGGGGTCCGAGAGCTGCCAATATAGCCAAAATATTTCACATCGGGTAACCAACGCGCCCCTTTGGTTCCAGATAGTACATGGGTAGACGAGTCCAAAAAGCCCGGGACACAAATTTTTACGGCCCTCTAACGGATATGGCAGCCATTTTACAAAATGGCCGACCAAAATACATATTGTTCAATATCTCAGCTTCTAATTCACTTGGAATCGTGATCTTGGTGTCTAAACATACATATTCAGGGGCAAGGTGACGAAATGCTCAGTTGACTCTAAAGCATTGGAGTTGGCCATAGCAGCAGATCCCAACAGAAACGCCTACTTACACGAAATTGGCAGCCATTTTCCAAAATGGCCGACCAAAATAAAACTTTGTCAATATCTCAGCTTCTAGTTCACTTAGAATCGTTATCTTGGTGTCTAAACAAACATTTTTGGGGCAAGGATTCCAATAAAACTAATTGCAAACACTTATCAACACGAAATTGGCGGCCATTTTCCAAAATACCTATTGTTCAATATCTCAGCTTCTAGTTCACTTGGAATCATGATTTTGGTGTCTAAACATACATATTTCGGGGCAAGGATTCCAACAGAACTAATTGCAAACACATGTCTTGCTGTGTACAAGGAATTTCTGCGTGGCAATTTCACAGTAAAGAAGACGGGGTGTGCATTCTCCGATATTGCCCTAGACCAAGCCCATGAGCAGAACAACGCCAGTTTGAAAGATGACGGAGGTACTGTAGACCTTACACAGAACCTACAACCTTACGACGATGGATGGTGTTTGAACCAGAGATCGAAAAGTTCCAGGCATCTCTGTCTGTCTGTCTGTGTCTGTCTCTCTGTCTGTCTCTGTCTTCTTGTCTGTCTCTCTCTCTCTCTTTCCTCTCTAGTCTCCTAATCTGCCTCTAGCCTCTATCTCTGCTTCTCTGTCTGAGACTAGACGCTAGGTGGCAAGGCAGAGGATTGGCCACTCGTCCTCATATGCTGAGGCAAATTAATTAAATTTCTAATCATTCACGTTGGCAGGTTACTAGGCAATTAACAGCATTAAGCAGAAAGACTTGATTTGATATCACGACAAGGCGCTGATAACCTTGAATCTACATTAGCTCTGACCCTGACGCTGAACTTTATGTTGCACAAGTGAATATGCAAAATCATAATAATTTTGGAGTTGGAGAAATCAACCCTTCATGCCGAGAATTTATATAGCGCCCCTTCCAGATGCCTGCTCAGAAGAGGTCCCAGGCACGGCTAAAAATATCGATTTAAGCAACTTAGAGAATATGGGTATATTGTTCCGAAGCAGTTAGCGCAGCTCTAGCTGAAGCCCATTCCAAACGGAGGACCTCAACCATCGAAAAGATCCGGCGCTTTCAAACAGCAGAACTCGCGCGTGAAACCAAAAGTTCCCCACTACCAGAAGACATTTGACAACAGAGGTCGGACAGGTAGGATGGGGGACAGCCAAAAGGACACCGCCAATCAAGCGCAGCTATCCTATAACGAGCAATAATCATATTCATCTTGTCTTGTAACATTTTGTATAATCATCGTGAACCGAAAAGCAGAAGGTCAGTATAAGGCACATACATGATCGCTTGACAGATAACATAGTTCAGAAAGTCAGACCATTGGGCAAAGGTCGTTGATAAGAACGCCTTCGTTTTAAGGCCTTGATTCAGAGATAAGCGAGTCATTCTAATAGAGACAAAGATCAGAAACAGGTGAGACATTGTCTAATGTAATTCTAATAGGCCTAAATGTTTTAAATAGCAGTGGAAGCAGCTTCTGTTTGGGGCTTCCTTTGCACGCCGCTTGAAAAATAATGCTGACTAACAGGATTTAATGGCCGCAGTGGTGAACGCATGATTGAAGTAACTTTGTAAGCTGAACTAGAACCCTGCTAGAGACATATTTTTTCATGCAGGTGATTTAGGTGATCAGTGCCGGGTTAAAGCATAAGTCAACTAAGGCATGGCTTAGGGCCCACAAATACCACAACGAATTAGAGGCCCCCACATCCGGAGAAATTAAATCATGTTGTTGCATAATTTGCCTCAGTGATAATCTTATTGCAATAAAACTATCGTTGACATTATTAATTGAATAATATTATGCTGTGAAACAATGAATATTAGTGATAGTGTAAAGTACTGTGCAGATAGCTGTAATTTCAAATCTCGGAGATAGCTGCAATGCTAGCAACACCACATCTGAAAGCTTTGAACACAGAACTGCATACTTTATTGCTCGAACATATTGCACCGCTATCTTCCACAATATAGGCGGTGCACATACCGCGTGTTCAAAACCATAAGGCCATAACACTTTGTAAAAAATCATGTCAACAAGATCTATGTACACAACTAATGACAAACACAGTATATTGCAATGTCTACTTCACACACTGGTGTCTTACAACAAGCTTCAACACGCAAGACACTCCAAAAACCGAACCTGAAGAGACAGCAACCACAAAAGAAGTAGACATCCCGCACATATTATAGGACTTAAATAAGATAGACTAGCTAATTTAGATTTATTGTGACTACTATGATGTCTGTACACCAAAATGCGGTTAGCAATTGGTTTATTAAAGGATATTCTTACTTACTTACTTACTTACTTACTTACTTACTTACTTACTTACTTACATCCGCATTAGAAATATTCCAGATTGCTGGTCTGAAAGCCAATTGTAGGCCTATGGGCGTACAATCCCTACATGCATGGTTATATTTTGTGAAGGAAAATCCGTGGCTTACTTGACCTAATAACGGCTATATCGTCTGATTTAATATAATCGCTTTATCCTTTACAGTTCATAGAATCTACTGTAATTTTAAAGTTGGGATTTTGAGCCATCCTGTAGATGTTGCTTTGTGCCGACGCCATAGGGTCTTGTAAGTTGTAGCCAATAGAACCGTTTGTACAATAGCATTGCAAAATCAGAGGCGCATTACAAATCAACTCAGATTTCGCCGACGTTGGAGAAAACATTAGATTAGTGCTAGTGATGTAGCTGTTAAAATTCATTCATTCAGAGCATTTATATAGCGCCCCTTCAAGAAACTACTCAGGAGCGCTCCCACCCCAGCCACAACGAAATACAAAAGACTTGAGGGACTTGTAGAACCCTGTCGGATGGCTCACAAGTAAAGAGCGGAGCTTGAGCGGAAGGTCATTCCAGATGGAAGGCCCCACCACCGAAAAGCACGGCGCTGCCTAATAGCCAAGCGAGCCCGTGGAACCAGATTCAGAAGCTCACCCTCGTCGTAGAACGAAGCGCCCGACGCGCTGCAACGTCGGACACTGGGTGGCAAAGATCGCGCAAGTAAGACGGAGCGCAGCCAATAACGCAGCGAGAAACCAGAGCAGCAATGCGGTATGAGAACCGCCGAGATACAGTCAGCCAATGCAACACATCACGCATGTATGCAGATACAGGAGCAAATTTAGGAAGCAGTCCAATAAGCCGAGCAGCAGAGCGTAGAACTGGACCTAGTCGCTCCAAAACACCAATTGAGTTCACATGTTGAGACAAAGTAATCTCAGAGTCAAGAGTAAGTCCAAGATCACGAACTGTGAGGGAACAGGTTATGTGAGGAAAGAGCAGGGCAAGTTGAGGAAAGTCGATATCCTGAAGTTGCCTACTGCTACCCAGCCAAATGAGCTGTGTTTTAGAGGGATTTAAATCCTAATCTCTGAGTAATACATTTATTTAGTCTTAGCAGCCTTGCAAAGAAGAATTTGAAATCGAAAGTAAAAGTAAAGCAGTGGAAAATTAATTAGTTAATTTCCAATGACGCAGAATAATTGAGCAAGCGATGAACGACGATGCATATATGCAATACTCTTTGGCCTGTTGCTTTAATGAATGACAACTATTAGAAATTTACAAGAAAACCTCAAAACAACTTCTCAAAACAAGCTCCCCCAGTTATTGAATTAGGCCAAATTGACGCAAACACGTTGATATAAACTTATAAAGCTATTTCACCGTATACTGAGAATCACAGTAGCAGGCCTAATCACCAGACACTATTTCTCGAAAAGGTCATTCAGTTTTATCGCAGCATTTGTTGATTTTATTTTATAGATTCCTGGTTAAGTGAAATGGCGGAAGCAGAAGAGAAAGCTGCAAAACAACTTCGAGAAATAACGGAGTGTTCAATATGCCTGAGTGCATTCACTAATCCAAGAATGTTACCATGCATTCACACATTCTGCTTTCAATGTCTGAAACGCACGGCAGAAACGGCAGAAACGGAGAAGAAAGCAGGAGACAAGATGCCTTGTCCTTTGTGTAGAAAGGAGTTCCTCATTCCAGCAGATGGAATGAATGGTTTGCAGAAAAACTTCTTCATGGAAAATCTCTTGCAATACAAGACTACGCTGCAAACTGGAAGTGTTGCAATCATTTGCGACATCTGTAATGCCAGCGATGAGGGCAAAACAGGACAAATACCAACAGCCACGATGAGATGTTTAGAATGCCAAGATAACTACTGCGACAGCTGCGTCAAAGTTCACCAATTTCATAAACTGAGTAGAAATCACCAAATGGTAAAAATTGGAAGCGATACTAAATCAGAAATGAAGCGACCATTTGCTACAACATGTTGCAGCATACACACTCAGAAACCATTAGACTACTACTGCGTTGAATGTAAGAAAATCGTCTGCGTTTCTTGCTTTGTTGAAAGTCATGCATCACACAAATGCAAAGATGTGACAACAGTCGACAAAGAATTCCGCCAAACAATTCAAAAGAACTCATCAAAGGTATCGATCTATGCAGATAAAATGTTGTTCTTAAGCAAGAATGCGGAGGTTAGAAAGACAGATTTTCTTAAGGAAATAGTCCATAAGGAAAATGCAATTCATAAAAGAAATCAGGAACTCAAAGACATGATAGATGAGCAGACAAAATCACTTTTGGATGAGTTATCTGGAATCAAATCAAAGCATCTAAAGGAAATGGAAACTGGAATGGAAGAAATTGACAGATATTGGACAATATTGAGAAGTTTTGAAGCATACTGCACTGAACTGACACTGAAAGGATCGGCCAGTGACATCTGCAGTTCAGTTGACAAATTGGTTATTAGAGCAGATGAATTAGAAAGAGATCACGAGGCAATCATTGGTCGTCCTAGTCAGCCAGTCAAAGTCTCTTTCGAAGTAACAGATTTTAAAGACGTTTCACAGAAATCGAACAACAACGTTGTGGGACAAATAAAAGGTAAAATGTTTACAAAATATGAAATCATTTATTCATTCATTCATTCATTTCAGATATTTATATAGCGCCTCTTCAAGATTTCTATTCAGAGGTGCTCCCGACTACAGCGCGGACACTGAATCGGAGTTTCACGCCGAAGCGCATGAGCAATTGCGAGTAAAGGACTTGCCCACTGCCCAGGGTCCCTACGCGGCGTCTATTGTCCTGTGCAGAGTGGCAGTGAAGTTTACATCTGTTCTGGAGTTTCTTTTTCTACGGTTGACTTACACTTCATGGCCTGTGTTCCAGTCTTAGAGTCTCAGATCTCAGCTGGTTCTGGATTTAGTTAATTGAGTTTTATAAAATCGTACCCCTAGAACTATAAGGCTCTATGTCCACTTTTTTGAAAAATCAACCTAACTCTATATCCGTTACCGGGTGTCCTGAACAGTCTAGCTTAACGGGAGACGCTTTCTTTAGCTCTATCTGTGAGTGCTATAAAGCTCTATGTCCACAAATTTGGACAGTGTCTCAAAGCTATAGAGGAACAAGTCAGTCATCCAATAGAATCATTAATTTTGTATCACGTGAATTGGAGATATAACCGTGATCGAGTGAGGTTTGAAAAGAGAATTATACGGTGCTATGTCCATAGCCAATACCAGTGAGAGATTTTAACACGTGACTGGACTTAGAACCTACAGCACTCACTTTGTCTGCAATCAATAATGTTATACAGCTCTATGTCCAAAAAATAGTCACCTCTGCCATAATTATAGCCAAATTACTCATAATAGGTTTACATTATGATCGAAATACACATATAATCATACTAAGGGAAAACTTTGTTTCCCAAAAAAGTTTAATTTAATTGCCATCAATGAAACAGAGCAAATCTTAAAAATCGTTTTTCTCCGTTTCGCAAGAGTGGACATAGACTCATAGAGCTATAAAGTTCTAGAGGTACGAAATCCAGTTTTGCTTAGGAGCGATTATCAATTGCTGCCTTATACATTAGCTATGTATGCTATGCTTAACACAGTCCTGCGCACAGCTGCCCGCCTTGTGGGCCGCATCCCTAAGTTCAGTCGGGTTTCATGGTACATGCGGGATGTCCTCCATTGGCTCCCCTACCCGCAGCGCATTGCCTACCGGGTCTCTGCGCTGGTCCGGCGTTGCACTGAGGGGCTGGCTCCTCCATATCTGCGGGAACTCTGCTGCCCTACTGTGGCTGTTCTGCGTCATGTCTGGTTACGCTCGGCGGTGCAAGCGGAGTTCCTAGTCCCCCGTGCTCGGACTGCTATCCGACAGCGCCGCGCCTTCTCTGTGGCTGGCCCGGTGACCTGCGTCTGACCCCAATAACCCACTCTGCTCAGTTCTTCTCTGCCCTTAAGACTGTCCTGCTTGACCGAGGTTGTGCTGGGAGCGCTCCTGAGTAGACTGTCTTGAAGGGGCGCTATATAAAACTACTGTAATAATAATAATAATAATAATAATAATAATAATAATAATAATAATAATAATAATAATAATAATAATAATAATAATAATAATAATAATAATAATAATAATAATAATAATAATAATAATAATAATAATAATAATAATAATAATAATAATAATAATAATAATAATGTAAATTGGCGACCATCCTGGCTTCACACAAAGCCAAGTGATATTACCGGTCTGGTAATTCTGTACTCGTCTATAGTTTCCCCGTATCCTGTTTGACACATTTTTGTGCTTTCCTTTCCCCCAAAGCTTTCCTAAAAATCCATCAGTCTCGTCTGTTCTGCCCTTCAAAACATATATGCTCCACCCTGCTCTATTGCATTGGTCAACGTTCCTGTCCTCATTTGACTACACCTATGCAACGCCGTTCTTTGGGCATTTCTATCGAAAAGACATCTGTCACATGCGTGCCTTCGTCACCTGTCATTAGCCAAGGATGGAGATGTAGCGCTATACAACTATGAGACGATGTATTGTGGATCCCGAGAATTTTATCGGCGCCAAAAGCAGCGTTAGGTAATTTCTTCTCAGTTCAAAAATCCGCGCTGTTTATTTTCTTAAAGAATGAGTAAAATTATTTGATAAATAGGCCGATATGATGTGATATTCAACTAGCAGTTACAATTATTGGATGTTTCGTTGTCTTAACAGAAACCACTTCACAGTTTCAGAATTATGCAATTGTCGTGGGAATAAATAATGGTCAGATTATAACAAATGACGTCATCAAAATAAATCTACGTCTACCAAACGAAATATCAACTCAGAAACAAATTCCGACTCAAATGACGTCCGAAGCATTCGCCGCCGTTTACTGTAACACGATGTACGTCACTGGAGTAGGAGTCAATAATAATGAAATCTGGAAATACAAAGACATTTCTGGTTGGATGAAATGCTCTTCTTTAGTTCAAGGCCGACGTAGACACAGCGCAGCGTTTGTCGATGAAGTATTGTACATCTGTGGAGGATTTGTGGATTCTACTAAAACCGCTCTAGACAGCGTAGAAGCTTACAAAGCAGTGGCCGAACAATGCACCACAGTCGGAAAGTTGGTTCGCGGTGTCCATAACTCAGGAAACTGTATTCCAGTAAAGAGTTCACTCTATATTTTTGGTGGAAAAGACAGATACGACAAAGTCGTAAGTCATGTTCAAATGTACAACACTAAGCAGAACACGTGCACTCTCCTTACAAGACCAATGCCAATCCCTAATTTTTTGATGCGAGCTGCACTTTGGGAGACATCTGTTATTTTGATTGGACAGAATACTTGTTTCATATTTAACTTCGAGAGGGAGACTTGGCAAGAAAGAGAACAGTTCAAGGCCGGAGTCAGACACTTTGGTTTGGTTCTTGAAAATGAAAGAGTCTTTGTCATCGGGGGAGGAATCGGCGAAACGGATAAAGATGGCAATGTAACTTGGAAATGTAGAGACGTCGTACGTTATGTTCCTCTTCAGAACATTCTTGATAATAAATCGATTGAGTGGAAGATTCACGGGAAATTGCCTAAACCATCCCTTGTGCAAGCTTGTGCAGAAATGCGAATCACAGTCTAAGAAAAAGGCTGACATTTAGTTCGCGTTCATAGATGCCTTTGATCTTTAGCTTGTATTATCGTTGGCGTATTTATATAATTTATGAAAATTCGGGTGGAAGTGACAAGCTGTCCATCCTCGGCGTTCCTCGCCATAGGCCTATATTGACACAAGCGGTGCGGTCTGACCTTCGCCAGCCGAAAGTCGAAATATAGATGGCTTGAGATTCGACCATGACAACTTTTCAGTGACGGGAATGCCGCAGATGATGAAGCTGATGAAAGAACGGACGACATTGAAACGCATTTTATTTCCTTGTTTTTAATTACTATTTAAAAAAAGTGTTGCGTCTGGAAATATTGTTTCGATCATGATAGACTGCTTCAGACTAAGCACAATTATAATTTCAGACTGCCTGCATGCATGTATCACGTAGGAATTTGGAAAAACAAGAAATGTAGCCTACTTTTATTGCTTGTATCACGTAGGAATTCGGAGAAAGGTGAAATTTATTTTTATTGAAGTTTTATGTTTAATCGCAACAATGATGCTGACATATTGCATAATTTGTTCGACCGAGTGAGAAGCTGATGATTTTCTGTTTCAGTGTATAACTATAGACAGCCACCGTTGATGGGTTCCGGATGCCCTGATAGGCCTACTGCTTCTGCATAATTGCAATGTCCTGTAGAAACCTTTCACCATGTTAGTGACTGATTGCATCAAGATTAACATGGAAGAAATCGAAGTGCGAATGCAGATAATGAATCGTCAACAACATGTTGCACTTCGCTATTTTGAAGCATGTTGTTAACCACCTGGAAGTAATTTGATTTTCTATAGTTGTCAAGAAAATTCCGAACAACATCCTTGATTTCCTTCAATGGCAATCAAGGTTGAAGATAATCCCCGAGTCAAACCCACGAAATGTTTTTTTTACCTCGGGGGTTATTGGCCACGGGTACTAGTGACCGGATGCAGTTTCCTAGGGGGTTACTGGCCGGAGGTTATTGGCCGGGGTGTTGTTACTTTAAACTGATTTTTATGCTCCCCTTACCTAGTAGCAGATCCTAAAACCGCTTGCCATTGTGTCAATGTAGCCAGTGTATCAAATCACTGAATAGAGCGCGTGATAAGTAGGCCTACTCGGCACAGGCCCTGCATATACACATACACCTTCGTAACCGTCTTACGTTTCCTTTTAGTTTGTTTGATTTTGAGCCCAAGGCTTACTCCAATCCAAGTATCGATTGTCTTTCTTTTCTTTTCCTATCTGTATTTTTTACATGTTTAGGTGTCCCTAATTAGCGGGATCCATGACCCCATCTGGGCCTCCGTGTAGCCAGTACATGTCAAACAGTTGCCTTATGGAGTAGAACTAGAGTTACTAGACTAAACCAAACTTATTTATTTATATTCATAAAATATATTGCCCTGTGGGCCACGGTTCATCAATACATTGTTCCTCAGATTTCATTTTGATTTCGTTAAAACAAATCTGAATTTGTTCAGTTCCGGAACTTTTTTCTAGAAAAAAGCAGTGCACTATACATACATACATACATACATACATACATACATACATACATACATACATACATATATACATACATACATATATACATACATACATACATACATACATACATACATACATACATACATACATACATACATACATACATACATACATACATACATACATACATACATACATACATACATACATACATACATACAATCGACGCCGATTAAGTGCATAGACTTGGGACTGCCTGGAACATACACTGTGTCCACGATAAAGTAGAACACTAGACTTTGTTAAATATCTTGGTCAATTGTAGAATTATAGGTACTGAATTTGGTGTACATGAACTTCAGTCTATTCTCTCTATTCCCTGCAAATTTTATTACAATTGATGCAACGGTTACGAGGATATAGGCCTACCCTTATGAAATTGGATGGTTCAGGAACCAAGTTACCGAACAGTAAAACGCATAGAAGACGTCATTTTTATCTGTTGTTTAGAAGCGTCATTTTCGGAAACACTTACACTACGAGACCTGTTTTACGTAACAGTATACACTGTTGGTTGTAAAGAAATGGTTTTAGTGTAGAGGACAAAATTTTAATAAAGAAGTTGAGATAGACGAAGGGGTATGGCGCAAGGAGACTCATTACAGAATTTCCAATGAAAAATTGGTCTCTGTCTGGTGTCAGCAAGCTGTTAAAAAAGATTGCCACAACCGGATCAGTTGCAAGGAAACCACGAGATCGGGCGTTACGAACGCAAACAAATATCAATGCTGTCGTAGAACTGGTGCTGAGTCAGGATGATCAGCCGCGCACGCATCTGTCGATGCGATTTACTGTTTGGTAACTTGTTTCCTGAACCACCCAATTTCATAAGGGTATATCCTCGTAACCGTTGCATCAATTGTAATAAAATTTGCAGGGTATAGATAGAATAGATTGAAGTTCATGTGCACCAAATATAGTACCTATAATACTACAATTGACCAAGATATTTTACAAGGTCTAGTGTTCTACTTTATCGTGGACACAGTGTATGTATACATTTAAGACAAGTTCACATGTACGGTACTGTGTAAAAATAACTAAGGAATTTCAACCTATGGCTTTCGACCTATGGAATTTCAAACTGTGACTTTCGACCTATGGAATTTCAACCTATGGCTTTCGACCTGGCTTCTCTTACAGACTATGGTTTCAACTTCAGATTCTCTTGAAGCGACCATGGACCGATAACTTGCGCCTTACGAGGATAGAGATGTACAAGTAGCAACTAACAACATCTGATGAGACTGCATATTCTGACGCTACAGAGGTGCAATGGTAGACGGTCCGGTGAAGATTCCCCTGGAGAGACCATTTCCACCAATTGCCGTCAGGTGGAAGCACTGCTTGATCAGTTTCTGTTGGGGGAATCGATTGATTTTTTACCTAGGATTTGTGGAACACTGTAGCCGATTGGATGAGTTGCCTTGCATCGCATTGCCGATGATCGCATTGAGTACGGATTCGAAAAATTACCGCGTAGTAAATTTTTAGTAAGTCCTTCACTTACATGTACAATTGCTCAGCCCTAAAGACTGATGTTTTGTCACAAAGCAGTGTCGCCTAATAAATGCGGATATATAATTATTATGATTATGCATCGTGCGCCAATCCCAAGATATCGCTAATTAATACATAATACATTGCTCGCATTAAACACCTTAAACATGCATTCGGCAGCTTACAGCCAATGCGCTCAATCGCTACACTTAAAACAAGTAACCGTTACTCAAAAGGTAAGGTCGATGTTAACCTTCGGAGGCCGAAGCTCCGTTTCTGGACACGGAGGCCGAAGTGGGGTAGTTTTCTACCCCAAAGAAATATGTAATATCTCAGCTCACAGGTAAGTTACAATGACAAATGAGGTGTCGATTCTAATATATCCAAGGTCAAGGAATCGAAATATCGCATTGTGAATAGTGTGGGAATAGTAATATCCAAGATGGCGGCCAATATGGCCGCCGAAACTCAAAATGTGTATATCTACGCTCATAGATTTCATCTGGAAACTTACTCGACTTACTAATTCAGCATGAAGACGATGACCCAATTAAAGATGTCTCAGTATCAGACCCAGGCATCTCTGATCATTGCCTCATCACAGCTACCCTTCAACACCAACTCAACATACCGAATACCATATGGTCATCTGCCAGAAACATCAGCAATCTCAACCTAACCACGTTTTGCCAATACCTCCTAAACACGTCATGTTTTGCCTCTCCCTCCGATGATCTTGACACCTTCGCATCTGAACTCGAAGCTGACATCACTCACGTTCTTGATGTTCTTGCTCCTATACGAAAGTTTGCAAAGCGTCTGGGGAAGCATTCCTCAAACCTTTCGTCAGCAGCAAACCAAGCCAAGCAGGACCGCCGGAGACTTGAACGCCGGTTCAGACGGACGAGAGCTGAGTCAGATCGTACCTTGTATCGAGCAGCATGTCGTAAAGCAAACTACGAAATCCGGAAGTCCAGATGTGATAACTATCAGGAGCGAATAAACGAAGCAGATGGTAATCCCAAAGAGACCTGGAAAATCGCCAAAGAACTGCTTCATCGGAAAAAACCATCAGCTACAAGCAACACATCAAATACAAAGGATCGTTGCAACGTGATATCTGCCTTTTTCAATGAAAAACTCGAAAAGATAAAACGTACAATCCTGGATCGCCTTCAGTCTCTCTGCCACATCGACATCCATTTTCACCTACCATCCACTCCACAGCTTCTGTTTGAACTCGCTCCAGTAACAGCTGAGGAGGTCTTCAAAATAATTCTCAACCTCAAGCCTAAAACATCACCACTTGACTATCTACCCACTAAAATCCTTAAATCGTGTCCTGGTCTCTTTGCACCGCTTATTGCCCACCTTGCAAACCTTTCATTTCAATCAGGCCACTTTCCGACAAAATTCAAATCTGCTCAAGTCACCCCATTGCTAAAGAAGGATGGTCTTGACCCATCCGACCTGCTAAATCTCAGGCCGATATCAAACCTCAACACTATCTCCAAAATTCTAGAAAAACTCGCTCTTGCCAGACTATCCCCACACATTACAAGTTCTCCAAATTTCAACCCGTTCCAATCTGGTTTCAGACCTGGCCACTCCACCGAGACAACCCTTCTTAAAGTCACAAATGACATACTATGTAATGCTGATGATGGCTCAGCAACCTTTTTGTTCTCCTCTGACATCTCGGCCGCCTTCGATGCAATGGATCATAAACTGCTTGCTGCCCGCGCACAGGACGTTTTTGGTGTCACTGGTAATGCTCTAAACTGGCTAACTTCCTACCTTGAAGGAAGGCACTTTTTCATTGCCCTAGGCTCTGCCAAATCTGACACCCTACCTTCCACCACTGGGGTACCTCAGGGTAGTGTACTTGGTCCTTTTCTTTTCTCTATGTTCATATCACCAGTTAGCTTCCTGATTCAATCTTTCGGGATCCAACACCATCAATATGCTGACGACACGCAGCTCTATACCTCCCTTGCCTCCTCTGGAAATCAAAGTTGTGAGAACATCACCCATTGTGCAGAGGCTGTAAACCGCTGGTTCCTGGAAAATGGTCTCCTCCTAAATCCATCTAAAACTGAAGCCGCAGTCTTTGGAACCAGATCTCAAATTGCCAAGCATCAAGATCTCCAACCCACATTCTCAAACACAGCCATAAACCTGTCATCGACTGTAAAAATTCTCGGTGTAAAACTGGACTCGACTTTGTCAATGGACTCTCAAACTGCTGAAATCGTCCGCTCCGCCAATTTCCACATTCGTGCTCTGCGACACATTCGACCTTTTCTCACAAAAGAACTTGCAAATACCATCGCCTGCGGGATTGTAAACTCTCGCCTCGACTATTGCAATAGCCTTCTCTATGGGACTTCATCAAAAAACCTAACTTCCCTTCAACGGATTCAAAACAACCTAGCACGGGTGGTCTGCAACTCTTCGTATCGTGCCAGCAGCAAACCACTTCTCAAATCCCTCCACTGGCTACCTGTTAAGGAAAGAATTGTATACAAAATCGCCATCATCACCTACAACTGCGTAACAACGAAAACTCCCTCATACCTCTCCGACCTTCTTCAAATTCACATGCCCTCAAGGAACATGCGATCTTCTGGAAACCGAACCCTAGTCTTACACCGCTGTCACACAACAACTGCATCAAGATCCTTCATCTCAGCAGCCCCTCGAATATGGAACAATCTTCCTACGGACATTAGAAATTCAACAACCGTCGCTGTTTTCAAGAAACATCTAAAAACTGAACTTTTCACACAGGCCCATCTTGAGTGACTTACCCCTGCTCCTCAAAGTGCTTCTGAATCGTTGCTTCGAGCTATCGACTGCTTACGAACTACGGCACTCAAATCTCTATTATTATTATTATTATTAGATAAGCTAGAATGAAAATTGAAGTGTCCATTGTAATAGATTCAAGGTCAAAGAATCGAACTATCGCATTGGCAATAGTGTGGGAATAGAACTATCCAAGATGGCGGCCAATATGGCCGCCGAAACTCAAAATGTGTATATCTACGCTCATAGATAAGTTATAATGACAAATGAAGTTTCATTGTATGAGTTTCAAGGTCAACAAATCGAACTGTCGCATTGGCAATAGTGTGGGAATAGAACTATCCAAGATGGCGGCCAATATGGCCGCCGAAACTCAAAATGTGTATATCTACGCTCATAGATAAGCTAGAATGACAAATGAAGTGTCCATTATGATAGGTTTAAGGTCAAGGAATCGAACTATCGCATTGGCAATAGTGTGGGAATAGAACTATCAAGATGGCGGCCAATATGGCCGCCGAAACTTAAAATGTGTATATCTACGCTCATAGATAAGCTAGAATGACAAATGAAGTGTCCATTGTCATAGTTCCAAGGTCAAAGAATAGAACTATCGCATTGGCAATAGTGTGGAAATAGAACTATCCAAGATGGCGGCCAATATAGCCGCCGACACTCAAAATGTGTATATCTACGCTCATATGGCCGCCATCTTGGATAGAGTCCAACGCATAGGATAAGGTCGACGTTAACGGTCCTTAGCGTCCACAAAATGATGATGAACAATAGAAAACTGACTTCCATCGGCATTGGATTGTGGCGCTTAATAAATGCGTAATAATAGAAATAGTAGTAGTAATACAATTAAATAATAATAATAGGATGGAGTTAGAATATGGAGATGGTTGAGCTTGAGTTGATTCTTGAATGTATTTAGAATGGATTTAGAATGGTTCTCGAATGGTTTTAAGATATAAAGGCTGGATCTATTAATAGTTTTATGGCGAAAAAATCAGGATAGGATGGGAAGCTATACGACTCGAGCTCAGCTTCATGCCGTCAGCTCCTGCGACCTCCATCTCCTGAGGCGTCTTCTGGATGGCCGACTCTCGCTGCTTCTCTATGGCTCGGACATTGCTGAACATCTGTATTCTCTACACACTCCTCAACTGGTCACCTCTCTGCTGACGATGTACAGGCGCTTTTCCATGGTCCACCCTTTGCTCAGCTTGCTCTTACTGGCCGCATTGATGCTCTCTCTCTCTCTCTCTCACTCTCTCTCTCTCTCTCTCTCTCGACTTGCACCTCTGGATGTCCTCCAATCGGTTCTCACTGAATCCAAATAAGACGCAGCTCATCTGGTTCGGCACTCGCCAACAGCTTCTTAACCCTATAGGGCTACCAAGCTTTTTTGTAACACTGGCAACCAAGGGGGGGGGGTGTTATCACCCTCCCCCTGGATTTCGTATTTGGTTTTACATATCATAACTTGTAATATAGGCTATCAATGGATTCAGCATTCATTTCTGCACAGAATGGTATATTTAGTTGTACATTATGTGAATGCACCTCGAAATTGCATCACTTTTAACAACGGAACCCATTAATTAGCAATATTGTATATTATTGCGTACATTTTGTACCTTTTCGATAAACAAAATATAAGATTATGTGTGTTTTGAAACTAATCTATGTATAAAAGATACACACAATCATCCCTACACATGTTTATACAGTATAAATGTACATCCATACATATATATCCATACATATATATATATATCGATTTACGTTGTAATGCTGTATTCAGCCATTTTCACACAGATTACGCGTATTATTATTTATTTTGATCACTTTCGGTATTCAAAAGACAAAGATGTAGGTATGCAAATGAAGCCCTACATTCCCTCTAAAGAATGGTATCTTTGTTTTTCTACCAGGAAGACAAATGAATACGCTACAGACAAAGAACTAAGGGGAGTGCTTCCATTCAGCCATCTTTCACGCATATTACGCGTATTATTATTTATTTTGAGCACTTCCGGTTGTCTCAGGTCAACTCAGTGACCATAGAAATGTAGCCCCACATTCCCTCTATAGAATGTGTCTCTTAATATTAAATTACGGATAAGATATAGTCGAAAATCTAGGGGGGATCCACCCCCCCTGGTGCCTCGGGTATATTGGATATAACTTTTGAACGGTGTAAGATATCATATCACATTTTACCTCAAAACGTGTGTACATGAACCCCCTACAGCTACCTAAAAGGTCAAATTCTTATTCCATACGGAAAAAGTTTGAGATGAAAAAAACCTAGGAGGTGGCAACCACCCCCCTTGGTAGCCCGAGGGTTAAGCTAGATTCCCTCTTCTTGCAGAGAGATTCCCGTCCTTCACTTTCCACTCCAGTGTACGAGACCTTGGCTTAGTCCTGGACAGCACTCTTACCTTTTCTAAAAAATATCGTAGCCCGACTTCCTCGCTCATCCCACATAATCTGCTTTCATGTTTGACCACCTTCATTGGCTCCCTCTGATTGCTCGGGTTCAGCTCAAGGTACTCTCATTCATCTACCGGTCATATACTGGCCGAGCTCCCAAGTATCTATGCGACCTTATCCGGCTGCCGGTGTCACGATATAAAGTCTTCCCCCGAAACAGAGTCGCCCCCTTGCCGTAACAGAGTCTCCCCCGGAGACTTTGTAACGGAATAAAGTCTCCCCCATTGAAATAGAATCTCCCCTATCTACGATACAAAGTCTCCTTCTTACTAAAATCACCCCCTCTGTTTTCATTGCTTTTCTATATTATTTAAAATAGGATTTAATATGTGCATTTCTGAAAGAAATTACTTTCAAGTTTATTAGTTGAATTGGACACGAAACAACTATGGAATTAAATGCGAAAATAGTGAAATAAATGTATAGTAGTAAATGCATCATGTAAATAGGATGTCGGACGCGCTTATGTCATGAAAACGCAGTGGAGAGATAACACACATTGTTATATAACTAAGAAAATAGCTCACACAACAAGTAGACTTTAACTGGTGCTAGTTGGCACTGTTTGCTGAAAAGATTCTGAGCATTACCAGTCACTAATTGATAGGCCTACTTATTCATTATGCCAAGTAGAGCTAATTAGCTTCAAAGTGATTCTTCTAAGGTTAGACCTACCACTAAAATTGTGTTGGATATTAGTCGTTCAATATGATTAGTGTCAGATGTATCGGGCCAGCTTATTAGCTATATACAAGTAGTCTGAAACAAAGCCTGCGAGTAATTATTACTGTACTGGTTTCCTAAGACGAGCTAGCATTGGCTTCTATGCGATTATTGATGCGGATTAGGCCTACCCTTCAACTGGTATCAGTCAACTGATAAGACTTTGCGCTTGATTTTCTGTGATTCATCTGGTTAGCCTAATGTTTGCTTATTATTGTTTGCTGGTGTCAGGTTATTACCTAGAACAGGAAAGTCATAACCACTGATTGTAAATGAAGTACTGGCTTTCAGATATGAGCTTGCCCTTGCTTTTCTGGCATTCATGGATAAAGATTAGGCATTCACGGAATTATTGGCAATAGGACTACCCATTAAATAATCGCAGCTAAACCAAACCTATTTAGTATCGATAGGCCAATAAGCAAAAGAATAAAGCATTGTAGTCCATGAAGCCCATGAAGTCTAGTCTAGAGATTAAGCCTCCTAGGCATTTGTTGATCCACGGAATTATTCGGCTTAGAATGGAATTTTGCACACGGGGTAATACAAGCTAGAACAAAGTTGATTGGTTGACTATAAAAGAACGTAGCACACCATGAATTAATTATTCACGCCAATCATCGTCGATATGACGGCGTCGTTAAATAAACGATATTAAGTAAATTAATTATTCGTAGCTCAATAAGTTTATTTCTGCATAGGCTTTGATGATCTTAAAGGATTGAATATTAGTTAGTATATCTATTGGGTATAAGTTGCATTAATAAGTACTACTTAGTGAAACATCTCAAAATTATTTTCATGGAAAAGTCTGAATGTGAAGCTTTGCTTAATTACATTACCAAAAATGAAGAGGATCATGCAGCAGAATATTCTAAAGATGAGGAACGTCGTCTATGAGAGAAATCTGTTTCAATCTGTGTCAGCAATGCAGACTTTGCTGATGGATGAAATTACCGATGATATAACTTCCATTTATCAAGCAGGTGAGTGAGGTGGCAACCCAGCAAACACGACCGTACGGGTCCCGTGTGTGATTTATCCGGTGTAGCCGGTACGGTTTTCTGACGGTTTTTGTCAACGGTTTGCGTACGGGAACCGTCTGGTGCACACCGCGTTGTTGGCGCCTTCTAGCGGTATTCGTATTAATACCGCCAATGTCCGCCATTTTGTAAGCGATGGTTGAATGCACAAGTATTTTGGAGATCGCGATTTGTTTGTGTGAAAAGTAAGATTACGCTATATTTATTTATTTTATTATACTAATGAACCAATATCTATATATCCCGTAGTTTAGGTTGGTAAATTATTTGAATATCTTCAATACCGAACTTCATGTTGGTAAGTAAGCAATCTACCTATGTCCATGATAACTATCGTCAATTCCGCTTCCATTTCATCGAAAATTTGTTTTGATCAATCCAGCTTCCATTTCATGACGAAAATTAGCCAACTTCTATTTAACCCAAAAAATATTTTTCATCAATGAAACTTTTATTTAAGCAAAGAACTATTCTCATGGGTCCAGCTTCTACTTACGGAAACAATTATTTTAATCATTCCAGCTTCTATTGCTTCAAAAACATAGTTTCATCAATCCAGCTTCTATTTACGGTAAAAATTATTTCGATCAATCCAACTTCTATTGAAAGACAGAAATCGTTTCATCAATACCACTTCGAGTTACTGAAACAATTTTTTCCTTAATCCAGCTTCCATTTTAATTTGACGATATAAAATAATTTACCAACCTAAACTACGGGATTACCCCAATATCTATATATCAACAGTTTACGCAGAGGCTGTATCTAATTTGTGGTCAGGATACGGATAGTCACGACGGAGATTAGGTTAGCGTTATGGACTGCACGAGTTAGGGTTTGAGTGTAACACAGGGATGGCGAACCTATGGCACGCGTGCCCAAAGTGGCACGCGCTCTAATTTGCTGGACACAGAATTTGGAGCGTCCCCCAAAATTTCAAACTTAGAAATAGAAAATCACTGTAGGAATCCACATTTTCTTGTATAAAGGACTTTATTGTAACACCAATCTAAAACCATCTTTCAAATAATGTCTTTTCATTCATTTTTAAATTACGTTTTGTCAATTAAAACCTGCATGAGAAAAACAATTATAGACTGAAAAATTCCAAGGGGCATGCGACAGTATTTAAAAAAATGTTTTAGTCGCATTTTGACATGCATCTTAAAAAAGGTTCGTCATCCCTGGTATAATATGTGCCTGATTCCGATTGGTTCCTGCATTGCCTGTACGTGTTTCCATCAGTTGTTAGGGGACTCTGTATATGAAATTGTTGTTTTTTATGATAACGGCTATATAGCATATTAAGCCCCCATGTACAATAAATGCTTTTTGCCAGCTTCTGTGCCAGTCCATGTCAAATTCTTTTGAAACCCCCTATTTGTTATGCTCATTAGTCTTTGCTTGTCTTGTTTGCATATCAGTCATTTAAGTTTTGTGTGTTTTGCTGTATTTACAGGTGATGTGATTAATTTCTGGCCAGTTTTATGCAACACAAAAACATTTATTTACTAGTAAAAAGTAATTGTTTTGCTAGACTACTCTTGGCTAAAAGTTGTGGCTTATAATTTTTAAAATAATTAATAAAATATAAAACTATGCAGTTTACATTTAATTTTAAAAACATTACTAAGGATTCTGTATGGTCTGGTATGGGAGGAGGTCCATGGGGGTGACGCCATGAGTTTACTACACTGGGTGAAACCAACCCTAGCGACCCCACTGCATCATACAATAATCTTAAATTCATTTTTGTAAACTGACTTAATTTTAACTGCGTAGGATTGCTGCACTATTTCGAACAAATGTAGGTCAACCTTAGTAGAACACAACTTTAATTATGAGGTAATCATATAAATACATGATCACGTAAAAATGACAAGTCATTCTGTGTGTTTTGTTTGCTCCTTGTCAAGCGATGAAGAGGATGCCTCATAGGAGATATGATACACAGATCGACCAATGTATGAACTTTTATTATTCTCGTTATTTATAATATCATTACTTGCAGTCGACAGAGTAAGTTATGTTTCTTGATGTCAGCATGTATCATCCAGTTTTATTTGATATCAGTCAACAAATAATTATGTCTTGTTCTAAACTATACTGATGATTAAGAATTAGCTATCTTTCAACTGTCATCCTCTTAGTGGCAATACATTTGATTTGTTATAAATGTGAAATTTCCAAAATTGTGATTTGTTTATTCTCACTACTTGTATTCTATATAAAAGTTTTCAATTGATTAGTTGTATGATCATATTTGTGAATTGTGTTGTGTTTCTATAAGTCAATGATTATTATCATCGTGAATGTGTATGTTGTTACTACTGTTTGGCACAGATGATAAGCTGTGGAATATATTGAGCCTATTAAGTGTGTTGACACATAGTACCAATAAAGAGTGAATTAGCCTAAATTTATAAATGATAAATATCAATTTAGGGTGCTAACATCGAGAAATGCCAAAGGTGTTGCATTGTGATCAAAAGTGTCAACACAATTTTGTGTTACAGCTAATCACTTGCTGATAATACATACATGTTACTGTGGAATTTGTATATCACCAACGTCACAAGTGAATCGGAGGTGATTTTCTTGACAACAAAATTTACTTATTTGTTATTGGAGATTTCTCATGTGGGTCTTATTTAGCTCTTGCACAGTGCCGCTTAATATCCCTATGCATATTACAATGTGTTTTGAAGATTGGTTTGGTCACCGTATTGTTCATAAATGACGTATGATGGTTATCTGTGTAGACTTGATTTTGTAGGTGGCGATCTGGATAGCAGATTGATCTGATGATAAAGATATTGGCCAGTCTGGAGGACCTGCAACAAACTCAGAAACTACATTCATCTATGCTGCTGTTGATTTCGAGGCAACTGAATGCAGCAGGCGGACTTGTGGCAATGGAGCTGCCTGAGGGCGTGCAATTTCCCATCGAAACTGAGGATCTGACGAGCGTGGAGGAGACACTTCAACAATAAAAGTATTGGTGAGTCATTTTACTGTTTAAATGGTTTTTAAAGCCTCTTTTATGATTTGCTGTTAATTTCTGGGCATGCAATTTTTTATCTTCCTGTTTATAGGTTGTATTAAATTCTGTTTCTTTGTGTCCATAAAGTTAGATGATGTGTACTTAAGTTATTTGTGTTGATGGCAAATATTTCTAAAGAAAAATATTGACATTTAACTTAAAGGCCAGCATGTTTATAAATTTTTTGTCAAATTGCAATATCTGAAGACTTTTCAATGTCTCTTGTTGAAATATAACTGCTTTGATTTGCTTTTTCTTTTTAATTGTTTAGATACAAGTACTCGTGAATAACAATGGGGACTATTTATGCTTGTCTCAAATAAAAAATTCAATATTCTGCCAACCGTGCTTTATTCGGTGTATTAACCCTTAAAACCATGTTGCATTTTTGAGGCTAAGAGAAAGTCGAGATTGTTTTGACTTTTCTGAACTTGAACATTGTAAATTAGACAATCCAGGCAGTGTCTGTAAATATTGCCATTTAATATTAGACAGAATTGTTGGAATAATATGATTTTACAATACAAATAAGAGCACGTCAAATTATTGTTCTTTGTAACATGTTATTTTTAATCTAAATGTTTCATATTTGAAAATTCAGGTGCTGTAAGGCAAAATATTGATACCAAGGACAGTATGAAGAAACTGGTTGTGGACGCGTTGGCTGTGTGGTTTGGTAACGCTAGGGATCGTAGCACTGGAGGTCACCGGCTATTGAAATCGGCACAATTCAAAGAGACCGAGTCGGAGTCTATCACCACCGATCAGAAGTTGACCAATACTGCTTATGACATTGTTGACAAAAAATTTAATGATATTGCAGAGCAGACTGATTATTTTTCCTTTGTTAAATTGATGTGTCATGTAAAGTTATTGTTGCTTATTGTTTTCAGTGTTGTGTGTAATTCAATCATAATTGCAATTACATGCTTGTACAACATTGTATTTGAATTACAATTACTTGATTGTGTAGGAATTAAGTTACAATTATATTTTGATTTTAATTCAATTACCAATTAATTTTCAATTATTACTTTAAAATTTGCAAATGATTTAGAATTTTTTTAGAAGTTTTAATTTACTGTTATTTTGTAAAACTGAAACATCCAGTCAATTAAAGGGGTGGCCCAGGTCAACCCGGCAGGCTGGCATTGTTGCCGACTTTATCAAAGTAATTCGTAATTTACACTTCAGATTACATGAATATTGTAATTGAATTACAATTACTGGACTTAAAAAGTAATTCAATTACAATTACAGAAATTGTAATTCAATTACATGTATTTCAATTACTGAACAACACTGATTGCTTTAGCTATTTAGCACAGCTTACTGTACTATAGCTAAAGCAATCACTGCTGTTAAGTAATTGAAATACATGTAATTGAATTACAATTTCTGTAATTGTAATTGAATTACGTTTTAAGTGCAGTAAGTGTAATTCAATTACAATATTCGTGTAATTTGAAGTGTAATGAAGTGTAAAATGCATACTGGAATAGAATAGAATAGAACTGGAATCACTTTTAATTTATCTGGGAATTAACTGGGATGCCCGGCGGGCTATCCCGTATGGGTCCCGTCTCAAAACCGCGGACAAAACCCGCCGGTATCCCGCCGGGTATCCCGTCCGGGTCCCGTATGACAAACCGTATGGTAACCGTCTGGTTCCCGTGTGTGTGTGTTGGCTGGGAAGGAAGGCCCAAAAAGGATGAAAATCCAGCTTACAGGGTCAACTTTGCTAATAGGCCTAACAATATAGGCCTAACAGAACAGTTAAAATATGGAACTAATATAAAACCATTAAGCGAAAAGAGACAAACAGAAGGGAAAAGGACAACTTAACCAGCAGATTAGCAGTAATTAATAAGGCTAATTAAAAACGAGTCTTAATGACATCATATACCAAGTGAATGCATAACATTTTTTAAACCATTAAAGATTTACCGCCTGTTGGATGAAGAGAGGAATCTTATTCCAAACACTCAAGCTTTTGTTAAACCAAGGAAGCTAAAATAAAGTTGATTGTTGAGCTATAATAAGTGTAATGTAACTGAACATTAATGTAGCACTTCTTCAAGATTTCTACTAAAAGGCGCTCTCTGCGCTATGATGTTAACTGTCATTACAAACGAATATAAAATTATTAGGCCTACATCAGTTAGCAAAACAATGCAAAAAATATGATGTTAATGTAGGCTAGCTTGTGTTGAAATAAAGTCTACCCTGGGGAGACTTTATTTCGACGGGGGATGAAATATTCTCTCCCCGGAGACTATATTCTGAAACAAAGTCTCCGGGGGCGAATTTATTCTGAAACAGATCCGCCGGGGGAGAATCTATTTCGAAATAGAGTCTCCGGGGAGACTTTTAGGGGAGACTCTGTCACGCGAAACCGGCCTCGGCTAGTTCTCTTTTCCCGCTACGCTCACTAAACCGGCATGATCTCTTTGTTCCGCGAGCGAGAACTGCTATGGCTAAATCGCGAACCTTTGCCTTCATTGGCCTCGCACTATGGAACCAGCTTCCTCCTTTGACACGTTCATGTTTATTAACTGGTGGTATTTTCGTTGTCTGAAGACCTCTTTCTTTTCTCTGGGTCTTTCGCACTGGGAGCGCCTCTGATTGGTGTGCACTGCGAGAGGCGCTATAGACAGACAGTCCATCACAGACAGCAGTCTATTGCGCTCCTGCTGCCCCACAAAAGCCCACCATGCCGATGACGAGTATAATGGTGTGATGGAGACATTCTGGCACGAAAATCAGAAGGACGCGGGTGCGATTCCAAATAGCCCCATACGGTAGAGTCAGGGCGACTGTAAAATAAGCAGTTGGACAGATGGCCGCCTTGCAGGCAGCCATACAGTTAAATTCGACTCATGTTAAACGTGTTGTCATCTGCTACTAATATATCATGTAATATTACTGCGTATTTATCAGTTTGAATTGAATAAAGGAATATTATTATCACTACTTTTACTACTACAACTATTATTATTATTATTATTATTATTTTTTATTATTATTATTATTATTATTATTATTATTATTATTTATATTATTTCTGGATTAATAAAATTTATTCGAAATCCAACAAAAAGATATAAATACCGGTGCAATATAAAAGTCCATAGACATAAAAAGGAAAAGTCACACAGTTCAAACTGCTAAGTTTAAACGAAATTTCATTCTCAGGTTCCATTTTTTATAACTTATGGCAATAGAAGCCATTGACGTCGATAGGAAATAATAATTATTCCATACTCCCTCGATGCTAGCGGTCACCATCGTTTTTTTTATTCCATGGTTTAACGTCATCGTATGACATCAAAGGCCGTTGACGACAATTCAAAATTATTTTCCATACAGTTGAAACAAAATTGATAGAGTTAAAGGCATCTAAACAGTACTTTACAATGTCACTAATATTCATCGTTTAGCAGCATAATATTATAGTTAAGATGCTAATGTCAATGTTACTTGCATAAGATAACATACTGTAAGATGGTCTTTCAGGAAAATTATAGGCCTACACTGTTTTGCAGCAATTATCACACATACATTTTTTAATGTAAAATGAAAAGATTCCTGATAATTCCAATAATGCACACGAGATTTCCAATCCAGCTATTCAATGATAAAACAGCATTGGTTTCAAGTTTACAAAACCTGTAATTATGAAGTTTACAACACCTGAAATTATTATATGTAATTTATATTTTAATTTTTAATTTTCAAACATTTTTTTTTCATTCATTGCAACCAGACATCATAATTAAAATACATGCATAAGAACCTACATTGAAAACGACAGCTCTTCACTACACGTTAAAAACACGAACAGAAAAGAGCCATCGTTTGGATTGGATCCACAGTTTAACGGCAGCTTATGACAACATAGGTCGTTGCCGCCGACAAAGATTATTTTTTTGCATATTACAGCTCAATTCGGTTAAACGACTATTAAATATATATAGACCTATGTCGAACCGTTTTAAGAGTGTCTTATTCCAACTGTAATTTAACGTTACTGCACTACAACCTGGGCTGTATGACCTCGGCTTAACCTTCTCCTAATTTCCGTATTTTATATTTTCGTCGTATGAATCCGAGGGTAAACTCAGCTTTTGTGTGTTTTAGTGTAAATATCGGATCCAAATAGCCATGTTTGCCAGCAGGTGTCGCTTTGCCACATCTAATCACTGTGGCATCCTGTTCTTCATTTAGTAAGACTTCTTTCTTTAACCTTCGGAGGCCAAAGCTCCGTTTCTAGACACGGAGGCCGAAGTGGGGTAGTTTTTTACCCCAAAGAAATATGTAATATCGCAGCTCACAGATAAGCTACAATGACAAATGAGGTCTCGATTCTAATATATCCAAGGTCACGGAATCGAAATATCGCATTGTGAATAGTGTGGGAATAGTACTATCCAAGATGGCGGCCAATATGGCCGCCGAAACTCAAAAATATGTATATTTAAGCTCATACATAAGCTATAATAACAAATAAAGTGTCAATTGTAATAGTTTCAAGGTCAAAGAATCGAACAATTGCATTGGGAATAGTGTGGGAATAGTACTATCAAGATGGCGGCCAATATGGCCGCCGAAACTCAAATGTGTATATCTACGCTCATACAGTAGATAAGCTAGAATGACAAATGAAGTGTCCGATGTGATAAATCCATGGCCAAGGAATCGAACTATCGCATTGGCAATAGTGTGATAATAGCACTATCCAAGATGGCGGCCAATATGGCCGCCGAAACATAAAATGTGCATATCTAAGCTCATAGATAAGCTATAATGACAAATGAAGTGTGCATTGTAATAGTTTCAATGTCAAGGAATCGAACTATCGCATTGGCAATAGTGTGGGAATAGAACTATCTTAGATGGCGGCCAATATGACCGCCGAAACTCAAAAATGTGTATATCTACGCTCATAGATAAGCTAGAATGACAAATGAAGTGTCCATTGTGATAGTTCCAAGGTCAAAAAATCGAACTATCGCATTGGCAATAGTGAGGGAATAGAACTATCCAAGATGGCGGCCAATATGGCCGCCGAAACTCAAAATGTGTATATCTACGCTCATATATAAGCTAGAATGACAAATGAAGTGTCCATTGTGATAGTTCCAAAGTCAAAGAATCGAACTATCGCATTGACAATAGTGTGGGAATAGAACTATCCAAGATGGCGGCCAATATGGCCGCCGAAACATAAATGTGTATATCTACGCTCATATGGCCGCCATCTTGGATAGTTCTATTCCCACACTATTGCCAATGCGATAGTTCGATTCCCTGCCCTTGAAACTATTACAATGGACACTTTATTTGTCATTGTAGCTTATCTATGAGCTTAGATATGCACATTTTATGTTTCGGCCGCCATATTGGCCGCCATCTTAGATAGTACTATTCCCACACTATTCCCAATGCAATAGTTTGATTCCTTGACCTTGGTCCTATAACAATGGACACTTCATTTGTCATTGTAGCTTAGACAAACACATTTTATGTTTCGGCGGCCATGTTGGCCGCCATCTTGGATAGTTATATTCCCACACTACTGCCAATGCGATAGTTCGATTCCTTGACCTTGGAACTATTACAATGGACACTTTATTTGTCATTCTAGCTTATTTATGAGCGTAGATATATTGGCCGCCATCTTGGATAGTACTATTCCCACACTATTGCCAATGCGATAGTTCGATTCCTTGACCTTGGAACTATCACAATGGACACTTCATTTGTCATTCTAGCTTATCTATGAGCGTAGATTTACATAATTTTGAGTTTCGGCGGCCATATTGGCCGCCATCTTGGATAGTACTATTCCCACACTATTGCCAATGCGATAGTTCGATTCATTAACCTTGGAACTATCACAATGGACACTTCATTTGTCATTCTAGCTTATCTATGAGCGTAGATTTATTAATTTTGAGTTTCGGCGGCCATATTGGCCGCCATCTTGGATAGTACTATTCCCACACTATTGCCAATGCTATAGTTCGATTCCTTGACCTTGGAACTATCACAGTGGACACTTCATTTGTCATTCTAGCTTATCTATGAGCGTAGATTTATTAATTTTGAGTTTGGATAGTACTATTCCCACACTATTGCCAATGCTATAGTTCGATTCCTTGACCTTGGAACTATCACAGTGGACACTTCATTTGTCATTCTAGCTTATCTATGAGCTTAGATACACACATTTTGAGTAGTATCTTCTATAAAATACATCTTCATTATGAGCGAAAAAGTAGTAACGTCGAGGCCGAAGTGGGGTAGATTTCTACCCCATGACACTTTGAACTGAAATAACTTTCTCAGACAACATGACATGATGATCGTTTTGGTGTGGGAATATGTCGGGGTGTTAACTTGTAAACATGTGGAACGTCAAGTTATGACTACCTACAGTTACTCCGCAATCAACATCCAAACACCGCTGGGGTAGAAATCTACCCCACTTCGGCCTCCGAAGGTTAAAAACTTAAAATCCTACTGATTAGACGCAGCGCTCGCGAATGAGTTGGTGCTTTTACTTGGCATGTTTAAAATATGATGTTCACGATTACGATGTGTAAATACTAACTATTCGCGGTAACTTAAAAATAATCGTTGGCATAAAACACCTTTAAAACGGTAATAAACTATACTATATATATTCATATATATATAAAACACGCGCGCTGGATCGCAGATTATCCTGGTTGGACGGAAACAGAATTAAATGCGGACAGTCATTTCCTAACGATGTCAACAAAATGTATATAAAAATAAGTAAGTCAATATATGCTCCATTTTGCTAGTGTCTGTAACAGCAAGAATAGGTGTACATCATACATATTAGAAAACAATAAATATACATGTAAGTACAAATTCTAACCAAAACATTTATGTGTCTAGCACCGCGTAACAAAGCCTTATGTCACATAAGATGTGGCCTGTTATGATGCACAAAGCATATAAAGATTTCTTCGCCCTACTGCATAATCTGGCTATATGGGTATATTTCACAGCAGGCGTTAAATTCAGAAATAGAATTAGCGAAAACGAAAGTCATGCAAAATAAAAAAAATTCTTACACAAATATTTTACTAGCAGTCCTGAAGCATATTTGATATTGAGCAGAGCTTAAATTTGACAGATTTGGACTATTGTTTTATTTTAGTTTTTTTACTATGTGAAACACATACAACTTTGATTCCTAAATATTTATAACTCCGTTACTTAATAAATACACAATACAATATACGAACACTGTTTATAATAAGTGATTAATTAGTTTTAAGTTTGCATTAAATTATTACACAGCAACCTAAACTATTTTTACGACAAATTTTCTACATGTACCATTAAATAAATTCATTTTAATAAAAAATAATGAAACGGAGTTGTAGTAACAGAGTTGTAAAATATTCATAATTAGGTCTCCATGCTCACCGGACGAGTTAAGATACACAAAATAGTTAGTTATATATATATACGCAAAGTGCAATAATTACAGTCACTGAGTTGTAAATCTTTTTTATACTATTACATTATTTAGGAAATCCCTTCCTGTATCCGTTCGTTCTATATATACTCAGTCGCTTATGTCATTTCGTTGCTTCCCTTGAAATGCGGAGAGTACGGGTTCGAGCCTTCTCCTCTGAGACAGTTACTGTGCATTGACTTTGAGCAACTATTTCACTCTCAATTGCACAGCACCAACGATTGATGCTTGGTGATTAAACAGTCGGGCTTAATAAATGCACAAAATTTAATATACTATGATTATCCTTCGCGCGCCAATCCATAGATGTCATTAAATAAATACATTTGCGCATCTTAAACACCTTTAACACGCATATTTCCCATTCTATAAATAGAGCCAATGCGTTTTATCCTTGCATCTTATAAAACCAAATCACAATGAGGTCAACTTCCAGAAGATCCATTCCCTAAGACAGAGAGGCAGCGCATGGTGGATAAGCAACTGGATGTCGTTAAACTCTGGATCATTATTATAGTAATTTGAAAAAGTCTTAAGATGACAATGAAATGACATAAACGACTGAGCAGAACGAACAGACTGATCATATGTATTTTGGCTGGCTAGAGTCCAATGTTTCATATGAATAACGCATAGCATAGGTGTTATAAAACGAATTAGTTCCCTTGATCTTCATTCGTTCATTCAGAGCATTTATATAGCGCCCCTTCAAGAAACCACTCAGAAGCGATCTTCCTACTAACAGCGTAGTCACTATAGCTGCGTTGGCTATGGGGCGCAATTGGAACGCACATTAACTTTCGATTGACAGTGCAGCACTCTAACAGCTACACTATAACGAACCCAAATGTAAGGTATAACGCAGGTTCACACCGCTTTTCGACAATGTGTCGTAACAAAAATGATTAGAGTTGCCCTTCCCCTTCCTCCATACGTAGGGTAGTGGCGGAGTTTAAATGGCTTGCATAATTGTTTAGCTAAACCTTGCGGATTCCAACGCCCTTAATGTCGATCATATGCGACAATGTTGGTGAATCTGGCGATACTTGCTTGTTTACTGCTTAACTACAGAACCACTGTGTGGTAAAAAAGACCATTAGCGTCGCCCTCCTCCTTCATCGAGGCTTGGGACTGGCACTGACAGAGTACGATTAGTGGCGAGTAGAGTAAATAATCGGCCCCTGAGCCAACCACCTAAACGATTGGTTCCATTTGTAGCAACCACCCAAACTACTGGTTATTATTACAACTGGAACCTATAAGAAACCACATTCGAAACAAAACCCACAATGAGAAACCACATTTCTACCATACCCACATTCTCGCTGTGACTAACGCGACTAGCAATATTACGCCTTCCGAGGTCAAGGAAAAGAAATATGGCATTGGCAATAGTGTGGGAATAGTACTATACAAGATAAAATGTGTATATCTACGCTTATAGATAAGCTAGAATGACAAATAAAGTGTCCTTTGTGATAGTTCCAAGGTCAAGGAATCGAACTATCGCATTGGCAATAGTGTGGGAATAGTACTATCAAGATGGCGGCCAATATGGCCGCCGAAACATAAAATGTGTATATCTACGCTCATAAATAAGCTAGAATGACAAATAAAGTGTCCATTGTAATAGTTCCAAGGTCAAGGAAACGAACTATGGCATTGGCAATAGTGTGGGAATAGTACTATCCAAGATGGCGGCCAATATGGCCTCCGAAACATAAAATGTGTATATCTACGCTCATAGATAAGCTAGAATGACAAATAAAGTGTCCTTTGTGATAGTTCCAAATAGCTACAAATGGAACCAATCGTTTAGGTGGTTGTCTCAGGGGCAGATTATTTACTCTACTGTGGCGGAGTCACCTGGTGATTAAAGATTATCGCGCAGAGCAAAGTTCATCACACGCGACGGTTAAAAGTTAATAGCAGCGTCTCCACCTACTTTCATTACACTGCCTCTTCTGCTAACGGTGCTCTCTCTGAAACGGATTTAATATACTCAGGAACGAAAAATCTTGCGACCTCTAGCGTTGAAAGCCGGTGGCTGCGCTAGTCTCAAGCGACCCCTAACTGTGTCATTCTCACTCGAGCGACCTCTAACGCTGACTGCTCGCTGGCTGCGCCAGCCTACAGCGACCCACGCGAAATTCTAGCCTGCTCCCCTCCTCTCCACTCCACATAAACGTGTCTGCTTGTCCGCTGCATTTGGCAATAATTAGAAACGAAGTAATTTTGTGTGACGTCACAATATATTTGTCTAGCCGCTGCTCGGCAGCTTCGCGTAACACGGTGCACAAACACACACATCAGACACCCAAACACACACACACACACACACATTACATACACACATTTCTGTGCATTTATATTATTAATATTATAATTCGTTGCGGTAGTTTCGATTTAACGATGTTACGTCTTTAAAGATGTGAATAGCGTCGCCCTCCTTAGCAATCCAGTCTTCGGACTGGCACCACCCGATGTTAGAGCAATTTTCCGTTGTTTATCACCAGTTTGTGGCCGCCAAGGGCCGTTCTCTACGACCTTACCGTTTGTGCTTTCGGTGTTTCTCTCTAGCGATTAAACGCATTGGCTGAATTTATAGCATCGAAGAATGCGTGTTAAAGGTGTCTAAGACGAGAACTCTATTAGCTATAGCTTTGCTACATCTTCGGATTGGCGCGCGCGATGGATGATCATAATATACCTGAACATTTATCGTGAGTGAAGGACTTGCTACAGGTCCCTACACAGTTAGAGGAGACTCGAACACGGACTCTTCACGCTACACATTTGAGCGTTCTGACCAACAGTAGCAGAGTTAATAAGAGTAATTTGCGTAGTTGTAGTAGTAGAAGAAGTGGTAGTTATTAAGCGCCACTGTATAATAACCACGCATCTATTACTGAGCAATTGTGAGTGAAGCACATGATCAAGATCCCTACACAGTAACCGTCTCAGCAAAGGAGACTCGAACGCGTTACATGACGAGCACTCTAACCAATCGGTTGCAGTAGTTTCAGTTTAGCGACACTATGTGAGAACAAAGATCATTAGCGTCGCCCTTCTCCTTTATCCAGACAAACGACTTCCTGAGACGCTGACGCCGACCCCAACTTACCCCACGAGATTCTCGGACACGAGACTGATTAAATGTCATTCATTTGACGTGAGGGTTTGGTTTTTGCTTAGGTTAATTTAGATAGCGCCACTCCATATAATAATTCAGCAGCGCTCTCTGCTCTAGCGATAGCGATGTTAAAAGCCTCTAAGAACAGAAATATCATCAGTTGCAAAGCAATGGATCCTCAACCTACTGTATACGCTGAAATTCCAATACGTTAACCACTTGACCACAGCGCTGCCCAGTTACAACGTCAAATGGAGGTTAATACTCTTTCAGTCTTCCCATAAAAATACGATGGCACCCAAAAGGGTTGCTGACAACGTGGATTGAAATTGTAGCATTGCCCGAGCCTTACGCATTGAGGACGACAGCACCTTACGTTTACAGTAACTCCACTATGATCTAGTGATATAACGCGACTGACGAATTTATAATGGTTTCCCAGTTTAACGGCAGCTTATGACAACATTGGCCGTTGCCGCCGGCAAAGATTAGTTTTGGCAAGGTGTCTAAGGAGACCATTGTATTGGCAAGCGTTTCACGACATCTGGCAGCCAGAACTGTCTCCAGTATCAGTGCAGTGCCAGTCCCAAGTCTGGATGAAGGAGGACGGCGACGCTAATGATCTTTGTTATCACATATCGCTAAACTGAAACTATTGTGTCTCCACTTCGCTTCTAATGGATCGCAATAGACATTACTATAACAGAGTTACGATTCAACCTCATAAGTATGTAAGTAAAAATATTCTTTATTGAGAAGTACTAGCAATCGCACAGCACTGATCATGATCGAGTTATATGCGTAAGACAGTGTATTTAGTATTCTTTCAATTGAAGTAAACCGCAGCCAACTATACAAACATCAGATTCTGTCTGCTTCAACTTCCTTTCCAACCCCATCTATCGACTTCCTGAGCCGTTGACGCCGTCCCCAACTTACTCGGATACGATTCTATTTAAATGTCATGCATTTGACGCCACGGTTTGGTTTTTTGCTTAAGTTAATTTAGATAGCGCCACTCCATATAGTCAGAAGCGCTTTCTGCTTTAGGCATAGCGATGTTTAAAGCCTTTAAGAACATACATATCATCAGTAGCAAAAACAATGGATCCCGACCTCTCCGTTGAAATTCCAACATATTAACCACTACATGTAGACTACAAAAGCGCTTTCCAGTTACAACGTCAAACGGATGTTAATACTCGATCAGCTTGACCATAAAAATACGAATGCACCCAAATGGTTTGCTCACAGCGTGGGTTGACTTTTTATCATTGCCCGAGCCTTATGCATTCACGTCGACAGCACCCTATGTTCTATCTCGATTTGATCTAGCGGTATTTTTTTTATTTATTCCAATATTTAACGACATCCTATAGCTACAAAGGCTGTTGACGTCTTTAAAGTTTTGATGTATTTCAGTTCGTTTTCTTGTAATGTTCTCATAAGTTTTCTTTCTCTTTATTCGTCTTTGATTCTGTTTCTGATAGGATGTTGACATATTTAAAGTTTCTGACGGAATAACTTCAATTTCGTATAATTTCTATCATCAGTTTTCTTTTTTCTTTTCTTGACTTTGATTCCATTTCTGACAGGATGTTGACGCATTTAAAGTATCTGACGGATTAAGTTTATTTCCATATAATGTCAATAACTGTTTTCTCCTCAATCTTATTAACAATATTTGATAGAATATCACATTCATCTATCTAAATTACCATCAAACTATCAATATTACATTTAGAGGCGGTGTTCAATATTCAATATCTATCTATCATAGTACATACAGATTTAATTATTAATATCAACATGACAATCAAAGCAAACCAATTTTAAGCAATGACTAAGGACCAAGAATATTAGAAATATTATTAAGCGTCAATTTTATCCAATACAAGAAAGAAAAAAAAACACATTAAAAACTCACACATTAACAACCAATTAATATGCTATAAGCTTAATCAAGGGACATTATTCCAGAAAAAGTTGATATTTTTTAATCAAGTAACCGTTAGGCAACTATATTTTAACAATTATTTATTGTCGTTACCTAGATTATGTACTTACTCACAGCACTTATAGATATTATTTTAAGTTATAATTACTCTATTTATTTATAATCTCTACATGATTTTCCCATTAGTAATGTTCATGAGTATATTATATACTTCAAAACAAATATCTGGAATAGACAACACATTTTTAGCAGTGCATTCCACTTTTTTCAACGCACATTTTTCAAGTATTAATTTTGATATGTCATGCTTTTTACAAGCAATTAATATATGATCAATGGTTTCAGGCACCTGGCATTCAGAACATAAATCCGTTGTGCTTTTACCTATATGTTTTAACCACGTATTGGTTAAGATATGTCCCATTCTAAGTCTAGTAATTTGAACTTCACGTTTCCTTAGACAATCTATAAATTTTACATTTGTGGATACCAAAGGCTGAATAGATTTATAAAATCTTCCTTTTGATTCAAGATTATATTCAATTTGCCATTTATTAATTACATAACTCCTCATTAATGAATAGATTTCCTTTAATTCTAAATAATTTGTTGAATTAATCTCAGATATTTCCAGCCCCTTTTTTGCCAGCGTATCCGCCATCTCATTTCCAGACAAACCGATATGGCTAGGGATCCATGCTACGAGAACAGTAGGACTACTATGCTTTAGTTTATTAATATTATCTATAAATTCAAGAAATAAATTAGGCCGTGAACAAGACCTATACTCTTTTATTGATGTGGCTACACTCAATGAATCAGTAAATATTATATATTTATTTGCGTTTTCATTTTCATTTTCAATAATCCATTTTATTGCTTCAATTATTGCCGTTAATTCAGCTGAATAAATCGAGGAGAATCTAGCGATAAAACGCGGCTAAAACGCGGCTGATCAATTTGTAAAATTGATCGGATGTGTATTAAAGGTGTCTAAGGATGTCATTGCATTGTCAACGGTTTCACGACATCAAGCATCCAAAGTTCAATTTTTTAATTAAACTATGCGTCAGAATTTGACACAAATGCTGTGCTGAACAGGAAACCAATGCAAGGAACTTGCGCATAGGAGTTATAAGACTTCAAAATCCTCTTTGGTGTACCTCAAGGTTCTATACTCTTGTTCATCCTCTATACCTCTAACATTGTTCACATTGCCTTCAAACACGGCATCCATATACACCTTTATGCTGACGACACACAACTCTATATTAAACTTGCTGCCAAAGACTTTGATAATAACTAGAGCTGTAATATGCCAAAACTAATCTTTGTCGGCGGCAACGGCCTATGTTGTCATAAGCTGCCGTTAAACTGTGGACACACTTTGATAATGCAATGTTTCGCTTAATAACTTGTTTCACTGAAATCCAATCATGGTGTGCATCCATGCGCCTTAAACTGAATGCCTCCAAGACAGAACTTATCTGGTTTTACCGCAACCCGTTACCTAACTCACAATTATTCCACACTGTACTCAATCTTAGCCCAGATTGCTCCATCAAACCAGCTGATGTTGTCCGAGACCTTGGTGTCCTCCTTGATAACTCGCTGTCTATGAAAACTCATATCTCCTCCATAACCAAATCCTGTTTTTTCCATCTCAGACGCATTCGGCAAGTCAAGAAAAGTCTTAACGAGAAATGTGTTCGTACCCTAGTACAGGCCCTTGTCATTTCTAGAATTGACTACTGCAATTCAGTCCTTTGTGGTCTTCCTGCATCTACCCTTCAACCTCTTACAGCTGTTCTTCATTACGCTGCTAAGCTTATCAAGAACCTAAATCCTCGGGATCACGTCACACCAACCCTCCGTGAACTACACTGGCTTCCCATACAAGCTCGAATCAATTTCAAAATTTGCCTTCTAATGTACAGAATCTACACAAACTGTTCTCCTGCATACCTTTCTTCACTTGTTACACCCTGTTCCTCTCTCCTATCCAGACGAGGGCTACGTTCATCGTCTCAAGGTGGTTTTGTTGTGACACGATCACTCAAAAAACTTGGTAACAGGGCATTTGCGCTAGCCGGCCCGGCTGAATGGAACAAACTCCCTGTCTTTATCCGCAAATCCTCAACTTTATCGATTTTCAAAACTAACCATAAAACACATCTGTTTAAGATTTACTATGATTGATTTTTCTATTACGCGCTTTTGTGCAAGATTCCAATTTTGTTTAGGCGCGCTATAAATAAATATAATAATAATAATAATAATAATAATAATAATAATAATAATAATAATAATAATAATAATAATAATAATAATAATAATAATAAGACAAATTAATTCCATTGTAGTGAGGTGGCTTAGTGAAATTATCGCAACCTATTTGGCCGCGCTGGGGTTGGGAGCGCCTCCGAGTAGTTCCCTTGAAGAGGCGCTATACAAATTCGAGTAATGAATGATCATTTACGCTATTATATGAAAGACGATCTTGCCAAATGCCGTATACTCGGGTGGTGCTCCTTTGGAACGGAGTAGAAGGAGGAGGACGAGGAGGAGGAGGAGGGAGGAGGAGGAGGAGGAGGAGGAGGAGGAGGAGGAGGAGGAGGGAGACGCTGATATCTCTCGTATGATGCAGCATCACTAAAATCAAAGTGTGGCTACGGATGAAAATATAATTATACAATCTAACATCTCATTAGAATAATAAGTTAAAAGTCAATGTAATTAGCCTTGGCAGCAGCAAGGTGTCGCCAAACAATGAATAAATACAGTTTTCGTCTTAGACACCTTTAACACGCATTCTTACGATTCTATAAATTCAGCAATTGGTCCAATCGATAGAATACCTCAAATCCCGGTCGACACGTAGGGTTAATTAAGCGTCACAAGCCCTTGGTGGCCATTAAGTGTTTATAAACAACGGGTAAAATGTCTGGCATTGGATGGTGGCGCATAATAAATGACTGATAATAACAGTAATGATAATTAATAGGATGGAATTTGAATGCACAGAGGTTTGAACAGTGAATAATACATTCGGTGGTTCTCTTATTCTATCCTTCCATCAGTCCTTCGTTCGTTTATCCTTCGTGACTATCCTGAGGAACAATTCCTCTTCTTATTCTAAGTGCTATGGCTAACCAACTGCTTAAATGATTTTCAGTAGGCAGAACTTACGTTCCAATAAAATGCAGTGCACTGTATAGCAGTTGTAAAACGATCGCTATATTTTTTAAATCCTCCATACGTGAATATTATCTCAAAATTACTAATTATTCCAAGGTAAACCACGGTAACCATCTGTGGCATTTAATTCATTTTAAAAGGTAACCCGAGCCAAACCCGTCCTTTGACTCCCCACCTACCAGTAACTCTAAAACACACCCTATTTACTTAACCCCTCCCATATAGTTAGTCTAAACCACACCCTGATCACTCAACCCCGCTCAACAAGTAACTATGAACCAACCCCCAATTACTCCTCCAAGCAACTAATCTTAAACCAACCATGTGTCACTCACCCTCTTTCAACCACTAACTCTAACAAAAACCCCAATAACTTACCTCTTCTCGACAAAGATCCTTAACGCCTACACACGAACCGATACAGCTGTCCACATGGCCGGGGTCATGCCCCTGTCGTCCGATCGGTTATACTCCTTCCCTCAGGGCCTCTGTGTGTATCCCTTTCGAGCAGCATCGTGGAATCTCTTGGCCGATGACACTACAGTCCAACGAAAGGAAACTGTAAAGTAGAACCAGTTTACACTGTAATATAAAAATATTTAGACATATCGTTCAAGGAAAAGGAGATATTCAGCAGTTGTGCATAATATATAATGTATACCTCAGATAGACAAATGGAGAGACAGACAGACAGATGCACAGACATAGAGGGACGGAAGCAGAGCTATAGACTGTCAACCAGGCAAGAAGGAAGACAACCACACATTATCTCTCCCTCCGCTTCAGTTCTAAGTACCTTCCACCGCTGCTGTCTGACTGTCTGCCTGCTTGACCCTTGAATATGACATAAAAAGCGATTCTGAGCTTATGTAGGCCTACCTGCCCACTTAATTTTTATTGACTGAGCGCCTGTGAATGAGGTAGATCCCGAAACCGAACTTATCAGGGAGCTGTATCAATCTGGTGTATAAACAGGCGCTCAGTCAAAGAGAATCAATAGGCAGGTAAGATGGCATCAGCTCAATCCAACACAAAAAATTAAATTAGAAATTCATACAATTAACATTATGAACAAACCAATTCAATTGCTTTATTGATCAAGCACTATTCGGTGACGTAACGAAACTGCTTCATTTATACCGACGGTATAAAGCCTTTTAAAGGTGTCTAACGACATAGGCCTAATTGTATTATCCATTGTTTACCGAAATCTTACGGTTTCCAGTACCGGTACTGTTGATCTTGCGTTATCAGAGTAATATATGCATGCATGTATCGTAAACGTTATCTCGAGATTTCTAAAACGCCCGAGAAAACTAAGTAGAGGAAGCGAGCTTATTCATGGACGCTCAGTCAAAACAGAGTCGATAGGCAGTCAAACTTACTGAGACATGCGACAAGCGATTAATAAGTAAACATCAACTCATAATACAGTTCTTAGGACCATTTTGTGGCCTCTGTTGGGGTCGTTGAGATCCAGCCTGTATCACGAGAGTAGAGGGACGGGATGTGGAGATTAGGATTGGCAAAGCAATCTCGAGGGTTAATCGTACTCACCTGAATAATCTCAATCCACGTGATGGAACAAAGAAACTTTGGCAGACAGTTAACCAACTTACAAAAAAGACGTCTACCCGTGTACCGACTAGTGTGATTACAGCTGAAGAACTTAATTCTCATTATGCTAAAACCTCTACTGATGCTGAATACATTAATACTCCTCTTCGATCGACCGCTGAGCCTGGAGATTCTCTTCTCTCCGAAATGAATGTATTCTATCTTCTGGACCGGCTTCATGCCACTGCTGAGGGTTTTGATGCCCTTCCTGCATGGTTTCTTCGAATTCTGGCACCCATCATTGCACCCATCCTCACTCACTTGATCAACAATTCTCTAGCAACTTCACACGTGCCTAACCAATGGAAGATTGCAGTCATTCATCCAATACCTAAAGTTCCTGATCCTGCTTCTCCAGCTGATTATCGTCCGATATCCGTGGTGCCTATCCTTTCACGTCTTGTTGAACGAGCAATCGTACGCACTTATATCTACCCTGCGTTCCAAGTACCACCTACATCAGAGAATCTAGCTGATCAATATGGATTCCGGCCTACAGGATCAACTACTGCTGCCTTAATCGCCCTCTTACATCACATTACTTCCCTCTTACAGGAACATGAATTTGTCATCATGGTCTCAATGGATTTTTCCAAAGCATTTGACACTATTCGTCATCACACTTTGTTGGAAAAGCTTGGATCTATTGATATTCCGGATCATATTTTCAATTGGCTTTCAAACTATTTTCATGACCGCAAGCATATCACCAAGTTTCAAGGAGAAGTCTCGTCAATTGCATTCATAAATGCTAGTGTTGTTCAAGGATCTGGGGTTGGACCTGGATCCTACGTAGTTGGGTCGGCTGACCTTCATCCCAAAAACAGATTTAATATTCTTGTTAAATATGCTGATGATACCTATTTATTAGTAGGATCATCTAATATTGGAACAGCTGCCGAAGAATATGACCATGTGGCATCCTGGGCAAAAACTAATAATTTGAAGTTAAATCCATCTAAGACTCGTGAAATAATTTTCTCAAAAAGGGGTTTCAAAGCATCATCTATACCTATTGTCATCCAAGGTGCTGAAAGGGTTGACACAATTAGAGTGCTAGGGATTACCCTAAGTTCTGACATGCGCATGACAAAGCATACTGAAAAAGTCCTTGCCTCAAGTTCCACTTCTCTATACGCCCTCCGTGTTTTGAGAGATCATGGCATGTCTACTTTCGCATTGCATGATGTTGCTATGGCAACCACTGTTGCACACCTAATGTATGCCTCCCCTGCCTGGTGGGGGTATGCCAGTGAGACTGATAGGAATAAATTACAGAGTATGCTAAATAGGATGAAACGGAGAGGCTTCCTCTTATCTACTACCCCTAGCGTTGTAGATATGTCCCAAGCTGCTGATTCTGGCTTATTTCGGGCTATTTGTGGGGAATCATGTCATGTTCTCCGAGGAATTTTCCCGCCTACACAGCAAATCAAATATAACTTACGACCCAGAATTCATAATTTTAATCTCCCAATCAATGATAAATGTAATTACATACCAAGAATCTTGTTTAAAGATACATATTAATTGTATTATAATTACTTGTATCTGTTTTGAATTATTATCTTTAGCCTGACTCTATTAGCTAATTGTGTTACTTGTAACCTGTTGCGTTTTGTCAACTGGATTATTTTGAAATTAAACGAATATGATGAGATTAGCCATGTGTAATTGATTTAAATAAGAAATTAATATTAAGAGTTAGACGACATCTGATCGCATCCACGTCAGTTGACGTCGATAGGAAATCTTTTTATGCAATTTGACCGAATTTTGAACCCCAAATCGGTTTTCGCCGGATTTTCACCGAGACCGATTAATCGGAATCATTCATGGGCTACCGATACAAATACCAACAGAAGAAATATTTTTGACCAAAAGAATTTCTTTTTTCATTAACACATAATAGCTATCTGCTTCGGTGACCTTCTGCGATAATTTTTATCACTGAAAATTCGTGTAAACTAATAAAATTCTGACTCGACTGATTAACAAAAATGGCGGACATGCAAAACCGTAAATATTATTAAATTAGTTCTTTGGAACGAATTGAAAATAAATATTGCCGATTTATCGGATGGACTTCGGAATCGGCAAAAATGTAGGCCAAATTTCCGGTATTGAAAATGGCCAAAATACTGCCAATCGTTCGTAGTCCAGTTCTCACTCTTTATGCAAACTATGATATTCACGACCATTAGAAATTGTATTGGATCCACAGTTTAACGGCAGCTTATGACAACATAGGCCGTTACCGCCAACAAAGAGCTTGTGTGACCGAGAATCTTGTGGTGTAAGTTTGGTAGACTTCAACTGCTCAGATAGTCGCTAGATGGCGCTAACGCCGGACAAGGTATTTCTCATTTTGTACACCTTTAAAACGACTACGATGTAACTTACAAATTCTTCAGTTACGTTTTGTCGCACGGTGTAGCTTGAATGGGGTCGACGTCAGCAGCCTTGGAACCCGGAAGGTTATCGTTAGCTATCGAATACTATCAATCTATACAGTTCTATAGTAAATTATTTACAGAATAGCAAATATTATTTACTATTCGATTTATTCAGCTGAATAAACAATCATATAATTGAATCAATTGACTGCAATGTGAGTTCATCAACTGCGCTGGAATCCGCAAGATTCAGCTTCGTAATCGATAATACTTCAATCTAGACAGTCAACAACCCATTTGGATGCAATCGTATCTTTGTGGGTAAGCTGAAAGGGTATTCGTATCGGAGTGTTCCTTAGTGTAGTGCCCAGAGTGCTGGGCTATCAGCTGTTTTCCTGTATCTGTTAGTTCTGCTCAGTCGCTTATGTAATTGTTCTGCCAACTTAGCTTGATCTACCCACCAACAACGTACGGATACAGTACTCATAATTGCTGCGTTGACTAGGAGGCGCAAATGTCGAACCAATTTCTGGCCTGGCTGGGTTTTGAACCCAACGTCTCGATTGACAGTCCAGCACGCTAATCACTAGACACAATGAGCTGAGGTGACTGATAAGTCTAGCTGCCCTGATGAAATCGTTGAACCTAATCTATTTATCTGGACATTTGATATAGCGCATTTTCAGTCAACACAGAATCTTTCGGTCTGCGGCGCGCCTTGTTGGTTCCATTCCTCGCTATGGTAGCGTATCCTCCTACATGCATCATACTCTACACTGGCTTCCCCTCCGGCAGCGTATGCTATATCAGCTTTGCTCTCTCGTCTGGCAAAGCGTCTTGGGGTCAGCTCCTCGCTACTTATGCACAATCTTCACTCTCTCTTCTTCTTTTTAAGGGTCGCTCAGCCCTCCGTTCCTCTTCTCGGGATGACTTCTTGGTTCCACATGCCCGCACTGCTACTATGCAGCGCCGAGCATTCGCTGTTGTTGGTTCAACAGCGTGGAATGTCTTGCCATCTTTCCTTCGGTTATCTCCTCGCATTCACTCGGCTTCCTTCTACACCCAATTGAAGACTTTTCTGTATGATCAGGCCTGGCTTGGGAGCGCATCTGAGTAGAGCCCTTGAAGAGGCGCTATATAAATTCTATGATTGATTGATTGATTGGTTGTGGCAGGTTAAGATGACCAGTCTCCGTCACAGTCGCCGATATATGAGACAAGAAATTTCTTTGAACAACTCCTCTGAAACAACGCAGCACTCGTTAATAAGCTGGTGCCCTGAGCTTAGCTTCCAAGTGGCGCTTTAGTAATTTCGATATTACGATTATAAGCAAACAATGTTTAACTGTTGCATTCGGTTTGAAGAGCCTTTCAAGTCGAGTTCATCTTGCAAAGATCGATAATACATTAACATCGTTAAAGAAAAGGCGGTTTCCAAATTTATAACGAACGCGAAGAACGTTTTAAAGGTGTTTAACGACACAATCGCTTAATCCACTGTAGGCCTATAACAAAATTAGTGTTTTGATGCATTAATCGTAATCGTAATCTTGAGATTTATACAGAGTCATAGAAAGTTAATTAGAGGGAACAAGATAATAACAGGCGCTCAATCAACCTCCCTCCTGCTTGCCTGTATATATTTCTGCATCCATCCCTGTCTATCTGTCTGTCTGTCTCCTGTCTGTCTCCTGTATGTCTGAGTGTCTTAGTTGTATGTCCACGTAAGGTACGCATGTACATTCAAAACGGCTGAATTTTTCTTTTCACTGAAAGATAAGTTTAAATAGACGCTACATAAAAGAACCTAGTTTTTGTACATTTGAGGCCGCTGTCGTCGGCAGAAATTATGTTGGCATATCACAACCCTTAATGTTAGTCGTTTGCTGTTTGACGACACTGTTTCACAAAGAATATACTTACTTACTTTACTTATAACACGGTTGATTAGCGTCGTCTAGGAACTGGTACTGCCACAGTTTGATTATTAATACAGTTGTTATTATTAATATTTATTTATTTCACCAAAGTTTAACGTCGTCCTATGACATCAAAGGCCGTTGACGACAATACAGAAATATAAAATACAATCAGAACCAGAAACTTATAGCATCCGAACGATACCATTAAAGGTGTCGAAACAGAGCTTTACAATTTCACTAATATTCAATATTTTCGCAATATATAAAGTAATTCATCTCAAATTGTCTGTGATTATTATGTTCTGACAAATTTCATTAACTAACATAGCATACATGTATTACACTGTGTCCACGATAAAGTAGACCCCTAGACTTTGTTAAATATCTTGGTCAATTGTACTACTATAGGTACTAAATTTGGTGCACATGAACTTCAGCCTATTCTATCTAAACCCTGCAAATTTTATTACAATTGATGCAACGGTTACGATGATATACCCTTATGAAATTGGGTGGTTCAGGAACCAAGTTACCAACACGTAAAACGCATAGAATTACGTCATTTTTCTGGCTACCGCAGGGATAGGCTGTTGTTTATAAGCGTCATTTTCGGAAACAATTAGACTACGAGACCTGTTTTACGTAACAGTAACAGTAACAGTAACAGTAGTTGGTTGTAAAGAAATGGTTTTCAGTGCAGAGGACAAGATTTTAATCAAGAAGTTGAGAGAGACGAAGGGGTATGGCGTAGGAGACTCATTACAGAATTTCCAATGAAAAATTGGTCCCTAGCTGGTGTCAGCAAGCTGTTAAAAAAGATTGCCACAACCGGATCAGTTGCAAGGAAACCACGAGACGCAAACAAAACCATGGACGCAAACAAATATCAATGCTGTCGGAGAGCTGGTGCTGAGTCAGGATGATCAGCCGCGCACGCATCTGTCGATTACGTGTTGGTAACTTGGTTCCTGAACCACCCAATTTCATAAGGGTATATCCACGTAACCGTTGCATCAATTGTAATAAAATTTGCAGGGTATAGATAGAATAGACTGAAGTTCATGTGTACCAAATTTAGTACCTATAGTACTACAAATGACCAAGATATTTCACAAAGTCTAGGGGTCTACTTTATCGTGGACACAGTGTATAATTGATTCAGGTATTCCTTTAAACTGTCCATGTACAATAACCAAACCATATTATATGCAATATTGGATAACTAAAGTTGAATGATAGTAATATTGTAATATGCATATTCATTCACCAATAAGTAATGTTTATACTTTACTAACATTAGGTTCTTATTATTATGACATAACATATTTTAAACAAAACAAAAAAATCAACAGTTGAAAAGAAGTTGTCTATGGATATTTCAGTAACCAGCATTGTACACAGAATTGTAATATTATGCAACATAGTATCTATCTGATACAGTGACCAAATCACACCATTTGTAATATAAAATACTGAAGAACCAAAGTTGAATAATAGTAATATTATAACCAGCATTGCAACCAACATTGCAACACAGTACATAATTGCATAATAACAATGTATTAGTAAAAGACCAATCAAATATTTACAGATTTGAATAAGATACAAAACCATTCAACTTAAGAAACCTAAAATATCCATTTACAAAATTTTACCTTTATTAATTATCTTAACTAACCTATACACTTCATTCTGAAATAAATTCACCGTCAAAAGGGTTTTAATAGAAATTTCATGTTTATATAATTGACATTTATTTCTCAAATCCTCCGAAATATCTTCTTTTTTACATTCAAGTAAGAGATGATGAATTGTCTCCCTGACATTACAAGTATCACATAGACCGTTAGCATGCCTTTTTATAATGAATAGTCTTTGATTAGTATTGACCATTCCTAGACGCAATCTAGAAATTTGAACTTCCTTATGCCTGTAAGGTTCTAAATATTTTATATCTGTACTTACAATTGGACAAATTGATTTATAAAAATGACCTTTGTTATCATTACTTTATTCTAGTTGCCATTTATTTATTATATAAAGTTTGATTAAAGTAAACATTTCCTGAAGTTCAAGATAATTAGTAGAATTTATGTGATCAATAGCTAGAGCCTCTTTAGCCAAAGTATCTGCTCTATCATTGCCTGTCAGATCAATATGACTTGGGATCCAAATAAATCTTAATTGAGTAGACTTTAGTTTATTAATGTTACATAGTAAATAATTTAATAAAGTAATAACTCCCAGGCGCCTAATTTATATTGTAGTTACATAGCGTTATAAAGGTGTCTAAGAAGACCAAGGCATCAGCAATTGTTCAGCGACATTTTATGTTTCCAGGGCCATTAAAATAGAACAACGTTCTTCGCTCAGTCAAAACAAAATCTGTAGGTAAGTGAATGACGTCAGAATATGTTCTAGGTGAAGATCGAAGGGTCAGGCAGGCAGACAATCAGTCGTTTTGGTGGATGGTGCTTAGGATTGGAACAGCAAGATGGGTGGTGAAAGAGGGCTGTGGATGAAGACTGTCTATCTGTTGATATTTATGCCTCTGTCTGTATGTCTGTCTGTCCATCTGTCTTTCTGTCTCTCTGAGAATGTAAGTCCATCTGAGCTATGTTATTTATAGATAAGGGGTTACAGAGGAAGGACATTTCGAAGGACTATGACCGATCGGACGACAAGGGCATGACCCCGATCATGTGGGCACTGCATCCGGTCACGTCGAGGCGTTGAAGATCCTTGTCGAGACGGGGTAAGTCAATGGGAGTTTGGTTACGGTTAGTTGTTTCAAAAGACAAAGAAGTAAGCAAGCAAATGTAGCCCTACATTCCCTCTACAGAATGGCTTATTTGTTTTTTTGAAGAAAAATGAATACGCTATAGTCGAAAAACCAAGGTGGTTATCCACCCCGCCCTGGTACCTCGGGTATATCGGGTATAACTTTTGAACGGCTTGAGATACCACCATGATGTTTACCTCAAAATGTGCGCAAATGAACCTGTTACAGCTACCTAAAATGTTAAAATTATATTCCTTATGAAAAACAGTTATGCATAAAAACCTAGCGTTGAAGATCCTTGCCGAGACGGGGTAAGTCACTGGGGGTTTGGCTACAGTTAGTTGTTGATAGAGCATGAATGACAAAGGTTTGGTTTAAGATTAGTAGCTTCATGCGACTTCATTCGTTTTTCTAGCGACAGGGTGAATCGTTGCGATTACTTCGGTCGAAAGGCGCTACATCATGCGCTGGAAACGGTCACGTGGGCTGCGTGGTATTTCTCGTCGCATTCTAGGTCAACATCTGGTCACTTGACAACAACTTCAACACACCACTAGACGTCGCTGCAATCCACAATCGTCGAATGACCGTGGTCAGCTGTCTGGACAAGGCGGCGACTGACCAGCAACGTCCGAACCGTCAAGAAGCAGCGAGAGTCGGCCATCCGTGACGCTGAGAGACGAGCCAAGCTCTTCGAGAAGTCGCCTCAGGATATGAAGGTCGCAGGAGCCGACGGCATGAAGCTTAGTTCGAGTAGTAGCTTCCCGTCCTATCTTCATCTTTTGGCGTATAACCATTCCTAGTTCCAGTCCAAATATTCAAGATGTATCTTAAAACCACTGGAGAACAATTGAGATCAAAGACATATACCGCTCAAGAATCAATTCAAGCCATACCCTATCTGCATTCAATCCGATTATTTACTATTAGTATTATTTATTATTATTACGCATTTATTTGGAGCCACCATACAATAACCGATGATAGACATTTATCCGCTGCGTATCTCCATTCCGTGGTCACGAAGGGCCGTTGACGTCGATTTGCCGAATGACCAAGAACTATTCAAGATTATTTATTTATACCAACGTTTAACGTCGTCTTATGACAACAAAGGCTGTTGACGACAACTATTCAAGATAAAACGCATTGAACTATTCAAGATAAAACGCATTGAACTATTCAAGATAAAACGCATTGGCACTATTTATAGCATCGAAAGAATGAGTTTTAAAGGTGTCTGAGAGGAACACCGTGTTATCCATTATTAAAGTAGACCTTGCCCTATTAGAGAAGAGCCACAGAATCGAAAGATTAAGCGCAGTTCCTTTTTACAGCATCTGAAGGAAGCGTGTAAAAGTGTTTAAGACGAACGCTCTATTAACTATAGCGTAGCGACATCTTGAGAACGTCAAGGGACGTTTAGCGTCGAATTTGTCATGATGAAAGCCATTATTAAATATTGAATGCGGTTTAGATTAAATGCAGTTACGTTGCTCCCAATTTTATAGCATCATAAGGAAACGTGTTAAAGGTGTCTTAGGTGTATCAGTAATGTTTTCTGCTCTGGCAAAAGAAGGCTGTTGTCTAAAGTGCTTAGCAACGCATGTTTGTTGACAACTTTTATGACTTTAAAATCGCTATGGCAAATGAGACTATTTTTAGCAAGCTAAATGCATACACTTTCCAATGACTTATTGCACGCACATTGGATATTTTTTATTATTATTGCCACAGTTTAACGTTGTCTTATGACAACATAGGCCGTTGCCGCCGACAAAGATTTTTTGGCATATTACAGCTCAATATTAATTGGCTGAATTTATTGTATTGTATTGTATTTGAACACTTGTTATAGCGCCTCTACCAGATTGCCCATTCAGAGGCGCTCCCGACTACTGCGCGAACGCTGAATCGGAGTTTCACGCCGAAGCGCATGAGCAATTGCGAGTGAAGGACTTGCCCAGGGTCCCTACGCGGAGACTTTTGAGGTGGATTCGAACCCGCAACCCTCCAGCTGCAAGGCACCGAACATACCCCTAAACCACCGCGCCCCAGTTGTATTGTGATGTGTTGTGTTGTGTGTTGTATTGTACTCCACGTTTATAATGCGACCGAGCCACCCGCAGTAAAGATCCGAGAAATTAATCTCTGATAAACCGACCCGACCCGACCGGCTAGCGAACCCGGGGCGCCGACGTGACGAGCGGGCTACCAACCCACTCGGCCACTCAGGATCCTTAAAGCTTCTGCAAAGAAGCGTTTATAGGTATCTAACACTATTCCGAGCGTCATTAGGAAGATCTTAGGAGCAAATTCATCAAGGGAGCTAAAACCCCTATTCGTAATTTTTTGCATTGGCATCCTGTTCAGCAAAGTATTTGTGTCAAATTGGGTCTCATACATTATAAAACATTGAACTCTGGTCGCTAGATTGCGATAAAATTTCGAAAATTGTATGTTCTGGAAAGACACCTTTAATAAGCCTTCAGTCGATATTATAATTTCGTCATTTGCGTTCTATCGCTAGACTAACACGAAACACCATGAAAATGACGTCGACGTCAATGGCCTTGGAATACGCAAGGTTGAGCTGAACAATGGATTATGTTAGTTCATAAAATGCTGTCAGCAACCCATTTGGGTGCCATCGAAATGTTGTGGTTGTGATGGTGTGGTCACTAATCCAGACCGGCACCATCTGAGGATGTCTCAATGGCTATGAGTTGCATTCATGTAAAGTAAGTAAGTAAGTGTATCCTTTATTAACCCTCGGGCTACCAAGGGGGGGGGGTGGTTACCTCCCTACGTTTTATGCATAATTCTTTTTCATATGGAATATAATTGTTACGTTTTAGGTAGCTGTAGCAGATTCATTTTGAGGTAAACATCATGATGGAATCAAAGCCAAGAAAAGAAAAAGAAAACTGTTGATAGAAATTATTATATTTCAGCTCTTTTTTGGCTATATCAGCTCTTTTTTTGACTATATCAGCTCTTTTTTTGGCTATTTTAGCTCTTTTCAAATATGTTTACAAAGTTATTAACAGTACTTCTTTAAGTTTTCTAAAATAACATGTAATGCTATTTGCAAACATAAAATCAGCACAGATGTGTAATATATATAATATACATGTATTATATACACATTTTATTTTAACATACATCTATTTACAAGAATGCATGTTAACAATTATTTACATGACAGAATACTTAATTAAACATTTCATTAAACATTTTCCTATGAAACAATGTAATATCATTAGAAAATGCAATGAAATAATGAAATGACCATTAATCACACATATTTTGTGTTTATTGGTATTTTAATCATAAGGAATGTGTTCAACTATATGTTTGTAATAGATTTGATCTGATACTAATATTTATGACAATAATTATAGTATTTTTCCTTTATTAATGATTTTAACAAGATTATATACTGCACTCTGCAAACATCCCACATCAAGCAGAGATTTTAAATTAAATTCTGATTTATAACTATTACATTTATCTTTTAGAATATTTGAAATATTTTCCTTTTTACACTCCAATAGAATATGTTCTATACTTTCCGTAACCTCACATGTATCACATAACCCATTAGGGTGCTTTTTCATTTGAAATAGTTTTTTATTAGTAATGGCAACACCTAGTCTCAATCTACTAATTTGTACTTCTTTATGCCTATATGGATCAGAAAAATTTTATATTAGTAGAAACAAGTGGGCATATGGTTTTATAGAAGTTCCCTTGCTTTTCAACGTTATACTCTATTTGCCATTTATTTATTATATAGTCTTTAATAAAAGTATTCATCTCTTGTGATTCTAAGTATTTTGTGGAATTAATATTATCTAAATTGAGTGCTTCCTTTGCTAATTTATCTGCTCTTTCATTACCACTTATGTCTACATGGCTTGGAATCCATGCCATTTTTATTTGATTAGGTTCCAATCTATTCAATTGCATCATCAGTTCGTTAAATAAATTGGGTCGTGAATCAGATTTATTTTTCTTAATAGAAGTAAGTACACTTAGTGAGTCGGATAATATTACATATTGGCAGTTCTTATTATTCTCAGTGTTTAGTATCCATGTTACTGCTTCTTTTATTGCAGTTAACTCTGCTGCATAGATGCTGGATCCATTACATAATCTAAACTTTCTATCTAAATCTATACTTGGAATTGTAAAAGCTGCAGTAACAACTTCGTCTGCCTTTGACCCATCCGTCAATCTAGAGATTAAACGCAGTGGATAGATTTATAGCCTGAGAAGAAGGCGTGTTAAAGGTGTTTAAGACGAGTACTGTTTTATTCATTATTTCGAGTCATCTTGGGATTGTCGCGCAAAGGATAATCATAATATATTTGTGTATTTATTAAGCCTATACATTAACTGTCCTACAGGAGAAGGCTCGTACCCTTACTATCGGCGTTACAAAGGAAGCACTCAACAAAGCTGCCACGGTGTCCTAGGTAAATTTCAATAAATTCTTTCAACGGAAACTCATTAGCGGCGAGGGATGGAAGTGGACCTCTTGACGTCTGAAATCTCTACTGTGAGGTGGAGTGCCCCTCGAATCAGACAGAGGGTATACAAAGGTCGCCAGACTGTATGGATGTTTGTGTGTTCCGTAGAGTAACAGCGTCCATCTGGTGAGCTTTGCTAGAATAACCACACATATATATAAATTAGATTATTATAAATTATTAAAAAAGATTAGATCATATCAGACTAGATTCGATTGAAATAGTATAATAATTAAGATCAGTTCACAATTCATTTGATCTGGACGATTAGTTTAGATAAGATTAGGAAAGTTAATATTATGATTAGCCTAGATAAGATTCGATCACAACAATAATGTTAAAAATGATTAAATTAGATCAGTTTACTCTATGATTAGATATTAGGATGATTAAGGATGAGGTCATACACTAATAAGTCATAACAGATAAGATGATTTTATTAAATGAGTAGATTAGTTTTGGCCTACTGCAAAGCGCTGTCTCCATCTTCTCGCTCTACTAGTCTAATCTGGCAGTTTCTCTTCTTCCTTTGCGTTTCTCGAAACCTGCTTCCTTTCGCGGGGCCTTTTCTGAACGGTTCACCCTACCACTATGTAGCGCCTCTTCATAACCTCAAAAAGGCAATGACCCTCTTTAATCCACGTAGACAGGGTCGACTTAAATGCCTCAACAGGTCGCTGGATCCCGTTAACGGTTAGATCATTCATAATGCGATGCCTTTTGGACACTTTTAATAGGTATCCGACCGACAATATAAATAGGCATGCTGAGCCGCACCGTTAGAACAAGAGCTGTATTATGCCAAAACTAATCTTTGTCGGCGACAACGGCCTATGTTGTCATAAGCTGCCGTTAAACTGTGGATCCATCCATCCACCGATAGATCGTCTGAAACAAGATAAAGTGAGTTAAGCCTAGGGGCGTCTACACCATGTAAACCTTTGGGGCAAATGCTCCATCCCAGAAATAGGGGGAAGACCTCGTTGCGTAATTAGGGAATTCAATATTTTTAATGCCGCACCATGGGAAGGGGCGGAGGGGGTAGTTGCTCCAGTGACTTAGGGGGGATAGACGCCCCTGGTTAAGCCTAATGATCTTTGTTATCACACAGAGTCGTTAAACTGAAACAAATAATATTATACGCATCTGACACCTTTATGCTGTAAATTAAAGACGTTTTTAAGGTGTCCAAATGATATCGCATTACGCATTATTTAACGGCTTGATCGTTAGATCGAACTCCGCCACTGGCCGTTCGTGCATTGCACAAACGTGATTAGTGCCAGCCACTGCCAGTCCCAAGCCTGGATAAAGGAGGAGGGCGACGCTAATGGTCTTTGTTACAACACAGCTAGTCGTTAAACAGAAAAACCACAACCATAGTTTGATCGCTTAAAAAATGAAGTTAGTCAAGTGTAAAGTGAAGTGTAGTCGATGTAGACGGACCTGGAATCCACAACGCTTGCCAAAAGCAATGGATATTATCCTCAGAATCTACCCAGTTGGGTGCAATCGGTTTTTATGAGGTACTGACATCTGATTTACGTTGTGACCAAAGTGCACTATGCTGTAATGGTTAGCGTGGTAGAGTGCAAACTGCAACACTAGGGTTTCTAAAGAAATATTTTGTTATCGCTGATATCTTTGTTCTTTCTTACTTTTAAATTGCTATAATTATGGAGTGTCGTAAATTAAATTATCTTTAGAAATAAATTATGAAACTCGGTCTTCAAATATTGGACATTCTATCAATATCAATATCTTGTGAGGTAAGCTTAAGCAATGGTCGACGTCAACGGTTCAGGAGGTCGCTAGATGGCGTTAAACGCTGAACAATGCGATGCCCTCCCTAGACACCTTTAAAACGACTTTGATTCACGTTATAAATAAATTAATTATAAGAGAGCTGTAATATGCCAAAACTAATCTTTGTCGGCGGCAACGGCCTATGATGTCATAAGCTGCCGTTAAACTGTGGACACACATAAGCTGTAATATGCCAAAACTAATCTTTGTCGGCGGAAACGGCCTATGTTGTCATAAGCTGCCGTTAAACTGTGGACACACACATCATCAGTTTAGTTTGTGGTTTGGTTACTGCATCAGAGTAGCTACTATGTTGCATAATATTGCAGTACTGTGTTGCAATGCTGGTTATTGAATAAATATGTTATGCAATATTAATAAGAACCCCATGTTAGAAAATTGTAAGCATTACGTATTGCTTATTGATTATCCATGTTTCAATATTAATATCATTCAACTTTTTACTTCAATATTGCATGTGGTATGGTTTGATTAATGTATTACAGTAGCTATTATGTTGCATAAGAACTCAGCATAGTTTTGTGTGTGTGCAATAACAGATCTATAGTTTTAATTGAATCTATTGAAACCATACTTTAATCAATTATAATCAGGGATGGGCAGTAATTGAAATTACGTAATTGAAATTACTTGAAATTGAGCAATTTTGTAATTTGTTAATTTGTAATTCAATTACTTTTCCATGTATTTTGTAATTTGAAATTACATTTCATGTCCCAAAGTAATTTGTAATTTGTAATTCAATTACATTTTTCCAAGTAATTTGCCCATCCCTGATTATAATACACGTATACTTTATTGGTTAATAAACATTTTTATTATAGTAGTTTTGTTAGATACATGGACAGTTTAAATGAATACCTTAATCAATTGTAATATATGTGTGCTTTGTTAGTTAATTAATTAAATTTGTCAGGACATAATAATCACAGACAGTATGAGAGGAACTACTTTATGTTGCAAAATATTGAATATTAGTGAAATTGTAAAGCTCCGTTTCGACATCTTTAATGGTATCGTTCGGATGCTATAAGTTTCTGGTTCTGATTGTATTGTATATTTTCTGTATTGTCGTCAACCGCCTTTGATGTCATAAGACGACGTTAAACTGTGGTTTAAAAAAATCGTCAGTTTAACACACAATGTACAATACAATTGAAACTTTTCAATGCCACGTTCTGAAAATCTCAGTTGGGCGTCAACAAAGTGTTTTGTTTAAAAAATTTTCAGTTGAAGAAAATTTGCGTTTGGCAAATATATAGCATCAAATGCAAGCTTTAAAGAGGTGTTTAACTAAACAATGTTTTTCCGTGTTTAGCGACAACTTACGGCTTTGAAAGCCATTGAACTCGAATCTACCTTACCAAAATAAACATTATCTCGAGATTTATACAGCGCCCAAACTAAGCTAAGTCCGGGAAGGAGTATATTAATAGGATCTCAGTCAAAACAAAATCGTTAGGCAGGTATAAAAGGTCAGATTGGGTCAAAACATCAGGAGAGAGATAAAGAGATGTGCCTGCAGACCTTTCAAACAACGGAACAAACCGTTATTCAGTCCCCTCTCGAGTTTATTCACAGGCGCTCAGTCAAAACAGTATCAATTGGCAGGGAATGTGATCAAGCTCGATCATATTTGCCGAGACAAGCGATTAGTAGTAAACCGTGTTTAGCTACGTGTTGTGTTTGGCTACCAGAGTCTTTAACGTCGACTTCACTTTACAAATATTTCGAACCAGTAAAGACTGCAGCGATTGAATATAGATGATTCGAGAGTTTAACAATACCCTATGGCAACAAAGGATGTTGACGTCTATAGAAATTATTATGAACAGTTCTCACCTATATATTTTGATTATCCATCGTGCGCCTGTCCCATAATGTCTCTAATCAAAATATAGTACGTTTCTCTCCTTAGACACCTTTATCACATATTCTTCCGAAGCTATACATAGAGCCAAAGCGTTAAATCGCTTGAGTAGTTACTACAGAGAGTTCGAGAGTTTAACGACATTAGTCAGAGCTCTTAGCGTTACATTGTGCATTTTGGTGCTACAAGCAAAAAAAGGACGTTTGATTTGTTAGTTGCTGTTTAACTACATTGTTTCGTCGTAGTGGATCCATTCACGCCCCAGGAGTTAGCGGAACCCCAATACTACATTCACGCCCGTCGCGTTATTGGCTAAAGTCTGTCACGTGGAATTTCGAAATGGCGAACATCTTGAGGGTCGGTTAGGATCAGCCTAGGATTCGTGGGGTCGTTTAGAGTCAGATTAGGCGTCGTGAGGGTCGGTTAGGGTTAGGATAGGCGTCGTGAGGGTCGATTAGTGTCAGGTTTAGGGTTAGTGTCGTCATTAGAAAACACGGTGAACAAAATTGCACCGCAATCGGGAATGTTTGTTGGTCGCTTCGTTTCATTCTCAAAATCACGTAACATGCATTTTACCAATTGCAAGGCGGGCGTGATTCTAGTCCCAGGTATAGGCTCACGTCGGGTGTGACTGTATCCACGACCTTGTTTCATTGCAAAGATGATTAACGTCGCCCTCCTCCTTTCTCCTGTGGTAGTGCCAGTCCCAAGCCAGGAGTAATTAGATTGTTTGCAACAGAAGTCTGGCATAACATCAATTTTGAAAGCGGCGTGTAATATTATTCTGAGCACCTCTCACAGTTTATTTGACATAATTCAACAGCAATCAAAATAATTATAGCAAACAATCGTAGTCGCAGAATTTATATAGTCGGTTGAGAACATTTAAAAGGTGTCTGACGAAACCAAAAGATCATCTATTATTCAGCGACATCTTACGACTTTCAACGCCGTTTACGTGTCCCTACCTTACAATATTTACATACAGCAACGGGATCGAAGTTTGGCAACGGGATCGACCTCTTTCACAGGCGCTCAGTCAAAACAAAATCGATAGTTGGATAATAAGGTCAGAATTGGTTCACGGTCACGACAATCAGACGGAGGCTGCGGTGGATGGTGTCTACGATTGGAATGGCAAGATTGGTAGAGGAAGAGGAGAAATCAGATTTGGGGTATAGAAGTAGACTGTCTAGTCTGTCTGTCTCCCTGCCTACGTGTCTGTCTATTTGTTTGCTTCCGTCCCTGTCTATCCGTCTGGGTATCTGCCTGTCTCAGACTGTATGCACATGCATATATATGTTGCATATTTCTTCTCCCTAGAACGATCGGTTTTAACCCTAGGGCTACCAAGCTTTTTTGTGACATCGGCTACCAAGGAGGGTGCTTACCACCCCCCTGGATTTCGTGTTTGGTTTCACATATCATAACTTGTAATATAGCGATGGATTCAGCATTCATTTCTGCACAGAATGGTATATTTAGTTGTACATTCTGTGAATGCACCTCCAAATTACATCACTTTTAACAACGGAACCCATTAATTAGCAATATTTTATATTATTGCATACATTTTGTACTTTTTGGATAAACAAATATAAGATTATGTGTGTGTTTTGAAACTAATCTATGTATAAAAGATCGTAGTGGATCCAGTCACGCCCCGGGCGTTAGCGGAACCTCAGTATACTACAGTAACGCCCGTCGCGTTATTGGCTAAAGCCTGTCACGTGAACTTGTTGTCTTTTCGTGGAATTTTGATATGGCGGACATCATGAGGATCGGTTACGGCCACGTTAGGATTCATGGGGTTGTTTATGGTCAAATTAGGCGTCGTGAGGGTCGTTTAGGGTCAGATTAGGCGTCGTGAGGGTCGGTTAGGGTCAGGGTTAGGGTTAGTGTCGTCTTTAGAAAACACGGTGAACAACCTTCCACCGCAATCGGGAATGTTTATCGGTCGGTTCGTTTCAGGTACAGACAATCATGTGACATGGACTGACCAATTGCGAGGCGGGCGTTACTCGAGTCCCGTGGATAGAGTCACGTCGGGCGTGACTGTATCCACGACCATAAAAGATACACACAATCATACCTACACATGTTTATATAGTATAAATGTGGGGCGCGGTGGTGTAGGGGTATGTTCGGTGCCTTGAATCCACCTCAAGTGGGTATATTTGGTGCCTTGCAGCCGGATGGTTGCGGGTTCGAATCCACCTCAAGCCGCCGCGTAGGGACCCTGGGCAAGTCCTTCACTCGCAATTATTCATGCGCTTCGGCGTGAAACTCCGATTCAGTGTCCGCGCTGTAGTCGGGAGCGCCTCTGAGTAGAAATCTTGAAGGGGCGCTATATAAATATCTGAAATGAATGAATTAATGAAATGTACATCCATACATATAATTATATCCATACATATATATCGGTTTACGTTGTAATGCTGTATTCAGCCATTTTCACACAGATTACGCGTATTATTATTTATTTAGATCACTTCCGGTATTCAAAAGACAAAGATGTAGGAATGCAAATGAAGCCCTGCATTCCCTCTAAAGAATGGTATCTGTGTTTCTCTTCCAGGAAGACAAATGAATACGCTACCGACAAAAAACTAAGGGGGAGTCCTTCCATTCAGCCATTTTTCCCGCATATTACGCGTATTATTATTTATTTTGATCACTTCCGGTTTACACAAGACAAAGATGTAGGTATGCAAATGAAGCCCTACATTCCCTCTAAAAAATGGTATAATTGTTTCTCTTCTAGGAAGAATAGCCAATAAGCTATAGTCGAAAAACTAGAGTTGGTGGTATCCACCCCCCCCCCTCTCCTGTGCCTCGGGTATATCAGGTATAACTTTTGAATGGCGTGGGCTACCACCATGATGTTTACCTCAAAATGTGCGCCAATGAATCTGCTACAGCTACCTAAAATGCAAAAACTATATTCCATATGGAGAAAAAAATTATGCATAAAAACGTAGGGTTAAATATGCGCTAAACAAATTAACATAGTTTTATTTATTACAGTGTAAACCGGTTTTATACTTTACAGTTTCAAAATAAATATCCAGTCACCAATTTTGGTACAAGATGAAAAGATTTCATTTAACGCTCACAGCGTTACTAATATTATAAGGTTCGACACCTTTAAATTGTTTGTCTCCGATGCTATGTAATGGCCAAATTCGTTCAATCAACATTGACTCTAGTAGCAACTTTGTTATGTATAATGGTCGAAGTCAACGGCTTTGTTAGCCGCAAGATGTTGTAAGACGCTCTATAATTATAATAGTAATTTAACTTCAATTAATCTGGCATGTTTAAATTGCTTGTGTCCGACGCTATATAAAACCGCCAAATTGGTTTAGATTAAAACAGTTAATATTAGTAAGATTGTAAAGTTCCGTTTGGCACCTATTAATGGTGTCGTTCGGAAGCTATACGTTTTTAGTTTTCATCCTGTTTCTGTATATGTCATAGGAATAATAATAATAATAATAATCGCAAGATCAAGAGTAACTGATAAGATTGTGCAGTTTAAACACACACAGACCAACACATTTTTTAAATATTAATTTTAAGAAAGTTTCTGATTAATGTAAAATAGATCTAGTAGTGTAATAGACAGCGAGAATAAAGACAACGGTAAGATCAAAGAACCCAATTGGAGGATTGAAATGGAAAAGAACTCGGAAGATCCCAGTCAGACTCTTCGTCCTGAAACATAAAGAAGTCGTAGAAAGACAACCACCACAGGATCAATAACAATTGCAGTTCGGTTGACGAATTAGTTATTAGAGCAGATGAATTAGAAAGAGATCACGAGGCATTCATTTGTCGTCCATATCAGTCAGTCGAAGTTTCTTTCGAAACAACAGATTTAAACGAAGTTTTAGAGGAGTTCAACAACAACGTTGTGGGCAATATACAAGGTAACATTTTTTAAAGGCACAATTTCTATAGTGTTTTTCTTGCGTACACAAATATTGGCAACGTTGCAATCGCTGTGATGCCGTTGAGGTTTGGCCTTATCATACAATCGTGTTGCCCCGTTTTGGGATCATCGAAGGTAATATTTCCCTACAAAAATGTATATATTTATATTTCTTACATAGAATAATTTGCCTTCTCATACAAAGAACCACGGATTAACGACATGCTCAGAATCAATCATCGATTGATGCGTTTCAGGAAATTTTATATTAATATTAATTTAATCAAATTAAATGTAGCCTAATTAATGAAGAGGCGGAAATTTCAAAGAGTCTCATGAAGGATATTCTGTCGAAAATCATTGAACGGCCTACAGTGAGTGTTTAGTAAGGGTTAAGAGGGAGCGTTAAGAGCGACTTAGAATCCTGCATTTTCAAAATTAACTTGCTCAAAGCCTAAGGACATATAACCACGTGAATCATGGCTTCATTTTAGGACCAAAACTGCTAATATCTGTAAATGGAAGCTTAGCGCAGTTTAAGCGTTGGATAAGAGACAAACTGGGCAGAGATGTGAACATAATTATTAGATTTTCTAAGATTACATTTAAGTTAATTAGATGTTCGTCTCAGTTGCACATAGCCTATCGTCGCCTGAGAATTATCTTGTCGTATCTCCACTTTTTTTCGAAAAGCAGTTTAGAGTTGATTTGTGGCAGAATTTTTTGGATCTTTCTTCAGTTTCAATTGCTAAGAGATACGACAAGTCCTTTTAAAGATATTCAACAAAATATACTGTCGTATGTCCTGTTTTCAGACAGATTTTATCGTATTTCCACACAGCATTCGTGGTGTAGCAGTGTATGTTGTTGTATGTCCAGAGAACGCTCGTCGTTGATTGGACGAGCAGGAGATACAACAGTATAAACCTGTGCGCCTGGCTGGATTAAAGTGTCGCATATCCAGATAAATAAAAGTTTTTATTTTAAAAATCCGGACTATATCCATGAATATTTTAACGAAAACACTATCTAATAATTGGTCGTTGCTTGATTTAATCATTTCATGTCTTTGTTTTCCGTAGGATAGTTCGTAATATTTGTAATTCCATTTTATACAAAATTTTCATAAATTTCTGAAAAACAGCTCTAATCGTTAATTTTTAAAATGCAAAGTCTTTATGCAATGTTGATGGTTTAATATGACGTCTGCGTGGGAAATGTAAGTTGATAATGCTCTCCTTATTGCATTGAATTTCTTATTTTTCCGCAAAATTCGGCCCAAACTTCAACCTCGATTATCTCGGAATTTTGGAAAATGGAGATACGCGAGGATAATTCTCAGGCGACGCTATGACTTTCTCTTGAAAACTACTCAAATAAATATTCTTAAACTATAAGCCAATTAATGAATCCTTAGTTCAACTCCCAGCCATCATTGAATTTTCGCAGTTTCAACAGAAGCCACTTCACAGCTTGAGAACTGTGCAATTGTCGTGGGATTGAATGATAATGGTCAGACTATAACAAAAGACGTCGTCAAAATAATTCTAAGTTGGCCAAACGAAATCTCAACGGAAGAAGAAATTCCGACTATAATGACGTCCGAAGCATTCGCCGCCGTTTACTCTAACACGGTGTACGTCACTGGAGTAGGAGCCAATTATGATGAAATCTGGAAATACAAAGAACGCTCGGGTTGGAAGAAATGCTCTTCTCTAGTTCAAGGCCGACGTAGACACAGCGCAGCGTTTATCAATGAAATATTGTACATCTGTGGGGGATCGGAGGACGCTTCAAAAGGAAGGGTCCTAGATAGCGTAGAGGCCTACAATGCTGTCACTAATAACTGCAGAACCGTTGGGAAGTTGGTTCGCTGTGTCCAAAACTCAGGAAACTGTGTTTCATTCAAGAGTTCACTCTACATCTTTGGTGGTGGAGATAAAGATAACAGAGCGTTCAATCACGTTCAAGTGTACCACACAAAAGAGAACACATGCGCTCTTATTTTAAGACCTATGCCACGAGCTTATGGCTTGATGCGGGCTGTACTTTTGGAGACATCTGTCATTTTAGTTGAACGTAATACTTGTTTCATATTTAACTTTGAGGCCGAGACTTGGCAAGAACGAAAACGTTTTAAAGCCGATGTTCTTCACTTTGGTTTGTTTGGTGGCAATAAGCGAATCTTTGTCATCGGAGGAGGATACAGTGAAACAGATAAATATGGCAGAACATTATGGAAATGCAGAGACGACGTACGTTATGTACCTCTTCAGAACATCCTCGACAACGAACCGATTGAGTGGAAGATTCACAAGAAATTGCCAGAATCATCCCTTGTATTTGCTTGCGCAAACATGTACTTTTAAGTCTTGCAAATGATGCAGACATCCTTGGACGGCCTGCGGTAATCGGACCTACCTTTAATAGCTTTGTTCCCGGTACACCGTATTGTATTTTAAACTTTTGGATGCTTTTGACATTGATCTTACATCAATGTCATTAATGTCAGCTAAAGGTAGATTGGACTATATTTAGGTTGAAAGAGAGCAGCTGCACATCCTCACCGGTTAATTTTGAGGTCGGAGTATTAGTTTTGAACCTTACATATAGACGCCATCGCCACACAATGAGTCTGATCCGCTGAATTTCGAGATATAGTCTACACGGCCTGAATTACTGTAGAATTGTACAATTACTTCAACATATAAATATCTACTTTGCGATATTTTTGAGAGATTGCAATAAACACTTTACAATGACTGTAAACCACTTTAAGTTGCTATGCTGTTGGATCGTTCATGAGTAAAGTTCGTTGCGCTGTACGGACCGATTAGAAGTATTTGTCCCTCGGACCACGACCGCTCTAGCCCAACGTCGGTTATTTGCTATTGTGGGCGCTTCTGCTTGGAATGACCTTCCGTCTCCTCTGCGAGCAAAAGTATTGTCTGGGTTCTCCTCCTCATCAGTTGCAAACACTGATGACACTCAAACGAAACCATTTGGAATTAAAAACTGTTGAGTACATGATACAGAGAAGGTAATCTGTATCTCTTTAATGACAGCGCGAGCCAGTTAGGATGTCATGTATAATTCTTGCTTAGACTGTTTTTTTTAGCTACGCAAACTAACAGGGTTAGGCAGGAGCCTCTTCATAAGTTAGCTAAATTGTAGAAAGATTATAAGATCGATGGAAAATATCTATCATGTTCTGGAGATTGATTGTTTATTCGGCATGTCGTTACCAGTAACCTATTATAGAACTAATTTTGATTGTTCAGTGTTGCAGCCTACAGTTGAATCGTATAGAAAAGGAAAATACCGAAACGGTGGATTGCATAGAAATCGGTCGCTGTAATAATAATAATAATCTTTTGTTCAATTGAAACTGATAAACCGCAGTATTATTACATGAACGAGTACGAAAAGATGATTGCACAAGTTAAACAAGAGTCGATTTTTAACTGTATAGCAGCCTGAGGCACCGACCTTTCGTATACTGCTGCTCATTTTTTAATCGCCCTATAATTGACTGGCTGGCTGGCTGTCTGACTTACTGACTGAAAAATGTCGTCATTAGTTTTATCGTCACCTTTTTCTTATCCCATTTATCTCAATTCTTCGACATCTCTTTCTTTCCAAATTTATCTGCTCTCATTACTAAACAGTAGCTTATTATTATTACTGTACAGGATTTGCTGTGTTTATGTGCGTTTATTAAATATTATAGGAAAACCAATGAAATTCACACTTTAGACAACTATTAATAAGTTTTCAAACGATGTAGCCTAATAAACATTTCTAACCAAAATTGTCAGCATAATATTTATTGTAAAAAAGTTGTTACGTACGTGATATCTCTAAGTGTAGAGTGCACGGTGAAGTCAACGGTAATGCCAGCCACAAGATGTCGCTAAACTAAAAAGATCTACAGATCAGCTAAGCTTAGACATCTTTATCTTTTTTCGATATCATAGATTTTTAACACGCGAATTGTCTACAATAGTCGCTTACTAAACGGTAAAATTAGTGAATTGGTTGCTTTATATAATTATATACTCAATCGCGCTCAATCGTCTCCACTGAGTCCTCGTCGTGGCGGTCTGATAGTAGCACTCCAGGCTGAGAGAAATTGCGGGTTTCGCCGCCTTTACACAGCCCATGCAAGGTCGCGATCCTTAAACCTAGTTTAGTCGTACAAGGTGAACTTTGCAACAGAGGCGTACGGAGCTGAAATGCCGCTGGGGGCGACGGCCCAAAATGCCGCTCCTTGACCACTTAATTTTTGATATGCTATTTTCTCTACGAGAGTGCAGTTTTCATGACAATCGTCGATCTTATTAGCCTACATAATATGCCTAATCTTTTCTGAATTTAATAGCTTGTCTGGATGTATCACTTTTCACTGCATTTTAATTATTCGTTTTAGCTATTATAGCCTACATTTACAAATTAGGCCTACTGAAATCTATATTATTAGATAATAACAAATTAATTATTATTAAATTAGATGCGACTGTCGCTGACTCGCCGCTTCAGTTGCGGAGGTAGGCTAAAAGAAACAAGTTATCGGCACATAGCTGCAGAACCACCTACTTTTTTATAGATTTTGTCTGCGCTTCAGCCCCAAATTTTCAGCGTTTTTCAAAATTCAGCTCCAGTTAGTTTAGGCTCTTACTCATTTTCATTCGTAATGAATGAATGCATATTGCGAGTGTCTGTAGTTAGGCTAATACGAATGGGCCAAGAGGAACTAGTAATTAACAAGTATGGTATCTCACAGTAAAACTCTTAGAGTTATTATCTCATTAATTACAGTTAAAAATGAACTTAATATAGTGCGAACCAAACGAAACCATCATATGGAAATGAATGAATTAAAGACAAACATCAATATTTATTAACGCAAAATAATACTATTTAAGATTTAAAATTTGTTTAGCCTATGTCATACTTTCGTGAAAGCAGCGTGCAGTAGACATAATTATTGTGTCCGTTATATAAAAGGCAACACAGCGCTGCTACGCTGCATTCTTCAAAGATTATTAATAACCGTTATTCCACTGTACAATGACGGTGCAAACAACACGGCTTACTGTGCGTAGTAGAAGTTTCAATTCTAATAGCAATAAAAAAAATCGAATTAAGCGATGCAATTTATTTACTGGATTATGGTTAATAATATAAGATGCTCATATTTAGTAAGCATTACAAAGAAACTGCTCCCTTTTCTACAATTATGTTAAGTGTTTAACGTAGACCTCTCGGAGTGATGCCGCCCCTAACGGATGCTTAGGGGAGGTATCGGAAGCCAAGTCAACTTGACAAAAGTGACGATTTCTTTCTCTTCTTTCTTTTTTTTCTACATTTCTTTCTCTCCTACTTTTCATGCTTTATCCAACATTCAAGTCTCTCTTTTTTTATTTTCCTCCAACCCTATATTGCCGCCTTTGCACAAGTGCCGCCCGGAGGCGACTCGCCCCTCTGCCCTCCCCCTTCGGTAGGCCTACGCCACTGCTGTGCAATAACCCTTGATGCAGCTCCTTCCACAGATGTGTGTCGTGCCAATTCTTAACCACTCACAAACATTTTTGCCCTTTATTTTCATAGATATTATGCTCACTGCATCAGACGACTTTAACTGGAATAGGCCTACCCATTATAGTGTATTTCGCTAATTGGTTGTTTCATATACTCATATATTTGTGTAATTGATGTCTCTGTATGCAGGTAGTTTGTGGTAGAAATTGTTACACATTATGTTTGGCCCAGCCTCGTGGGAGGCTGCTCGTCTGGAACACAGATCTGGGGCAGTCGTCTGAGGACTCGATGTTGGAACTCGTGTAGACTTTCTGAGTGGGAGTAACTTCTGCAAGTGCATTGAAGTAAAAGCCTTATTTAGTGTAACTATTAATTTATAGGCTGCACTTAGACATCTTTATATCAAGTTTTCCCACGTTTTGTATTTACAAACCAACAGATAAGGTTACTGTAAACACCTCTACTTCTAGTCTATGCTGCCAAAGCCAAGTTCGAAGCTTGAAGAGAGGAGAAGGGCGGCGCCAACGGCCTTTAATGCCATAAGGTGTCGTTAATCACAGTAAACGACTAAGTTAATGTACACAGCCCAGGCAGCCACAATCGCTATCTTTATTTTACCTGTTTTCATTTAAATTTCATAAATGCATAATAGAATGGCCATGCGATATGCTGATGGTACTCAACTCAGTGTCTATCTCCCTGCCTGGCTCTGTATCTTATGTATTGTATATCACTAAGTCTATCTGTCTCTGTCTCTGTCTCTGTCTCTGTCTCTGTTTCTGTCGCTGTCTCTCTCTCTCTCTCTCTCTCTCTCTCTCTCTCTCTCTCTCTCTCTCTCTCTCTCTCTCTCTCTCTCTCTCACACACACACACACACACGCGCGCGCGCGCACAAACGCACTCTTTTTCTCTCAGATAAGGAGGTGAGGTAGACATGTGGCCACCAGCCTTCATTTTTCTTACATAATCTCGTAATCATAATCGTAAATCACAAGTTTACGAAAGTCATTCATTGCGAAAACATGACTAACCAGATTATGTCTGAACATGCTTCACAACACAATACATGTCATATCGACCTCACTACCATTATTTATTATAATTTATCTAAGGCATGACGAGGCTCTGGCTAAGTCCAATCAGTTTGCGTAGAGCAGAAAGCCAGTCTATCCGGGTCTTTGAGCGGTCGATTCCATGGTACCATGCATCCATGGTAAACTGTTGATAACACAACACAGAGTAAGCTAAACATTTACCTGTTTTTGCTTCAGTCCTAACTATTCCGTACTATTTATTAATTCACAGACTCTACTGTGCTTTTGAAGTTGGAATTTTCGAGCTATTTTGTTAATGCAGTAGGCCCTATTGCGCCGATGTCATCTTAAGCTCTGGTTACAATAATAATAAAATAATTATTGATATATCTTGACGATAGAAATTAAACGCCAGATGCACATTACAAATCAATTAGACCTTATCGATAGTTTGAGGATTCTTTTAAGTTAAATACATTTGCTGTGATTGTATCCTGAAAAGCGAATTATACATTTATTTCGCCATCGCAAGTCTAGCGAATGAGCAATTGAAATCGAAAGTAAAACTAAAAGCTGTGGAAAATTTCCAGTGACGCAGAATTATAATTGAGCAAACGATGAGCGACGATTAATTTATGCAACACCGTGAAAGAGAAGCGCCAAGCGTGACTAAGGTATCGAATGGCCGTGACACAGAGATACTTCTAAATTTTCAAAGAGGCCACGAAAATTACGTTTTAGGTAAATCGTTGGAATCAAAATATATGCGCAACAATTATTGGCCTACCTGAAATCTTTTAGTTTCGTCAGCAACGTTCATTACACTGGACAACAAATTTTAACCTTTTTTTTGTTGCCTAAAAAACTTTAGCTGTTCTATATAGATTTTGGCACGCTGAATCCAGTGGTGTTCTCAGAATTTTTGTATCACGTCAGGTTTTTGAGAAAAATGGTTTGCAAGATTGTAAAAGAAATTTACTTAGTGCATAGATTTCACTATGGACAACAAATTTTAACTTTTTTTACTTCCTAAAAAACTTTAGCTGTTCTATATAGATTTTGGCACGCTGAATCCAGTGGTGTTCTCGGAATATTTGTACCACGTAAGGTTTTTGAGAAAAATAGTTTGCAAGATTTTAAAAGAAATGCCCAGAAATTTACTTTTAGTGCATAGGTTTCACTGGACAACAAATTTTAACTTTTTTGCTTCCTAAAACACTTTAGCTGTTGTATATAGATGTTGGCACGCTGAATCCAATGGTGTTCTCAGAATTTGTCTATCACGTAAGGTTTTTGAGAAAAATGATTTTCAAGATTCTAAAAGAAATGCCCAAAAATTTACTTAGTGCATAGATTTCACTGGACAACAAATTTTAACTTTTTTGCTTCCCAACAAACTTTAGCTGTTCTATATAGATTTTGGCACGCTGAATCCAGTGGTGTTCTCAGAATTTTTGTATCACGTCAGGTTTTTGAGAAAAGCGACTGTCAGTTCTCTAAGTAACAGTACATTGTAAATCTATGCACTAAGTAAATTTCTGGGCATTTCTTTTAAAATCTTGCGAACCATTTTTCTCAAAACCTGACGTGATACAAAAATTCTGAGAACACCACTGGATTCAGCGTGCCAAAATCTATATAGAACAGCTAAAGTTTTTAGGAAGTAAAAAAAGTTAAAATTTGTTGTCCATAGTGAAATCTATGCACTAAGTAAATTTCTTTTAAAATCTTGCAAACCATTTTTCTCAAAAACCTGACCTGATACAAAAATTCTGAGAACACCACTGGATTCAGCGTGCCAAAATCTATATAGAACAGCTAAAGTTTTTTAGCCTACCTGAAATCTTTTAGTTTCGTCAGCAACGTTCATTATCAAGAGTAGCAAGATTTAAGGGGAGATGATATCAACCCAATTTCTACGCGGAAATGCTAACCTAGAGGGTCTGGCAATGTGGATTGAAAAGGATTGCTTAGTTTTCATGTATCTTGTGTTTACAGATATCAGGACTTTGTATTTAAGACGCAAAGGAAAATAATATCAGGTATTCCACGTTATACCCCTTGCTAGTCTATTGACGCCGTCAGTTTAATGAACAAAGCATCAATCAATAGAAACAGTAGTCAAAAATCATAATGCGTTAATTAACTCCAATCGAAATCCATTAATTCCCTAGCAACAGATGCATCATGCAATTCAAACCGTTCTTGTATAGGATTCATTTAATGGCTCCATATGAAATGTCTGAGACTAATGTCATCCGCATCGCTCTGTACTGTTAAGGATTTCTAGACTGTTCTCTGTTTATAATGAAGACACTGTCAACCATTATCGTGATACCCTGTTACAGTAATGGAAACATAAATTTCCAAAGCCTAATCTGAAAGAAACCATTCGTCAATCAAACAAGAAAGACCTCATTATGTTGACAGAACGAAAGTAAAGGATGGCCATTCATGTCCCGTTCCCGTCTTAAGTTAGAAACCATTACAAATTGACTAACGAACCTCAGAAAAACACTCATGATTCTCCATCTCCATACCGAAAGGGTTTTAAATAATTTCGTAATTTTGATATCATGTAGTCTAATTATTCAATATCGAGGATCATCGCCGATTTGTTATGTGCCTCTTGCGTTTAATTTGTAACAGACTAACATTAAATGTGGAAAGAACATTAAGTTCTTATCGCATCAGTTGCTGATCTGGTTTATTTGTTTCTCTACAGAAGTAAAAATGGTGGATGATGGGGACATGGCTGCAAAGCAACTTAGAGAAATAACAGAATGTCCAATCTGCATGAGTGCATTCACTGATCCAAGAATGTTGCCATGCATTCACACATTCTGCCTTCAATGCTTAAAAGGCACTGCAGAAGGGACACAGGCGAAGCCAGGAGACAAGATGCCTTGTCCTTTGTGTAGAAAGGAGTTCCTCATTCCAGCAGATGGAACAAATGGTGTGCAGAAAAACTTCTTCATGGAAAATCTCCTGCAATACAGGACCATGCTACAAATGGGAAGTTGCGCAATCATTTGCGATATCTGTACTGCCAGCGATGAGGGTAAAACAGGACAAATACCAACAGCTACGATGAGGTGCTTAGAGTGTCAAGATAACTACTGCGACAGCTGCGTCAAAGTTCATCAATTTCAGAAAATGAGTAGAAATCACCAAGTCCTGAAAATTGGAAGCGATACTATGTCAGGAATGAAATCAGTTTTATCTGTTAACCTTCGCAGGACGGAGAGGGGTAAATAATTACCCCAGGGGTGTTTGAATGCTGATTGCGGAGCAACCGTAGGCAGTTATAATTTGACGTTCCATGTGTTTACAAGTTAATACCCCTGACATATTCTGACACCAAAGCCAGGAAAATGTCATGATGGGGGAAGAAGATTTTTGAGTCCAAAGTGTCCTGGGGTAAAAATTTACCCCTCTTCGTCCTCGTCGTCGTTATTTATTCGTACATGGTGAATATGCATTTTTCAAAGATATTTTTCATAAGTAACCTGTAATCAGAAATTAATTACTGTATTCACCGTGGAATTCAATTTCAATAGTTGCAATAAATTTGGGAGTGCACTTTCCAAGATGGCGGCCAAGATGGCCGCCATAACACAGAAATATGCATATTTCAGCTAATAGGTCGGCTACAATGACAAATGAACTCTCCAATTTCATAGTTTCGGGGTAAGGGAATCCATTTATCGTAGTGAGAATAGTCTGTCAATACCTCTTTCCAAGATGGCGGCCAAGATGGCCGCCAAAACACAGAAATATGCATATTTCAACTCATTGGTAGGCTACAATGACAAATGAACCATCCACTTTCATAGTTCCGAGGTCAAGGAATCGATCTCTCGTAGTGAGAATAGTCTGTCATTACCACTTTCCAAGATGGCGGCCAAGATGGCCGCCAAACATAGAAATATGCATATTTCAGCTCATAGGTAGGCTACAATGACAAATGAACTCTCCAATTTCATAGTTTATGGGTCAGGAAATCCATTTATCGTAGTGAGAATAGTCTGTCGATACCTATTTCCAAGATGGCGGACAAGATGGCCGCCAAAACACAGAAATATGCATATTTCAACTCATAGGTAGGCTACAATGACAAATGAACCATCCACTTTCATAGTTCCGGGGTCAAAGAATCGTAGTTAAAATTGTCTGTCATTACCACCTTCCAAGATGGCGGCCAAGATGGCCGCCAAACACAGAAATATGCATATTTCGACTCATAGGTAGGCTACAAAGACAAATGCACCCTCCAGTTTCATTGTTCAGGGGTCAGAGAATGCATTCATTGTAGTGAGAATAGTCTGTCTATACTACTTTCCAAGATGGCCGCCAAACACAGAAATATGCATATTTATGTGTTTGGCGGCCATCTTGGCCGCCATCTTGGAAACTAGTATTGACAGACTATTCTCACTACGATATATGGATTCCCTGACCCCGGAACTATGAAAGTGGAGGGTTTATTTGTCATTGTAGCACACCTATGTGCTCAAATATGCATATTTCTGTGTTTGGAGGCCATCTTGGCCGCCATCTTGGAAAGTGGTATTGACAGACTATTCTCACTACGATAAATGGATTCCTTGACCCCGGAACTATGAAAGTGGAGGGTTTATTTGTCATTGTAGCATACCTATGTGCTGAAATTTGCATATTTCTCTGTTTTGGCGGACATCTTGGGCGCCATCTTGGAAATTAGTATTGACAGACTATTCTCACTACAATAAATGGATTCCTTGACCCATAAACTATGAAATTGGAGGGTTTATTTGTCATTGTAGCATACCTATGTGCTCAAATATGCATATTTCTGTGTTTGGCGGCCATCTTGGCTGTCATCTTGGAAATTAGTATTGACAGACTATTCTCACTACGATAAATAGATTCCCTGACCCCTGAACAATGAAACTGGAGGGTGCATTTGTCTTTGTAGCCTACCTATGAGTCGATAAATGGATTCCTTTTCCTTGACCCAGGAACTATGACAGCGGAGGGTTTATTTGTCATTGTAGCATACCTATGTACTGAAATATGCATATTTCTGTGTTTGGCGGCCATCTTGGCCGCCATCTTGGAAAGTGATATTGACAGACTATTCTCACTACGATAAATGGATTCCTTGACCCCGGAACTATGACAGTGGAGGGTTTATTTGTCATTGTAGCATACCTATGTACTGAAATATGCATATTTCTGTTTTTTGGCGGCCATCTTGGCCGCCATCTTGGAAAGTGGTATTGACAGACTATTCTCACTACGATAAATGGATTCCTTGACCCCGAAACTATGAAAAAGGAGAGTTCATTTGTCATTGCAGCTTAGCTATGAGCTGAAATATGCATATTTCTGTGTCTTGGCGGCCATCTTGGCCGCCATCTTGGAAAGTGGTAATGACAGACTATGCTCACTACGATAGATCGATTCCTTGACCTTTGAACTATTAGAATTGATACTTAATTTTTTATTGTGCCTTACCTATGAGCTGAGATTTTAAAAATTGCTTTGGGGTAAAAAATTACCCCTCTTCGTCCTCCGTGTATCGTAAAATGTCTTCGTCCTGCGAAGGTTAAATACTGCGTCGAACACGCTCGGAAACCATTAGACTATTATTGGTTGAATGCAAGAAAATCGTTTCTTGCTTTGTTGAAAGTCATGCATCACACAAATGCAAAGATGTGACTACAGTCGACGAAGAATTCCGCCAAACAATTCAAAGGAACTCATCAAAGGTATCGATCTATGCAGATGAAATGTTGTCCTTAAGAAAGAACGCGGAGATTAGAAAGACAGATCTTCTTAAAGAAATAGTCGATAATGAAAATGTAATTCATAAAAGAAATCAGGAACTCAAAGATATGATAGATGAGCATACAAAATCGCTTTTGGATGAGTTATCTGTAATAAAATCAAAGCATCTAAAGGAAATGGAAACTGGAATGGAAGAAATTGACAGGTATTGCACAATATTGAGAAGTTTTGAAGCATACTGCACTGAACTGATATCAAAAGGATCGGCCAGTGACATCTGCAGTTCGGTTGACGAATTAGTTATTAGAGCAGATGAAATAGAAAAGCATTCATTGGTCGTCCATGTCAGCCTATCGAAATTTCTTTCGAAATAATAGATTTAAAAGAAGTTTTACAGAAGTTCAACAAGAACATTGTGGGAAACATCCAAGGTGATTTTTTTCTTAACAAGATTTCTGTATTCATATTTTTACGTAGAATAATTTGTACTGTCAAATTGGCCACTCACCAATCTCTGTGATGCCGTTGAGATTTGGCATTCTCAGACAAAGAACCACAAATTAACGACATGGCTTTTACTTGAAACATCCATCGATTGATTCGTTACGCACTGCTACATAAATTTTCAAATTAATATAATATCGAGTGAAATGCAATTAATATAGAAGTGGATATTTTCTTGAGTCTTATGAAGGACATTCTGTTGAAAATCATTGAATGGCCTAGAGTGAGTATTTAATATGGATTAAGAGGGAGCTAAAAAAGTAAGGGATTCTGCATTTTTAAAATTATAGTGCTCCAAGAATTTTAAGTGAATTAGATCTTTGTATCAAACGTACGTACGACATTCTTTTCAAAACTGCGGAAATAAATGTTCTTAATTAAGAAATAAGCAAATTAATGAATGTTCGGCTCAACATCGAGCCATAAATCCATTACTTTCATTGCTTCAACAGAAGCCAGTACACAGTTTGAGAACTGTGCAAGTGTGGTGGGATTATGTGATGGTACGACGCTAACAGAGGACGTCATAAAATAAATCTACATCGACCAAATGAAATCTCAACACAAGAACAAATTCCGACTGAAATGAGGTTCGAAGCAGTCGTCGCCGTTTACTCTAACACTATGTACGTCACTGGTGTAGGAAACAATTATGATGAAATCTGGAAATACAAAGAAAGTTATGGTTGGATGAAATGCGCATCTTTGGTTCAAGGCCGACTTAGACACGGAGCAGCGTTTATCAATGAAGTAGTTAACTCTTCGTAAACCCAAGCTAAGACGGATCAAAGGGATTGGCCATAATGCCACTATTATTTTGATATGATGACATTATGTTGTTTAGGAAGCCAATACTTTATTGTCTATACTTAAGATTTAAAAGTTCCTTGAGTTCTACGTAGATAGCTGTCTGTTTGGCTGTCATTGTTGACCAACAGGAATTCTGCTCATTTAAACTGTTGTTGGTCGGTTTTCGGTGAAGTTCTTCTTGAAGCTACTTCAGTTTGGAGAATTCTTGGACAATGTTGTCGACAAGGTAGAGTTATACAAATTGCTTTAATGTATAGAATGTATTTAATCGTAAGCGATAACGAGTCGCACCTATTCAGATAGGGATATATAACACTATATATAAGTACACATACACCCTCCCGGAATCATGGCTGTTATGTAAGCCAACAGAGCGAGCGTTCCACACCTCTTGTCCATTGGCTGTCTATTCTGCCTCCCTCCGCTTGTATCTGACTGCGTCGCTTCATTAAGTCTTCCAACGGGTGAGTTGTTAAATTCCGACCATCAATGTATTCGGTCAGGCGGTCGGTCGTCGTCCGGGTGTGGTGACAGATCGAGTCCAAGGTAAAAAAGGTTCCGACTGCGCCAACTTTTCTTGCCAAAGACATCTTGCTAACGACTATACATAGTAACATCTTGTGGCTTCCAGGGCCGTTGACATCGACTTCACCCTAACTAAACACTTTAAACGGCAAGCTGCATTGGTTTCACATTCTGTATGCACTCTGTCGATTAAGAGTTCATTCAACTTGTTCTGTCAGTCCTCTTTGAACACATTCAGGCGTCAACCTTAAAACTCGTCTCTTTCAACCCACACAGTCACCGCAGCCTGGCTTCTGGCTTCCATGATCTATTGTATTTCGACCTGGTTTCTTTTCCGATGGATTATTATTTCTGATCTCATTCACTGATTACGGCGCTTTAGAAGTCATTGGATTATAGTAGATTTAGGGCAGACAATTTGTTCACGTCCTATAAAAAGCACTTTTAGCTCCGACGTCTAACTTTCAACACACTCTCAACAATTGCATTGAATGATTGACATGTAGTTCGTTTTGTTTGATGACGCTGTGTCATTACAAATCTGATTATCGCCGCCCTCCTTTCTTCAGGCTTGGGTCTGGCACTCCCATAGTGCGAGCAGTGGTGGAGTCAGATTGCTTTTATTATTCTAAGGTTTAGCATCGTCTTGTGACGTTACGACAATTCGATGGTGGGTAAAAAATCACCCAGAAATATGTGTGTGTGTTTCCTTTTTAACGACTAGCTGTGTGGTAACAGAGACCATTAGCGTCGCCCTCCTCCTTTATCCAGGCTTGGGACTGGCACTGTCAGAAAGCGAACAGTGGCGGAGTTACCTAGAAATAATGGCGTCAGATGGATATATATGCACAAGATGACTGCGTAAAAAAGGTGTTTACAATTAAACATCACAGTAGTTATAGTAGTTACCGTTTAACGACACTGTGTGAAAACAAAATCATTAGCTTTGCCGCCCTCCTCCTTTATACAGGCTTGGGACTGGCACTGCCTGGCATTACAGTGAGCAATACTTGAAGACTTGCTCGCTGCTATAGTATCTGTTCTGTTCTGTTCTCAGCCATCCTCGTTTCGAGGGTCGGCCGCATCATGAACAATATTCCTCCAGCGTCTCCTGTCTTCCGTCTTATCATAGTAATAGTAATAGTAATAGTAATAGTAATAGTAATAATAATAATAATAATAATTATTATTATTAATTATTGTTAAATATTATTATTATTACTATTATTATTAAATATTATTATTATTATTATTATTATTATTATTATTATTATTATTATTATTATTATTATTATTATTATTATTATTGTTATTGTTATTGTTATTGTTATTGTTATCGTTATCGTTATCGTTATCGTTATCGTTATCGTTATCATCGTCATCGTCATCGTCATCGTCATCGTCATCGTCAGCATTACCTTTATTACAATCATCACCATCATTATTATAATCATTACCATTATTACTACCATTACAAGTATTACCACTAATGCTAATATGACTGATATCGTTATTATCATTGGCACTGTTTACGGCCACGACCACCACAATGACCGCCGCCTCCATCACCTCTACAACCCCTACTACTTATATAGACCAAAAGCCTTCAAATCAGTCATAGGCCTACTACTTCCAATCCACTCCCAATGCGTGCCGTTTACCTGAAACTCCAGATACACACAAATGAACATGCTAACTGAAGCGTTAAGCTCGAAATTCGTTAAAATATTACTGTTTGTCTTTCATTGTAACATTTTCTTCGCTGTCTACTTCGCTTAGTAAGGTAACTACGATTGTCTTCGAATTTATA
>JACEVL010000357.1:327500-357500 GCA_020284085.1 Aporrectodea caliginosa
CTTAATCATTATCATTATTATGATAATAATTATTATTTTAAATTTAACTATCATTACTGCTACTCCAACTGCTACATCCGCTGCTATTATTGTAATTCACTACAATGCGATGCTACAGAATACATTGATGATAATTATATTGCATTAATTATGCGCTTGCATAAAAATTTGAAAAGTAATAATGTATCGTTTGATGCTGGATGCAGTCGTTCCGACGAACGTTTCTGGTAAACATTTAGACACCTTTTAAACGCATGCCACAAGACTATTAAGCCAATGCCGCTTAAACGTAGTTAACTGCCACCGAGATAGTTATTGTGCTATAGGCGAACAGTGAGAAATGCTCAAAATAATTTCTGTCAACGGTCTTTGTTGTCATAAGATGTCGTTACACTCTGGATCAATCCAATCGTGTTAGAACTCAGTCAGGAACTTGACTGTGGTAGTACCAGTCCCAAGCCTCGAGAAAGGAGGGTCACAACGCTAATCATCTTTGTCATGAAAGTGTCGTTAAACGGCAAATAGCAAACCTAATAGAAGTTAGAAGCTGCGCTAAGCCAAAACAATTTATGCCGACGTAAATGATCAGGCGTCAATCGATGGCGCTGAGCAATTGTGAGTGAATGACTTTGCTCAAGGTCCCCACACGGTAACTGTCTCAGAGGAGGAAGATCGAACCCACACTCTTCGCATTAATAATGCTATTGATATTTTTATAATCAGTTATAATTGCTTGTGACATCTTATGTCTGCCATTAGCGTCGACCTTACCGACCCAAAAGAGCTGACGGAAAGTTGATGCGATTAATCCTACGGACGATTAAATAGTGCGTGACGCCTGTGTTTTAAAGGTGTCTAATCGAATATATATTATATCGAAACTGCAGTCTTTTCTAAATGCATCTGTTCGTCTGATCGGTGGCATCCCAACATTTATATATCTCCGCCTACACAAGTCATGAGGTCCTCAGCGCTGGTTACCTATACCTCAGCGCATCCATTATAAAATTCTATAGCTCCCATCTGAAACTGCCTATAGTAGGAACTCTCCCATCCTATCTCAGTTCCTTGTGTATCTCTACCTCATCTATTCCTGGTCGTAGGTCCCCAGGATCGGCTGGACCCTTGTCGTCCCTTTGACTATAGGTTGTCCACTATCCTGGACAGAAGTTTTACTATTGTTGGCCCTGTAACTTGGAATAGTCTTCCTTTTAAAATCAGAAGTGAGGTAATCTGTCTGTCACCTTCCATTTTCTGCTATTATTGAAAGTATATTCTGTTTGATACCTGCTTTGTCGGAAGGGCTGCTGATGGGTTTTTACATGAAATTGCCTTTTTCAATTTTAATTTATGTTATGCTTCGTCTGATCAATCGGATAAAGTGACCAAGTTAACTGACTGTAAGAAGAAGAGCAGTCCATTAAACACCTTTTATAGACTTTCATTCGGCTTATATAAACGAAGAAGAAACGTCTCCTAAACAACTTTTATAGCCTTCTATTGGGCTTATATGAAGAAGAAGAGCAGTCCATTGAACACCTTTTATAGACTTTCATTCGGCTTATATAAACGAAGAAGAAACGTCCCTTAAACACATTCTATAGCCTTCAATTAGCCCTATATAATATGAAAAAACAGCAGTCATTTAAACTAGTGTAAGAGGCAGTCGTGAGTGTTAAGTGTTAGCGACTTCCTTTTCTTAGCCTCGCTTCATGATTTCGGATGGCCAGTGGATGGTGGTGGTGGTGGTGGTGGTGATGATGGTGCTCGACGGAATATTTAATGTTCGGGGCGTCGACTACAGAGAAATCCAGGACGAAGTATGAGATTTATTGGTTACACCTCGTTGGGACGACACGAATCGAGTACGGAAGCAAAAATGACAAGTGCATAGCAACAGAATTGGAAAACACGGTGTACGAAAGGGTTGACCGTGTAAGCCAGGCAATGAACAATGGCGGAGGAATTTATTCGTTAACAACAATTATTTCATTATTATTATTTAATTGCTCTTTAACGAGGCCGTGTCATAACAAATATGAATTGGGTCGCCCTTCCCATTCCCGAGTACGATTCTTGTCCCATTATGAGTATACGCTGTCGTTCTCTGCCACGGGGAATTCCGAAACATCCGAACACAGCGCCCAACAGGCCATCTAATAAACGCTCAAATGTGTCATATATATATATATATATATATATATATATATATATATATATATATATATATATATATGTAATTATGCATACGCGATTACGCGTCTATATAAATGTGTAAGCAAGGCTATTGAATTCTGTGATTTACACTGTGAGCGAAAAAACCAATTTCAAGACATATTCAAAAAAATAGAAGAAATAGTATCGTATTCCTCTCCACTCCCTAAGAAAGTCTAATTATTATTACTATTCAAATTAATGTCACTACCACCACTTCCACCATTCACATCCACCATACACCACCATGACCATCACCACTACTAATATTGTTTACTTTTTCTTATAATGCTTTGATTGTTCAGTTTGCAGCTTACTAAAACATTACAGCAATAAAGATTGACAGTAGCAACAATTTTTCCGCGCGGTTATAAAATTTTATAGTTGACTGAAACTCTTAAAAGAGGTGTCGTATATTTGCCAGTAATAGCTATTATAGCATTAGATGATTTAGTTGTAAATACGTGTAAGCGGAGTTGCAATGATGATTGTTAGAGTTGAATGAGCAACTGATAATTAAATTATTTCTTTCAATATAAATTTAATCGGAGGAATTTTTGCTCAGCGTTCTCATTTTGTCGACGTAATCTTCCTGTTATTTTAATTGTAAATAAGTGTTGCACCGCTTCAACCGAAACTTCTAATCACAGCGGACACGTCTGCTGGAACTTTTCACAGAACGTCGCCCGTAGGCATTTGGTGCGTATTTTGGACTATACTGCCTCCGGAAGGGGGCTCTTCTGATTTTGAAAGATCTTTGGCCCGCTTTTACTGAAGACTGCAGCCAGATATATTAAGAAGTTGGTTGTTTGGTTGATGTTTAACGATGCTTAGTTATAACAAGGATGATTAGAGTCGCCGTTCTCCTTTCTCCAGGCTTTGGACTAGCATTGTCCGAGTAGAGATTTCGTGATGCGTATGACGATGAGGGATAGAATGGTTTATCCCCCGGATACTCTAAAGCGGTTTATTCCATCCCTGGGGATATGCTTTGGGGGGGTAGAATATCTCGGGACACCGGCTCTGTAACTACACTCATCAGAAATAATTTTACTGATGCCTACCAGAAAGAATTTTAATAGGAAACGATACTTTATAAAAGTTAAAAATTGACGGTCAATCCGTCCGTATTTCTGCACTTGTAATTTAAGTCAGGCCATATTTTTAGAAAGAAAATCCTCTACTGGTCAGATGAACCAAACACAACGCTGCACGGAGAACATTCTCGGCCGGGCCTGATTTCATTTCACACCCTTCATAACCTTCCATAATACAATTGCAATAGCGTAACACCTGCGACCTCTCTCCAGTTGTAACCGCATTTATCCGTCCTTCCATCGGGGTCAGAGGTTGCGCCATAGATACATATTTCGCTGGCGACGGAAGCCAATCGTATCGCCATTTTGTGACACTAAAGACGCCATTTTGTGTCTTCAAACGACCCATTATGTTTCCATTGCGACCGGTTATGTGTTGGGCTTCGTGGCATGCGTATGAATATGTGCGCCCGTTTAGATAAGCGACCGGGGTTTTATAGCAATGGATGAAATATCCAAAGTCCAAAGACAAGACACCTTTCTCTATGAAATTTCTAAAAATGAAGTTGTCAAATCACCCGTCGCTGATATTTCACCCAATGAGAAATTGCATAACTTATGTCTACGTATCAGAATTTCAACAGGAAACGATATTTTATTCAGTTTAAAGTAGAATGACAATCCGTCCATATTTCTACTCTTGTAATATACGTCAAGCCAAATTTTATGACAAACGGTCCTAGTCTTAAGAAACAATAATCCCCACCTATCACATGAACCAACCGCAACGCTGCAAGTAGACCATTTTCGGCCGGGACTGATTTCACTTCACACCCGCCATAACCTCCATGACCCTCCATAATACACAGGCAATAGTATGACATCTGCGACCTCTCTCTAGTATAACCGAATTTATCCGGCCTTTCATCAGGGGTCAGAGGTTGCGCCATAGATACATATTTTTCTGGCGACGGAAGCCAATCGTATCGCCATTTTGTGACACTAAAGACGCCATTTTGTGTCTTCAAACGACCCATTCTTTTCCATTGCGACCGGTTATGTGTTGGGCTCATGGCGTGCGTATGAATATGTGCGCCCGTTTAGATAAGCGACCGGGGTTTTATAGCAATGGATGAAATATCGGGCGTTTTATGAAGTTCCCGCTTTGAATAAATTCCGCCAGTCGTCGCCACGAGAGAGTTGAATCGTTGCGGGCAACTTTCCAGAAGTTGACCCAAGGGAAGAAGGAAAGTATTTCTTTTTAACGCTCGGTTTAAAGTCCCCATATTTTCTGTGATCTTTTTCAGCTATTGGTACGAAATATTCAGTGGCTGAGTTTAAATAGGAACAAACGAGCACCTTCCTTATTAGACATTTTCAATATGGTGCGTGAAATATGCTTTGTTATGTGTAATTCCAGCGTTGAAATCATTATGTCTGCATTCCTTCGAGCGTATCCGGTTGGTCCAGGTACCTGTTTCATCACATTTCGACTGGGTTGACGTCCGGTTGACACATAAGGAGTCTTCAGCCAAACTTCTTTTCCATTTTTTGACTCGTACAGATGAGTTGCAATCAAATCCAGTTCATCGTCGAGGGAGGCTTGAAGAAACACAGGCGGTATTCCTGCTATGTCATCATCTGAATCTTGCGAGGATCCATCATCGGCCCGTTGCAGCTGCTTCGTGTCACTAACGTTGTCTTCGGAAGAATTTTCTTCACCACAGCTGTCATTATCGGTATTATTTTCCCGAACTAGAGTGTACTTTGTCTGGGAATCATCACTAAAACTATCGTCAGCATCCGATTCTGTTGCCTTTTCATCGTCGAGGGAGGCTTGACGAAACACAGGCTGTGTTCCTGCTCTATCCTCATCTGAATCTTGCGAGGATCCATCATCGGCCCGTTGTAGCTGCTTCGTGTCACTAACGTTGTCTTCGGAAGAATTTTCTTCACCACAGCTGTCATTATCGGTATTATTTTCCCGAACTAGAGTGTACTTTGTCTGGGAATCATCACTAAAACTATCGTCAGCATCCGATTCTGTTGCCTTTTCATCGTCGAGGGAGGCTTGACGAAACACAGGCTGTGTTCCTGCTCTATCCTCATCTGAATCTTGCGAGGATCCATCATCGGCCCGTTGTAGCTGCTTCGTGTCACTAACGTTGTCTTCGGAAGAATTTTCTTCACCACAGCTGTCATTTTCGGTATTTTTTTCCCGAACTACAGTGCACTTTGTCTGGGAATCATCACTACAACTATCTTCACCATCCGATTCTGATGACTGACTTTCTGATTCTAATATAAGCTTCCTTGCCTGTTCTGCGGTAAAAAATCGAATATTATCTTTTTTCTAGTCGCCATTGTTGTTATCTCTTATAAATATACGCAATTTCTGTCTGGCAACAAAGAATATGTAATCTAAGAAAGGAGTCCATAGATATAAAAATGCCAAGTTAGATAATTGACTTATAAATTCCGCAATATAACACATGGGGTGCATTTGCACCCCGAGGACCGCAATGTATAAACCTCAAAATTATCAGAAATGTTGAGGGGTACAATTATGGGCAAATAGGGTTAAGTGCATCCTCATAATTAAGGAAAAGTCATAAAATGTAGGCGTCATATCACGAGTCCTTCTGGGTGAAACAAAGGAACAAAGTGTGACTAGGGGTGCAAATGCACCCCAAGAACGGCACAGGGTTAAAATACCATAATATTTTGTAATAACAGAAACAAAATTTGAAGATAATTGAGAAACGGATGCGCAGTTATTTTCACGAGTAACCCTTCCTCTAAATATGGATCCCTGTCTGTAGTGATGAGAATGGGCGTGGCCTAATTTGCCTCACGTTTCGTTCAGATTATGTTTCGATTATCAAGTTTTCTGTATTCTAACAGTTTCCAAATGCAACCCTGGAGGAATTCAAACCGTCGCTGAATTCATAAATGGGATCCTCAGTTTAACGGCAGCTTATGACTACATAGGCCGTTGCCGCCGACAAAGATTATTTGTTGGCATACTACAGCTCATTAATGTGTCCACAGTTTAACGGCAGCTTATGACAACATAGGCCGTTGCCGCCGACAAAGATTAGTTTTTGGCATATTACAGCTCACAGCTCATTAATATTTTTGTGAGGACTTTATATATATCCAGAAATTCCTTTAAAAAGGTGTCTAAGAGATCGAAAGTGATAGCTATGTTACACCAGAAGACAGTGCTGTAAAGGTGTCTAATCGCACTTAAGTAAGTAAGTAAGTAAGTATTTTCTTTATTGAGAAGCACTAGCAAACGCAACAGAGTTGTTGTCGTTGACTATGCAACTGATAATTAACTGATTTCTTGTAATTTAAACTAAAATCTCTAATTTAATCTAGTTACCAGTAGATTCAAATATATTCAAATATTCAAGTATATCTGATACCCCGCTTCTCATTTCACAAGATATATCCAATATTTATCGTACGGATTAAGAGAACCCCTATTTTGAATCAAAAAGACTGACTACTCCTCTCTTTTTAGTACGTCTTCCGAATTCCTATCGAGCACCGTTCGATTTCGGAATCTGTCCATAGAACGCATCCTCCCATGATCCTCGTAAGAACACTGTCTCCTCCTCCTCCTCCGCTTGGTGCGCTCCTCCGTCTGTCTTATCTCATTCGCCGAATATACGTCTCGTCCTGATTCTAGGCGACGGTATGTTCTGGCCAATCTATCTTGACACCGATTACGGAGACGCCGATCGGTCCCAGGGGTACGCCCGGGTTTCGACCGGCAACAACGTCCAGCTTAATCGCAATCAATGTCTATGCCGGTCTATGCTGCTCCGGACATATTTAGACTGCTATTATGCATCACGCCGCGAGCCCGTCATATGGGAACGCGTAACACGCGGATAGTGGCGACTCGCAGCGGGGTAAATACATAGGACGACCTTTTGTTGAAGTGAATGACGAGGTTTCAGCCAATCGAAAATACGCTTAAAATACGTTAAAAATTTGGGTCTATTTTCGGTCAAAATTCATTAATATTATAAGAAGTCACTTTTGTTTCACGCCTACAACTCCGTTGCAAATTAGACATCTTAAAACTTGCTCTTGCAAAGTATTATTGTAAATGTGTAATCTTTGCCCACTTTCTCCACACCTCTTTTAAGGATCTTAATTGGACTAAGAAGAAGACACGAGGAAGACCGAGAATGATGTTGTTGGACTGGATGATGGAGGAAGATTACAGCAAACTGAAGGAAAGAGCCAGAAAACGTGATGAATGGCGAAATTGGACGTACGAACCTGCCTAGCAAGGCAGAGAACCAAAACAAGAAGAATTGGACTATATAAAGAGCTGGGTTGGCTTATGATACGTGTAACATAAGCGAGGTGGTACATCCTTAACTATCCTGGTCAAGATGTCGTTAAACAAAGGATAACAAATGCTACAAATACCAACGGTAATACGCACGTATCTATGAAAAAAATTTCAGGCAAGGTGTCGATTCGCCCGGTTCTGATATTACACCCAAGAGATTTTTCGACAGTTACCGAATCACCACAACGTATAACTGTAGCTAATAAGGGCGTATTAGAATAGACAATACAACATAATATTATTTCAAGAAAGTGATATGTAATAGAATACCATAATATTATAATGAAATACAATTTAATTAAACACAAAACAATTCAAAAACAAAGCAACGAAAATACGCTTAAAATGCGTTAAATTTGAGCTTACTTTGGGTACAGGAGTCATTTATATTATTAGAAATCACAGTTATTAGCATTATTTATCGCAAAACCCGTAACAACGCGGTTGCAATTTCGACACCCTTAAAGCAGTATTTCTATTGTTTTGTTGTCATCATTTGCGCAATTTTTTCATACCTCTTTTAAGGTTATTCCTGTGCTATGTGAAACGTTGTGTTGTTAATCTTGTAATTGTCTTGCTTTCAGTTATGATAGGTAAACCTAACGTCTTTAAACACAGGGTAACAAAAAGTAATACGTTACATACAGTCCAAAGACAAGACACCTTTCTCTATGAAATTTCTAAAAATGAAGTTGTCAAATCACCCGTCGCTGATATTTCACCCAATGAGAAATTGCATAACTTATGTCTACGTATCAGAATTTCAACAGGAAACGATATTTTATTCAGTTTAAAGTAGAATGACAATCCGTCCATATTTCTACTCTTGTAATATACGTCAAGCCAAATTTTATGACAAACGGTCCTAGTCTTAAGAAACAATAATCCCCTACCTATCACATGAACCAACCGCAACGCTGCAAGTAGACCATTTTCGGCCGGGACTGATTTCACTTCACACCCGCCATAACCTCCATGACCCTCCATAATACACAGGCAATAGTATGACATCTGCGACCTCTCTCTAGTATAACCGAATTTATCCGGCCTTTCATCAGGGGTCAGAGGTTGCGCCATAGATACATATTTTTCTGGCGACGGAAGCCAATCGTATCGCCATTTTGTGACACTAAAGACGCCATTTTGTGTCTTCAAACGACCCATTCTGTTTCCATTGCGACCGGTTATGTGTTGGGCTCGTGGCATGCGTATGAATATGTGCGCCCGGTTTACAGTCATCAAAATTTTCTGTGATCTGCTTCAGTCATAGGTTCAACAGATTCAGTGGAGTAGCCTAGTGACTCTAGTAACAAGCGAGTAATGGTTGATATTAAACACCTTTATATTAGAAATATCTAATGTTATATAAAACTCTGATTTGTGATGTGGGTTCGCTTATAAGAAACAAATTAGACCATGAGTAATGGTTGATGCTAAACAACCCGCATTCATCTGACGTTATATAAGAGTAACTCTGCAACTCCGCCACTTACCATACTCTGGCAGTGGCAGTCCCACCCTCTCATGAAGGAGGAGGGCGACGCTAATCATATTTTTATGAAGCAGTGTCGTTAAACAGCAACAAACCATCTCCTCTATTACTTATCTTAGTTATGCCATGAAAACGATGAGAACTGTTCGAAATAATTTCTGTTAACATCAACGGCCTTTGTAGCCATAACATTATCTTTATACTATGAGTCCATCCTAAAACCTTATTAGGACGTACGTAAGAGGATAACAGCGGATTTACTATAGAAACGAACAAGGCTATGAGTAATGGCTGGTGTAGTAGTAGTTTCAGTTTAACCCTCGGGCTACCGATATATATGTATGGATATATATGTATGGATGTACATTTATACTATATAAACATGTGTAGGGATGATTTTGTGTATCTTTTATACATAGATTAGTTTCAAAACACACATAATCTTATATTTGTTTATCCAAAAAGTACAAAATGTACGCAATAATATACAATATTGCTAATTAATGGGTTCCGTTGTTAAAAGTGATGTAATTTCGAGGTGCATTCACATAATGTACAACTAAATATACCATTCTGTGCAAAAATGAATGCTGAATCCAATGCTATATTACAAGCTATGATATGTAAAACCAAACACGAAATCCAGGGGGGGTGGTAACCACCCTCCTTTGGTAGTCAGTGTTACAAAAAAGCTTGGTAGCCCTAGGGTTAAACACCTTTATATCAGAAACATCTGACTTCATATAAAGCTCCGCTTCAGTTTTTTTTGTATTTTCGAAGGCTTAGTGGTCTTGATCACAGCAACAAATTAGGTCATGAGCAATGGTTGAAGTTTAACAACCCGCATTCATCTGACGTTATACAAGAGTACAACCGTGCAACTCCGCTTCTTGCCATACACTAGCAGTGGCTGTCTCACGCTCGTATGAAAGAGGAGGGCGACGCTAATCATATTTTATGACGCAGTGTCGTTAAACAGCAACTAACCATGTCCTCTTTTACTTATCTTAGTTATGCCATGGACACGATGAGAACTGTTCGAAATAATTTCTTTTAACATCAACGGCCTTTGTTGCCTTAACATACTTTAAACTATGGATCCATCCAAGAGCCTTATTGGGATCAACGTACATATAATATGCTATGAGTAATTTTGGTGTAGTAGTATTTTCAGTTTAACGACACTGTGATAACAAAAATTATAAGTGTTGCCCTCCTCTTTAATCTTGGCATTGGACTGGCACTGTCAGCGTACGAACAGTAGCGAAGTTTAAATGGTTTCAACTGGTTTAATGCCCTTAAAAACTGGACTCTAATGCATAAACTTCACGGTTTGATCCACAACGCACCACTGTAATCCAAATGCTTGCAGACGTCAGTTTTTAATTTTAAACACCTCTTTTTAATGCTTCGCTTCTATATATAAAATGCACATCACGTTCGCCTGTTATTCAGAACCGACACCGGCTTTGATAAAACTTTATAAGAGCAGTTGGATTATTGAAGAACAAACTTCACAGAAATGTGTTACTAAAATTTTACACGATTAAAACTAGGCATACGAACTACGAGGATTGTTGAAAATAATTTCTGTCGATGTGAAAAGCCTTTTTGCCATAATAATTATGTCGTTAAACTGCAAAAACCTTATTCGGATGTACATTACAGCGGATTTACTAAAGAAACGAACAAAGCTACGAGTAATAGTTGCTGTTAAACACCTTTATAACACATCCATTCGACGCTATGTTTACAAGTCCCAAGCCTGGATAAAGGAGGAGGGCGACGCTAATGGTCTTTGTTACCACACAGCTAGTCGTTAAAAAGGACACACACACACACACACACACACACACACACACACACACACACACACACACACACACTAGAGGTCTGCGGGTAGGGCATTTTTGCTACCCGACCATACCCGTAATGCCCAACCGCTACCCGTACCCGTACCCGACCCGTAGTCAAAATTACTACCCGACCCGAACCGTACCCGCGGGTATACCCGTACCCGCCACGTCATTAGCACGCCTTGTAAGGCTAATAGGTTTACAAATTAGCATGTAGTAATAATAATAATAAATAGGCTGATAATGATGATCGTAGTCGTACTGTAGTAGTATATAGCAGTAGTAGTAGTAGTAGTAGTAGTAGCAGCAGCAGCAGCAGCAGCAGCAGCAGCGGCAGCAGCAGCAGCAGTAACAGTAGCATCAGCAGCAGCAGTAGTAGTGGTAGTAGCAGCAGCAGCAGTAGTAGTGGTAGTAGCAGTAGTGGTAGTAGCAGGAGCAGCAGTAGTAGTGGTAGTAGCAGCAGGAGCAGCAGTAGCAGCAATAGTAGCAGCAGCAGCAGAAGCAGTAGGAGCAATAGTAGCAGTAGCAGCAGCAGCAGAAGCAGGATAAGTGAAAACATGTATTCGTACCCGTCGTCGCCAAATGACTGGAATTCATGGTGATGTTGACGATGCAGATGATAATGATGATGATGATGATGATGATATAATTCTACTACTATTCTAACAAGGAGAAGGAGGAGAATAGGAGCAGGAGAAGGCGGAACAGGATGAGGAAGAGGAAGAAGAGCAGTTCCTTAAGATGAGGAAGAGGAAGAAGAGCAGTTCCTTAGGATGAGGAAGAGGAAGAGCAGTTCCTTAAGCTAGCCATGAGGAAGCCATGAGTATGAAGTGTTAGCCACGTCATTTTCTTTGCCTCGGAAAATGAGGGAGGGTGACCAGGTCTCACCTTCGCAGAGTCTATACTAACTAATAGTTACAACGATAAAGAAGCGACAGTTTGGATTCGATGACAGTTAACCTGTCTAATATGGATCATTATGCTGCCCAACTCAATTCGTTGCTGTTGAGCGCATCTTTTTTTGACATGTAGGGCTCGCAATCAACTGATCCAACCATTATAATGTAATATAAGGTAATGTAAGAAGACATTTATTAAGCGCCACTTAAAGAGTCTATCAGAAGCGCTCAACACGTGGTCATAAAACAGCTGAATATTCCCTCTTTAAGAGTCTATAGAGAAACATATAGTCACATGCAGCATGTATGTATGTATGTGTGCATGTATCATGTATGTATGCATGTATCATGTATGTATGTATGCATGTATCACGTATGTATGTATGTATGTATGTATGTATGTATGTATGTATGTATGTATGTATGTATGTATGTATGTAGGTATGTATGTATGTATGTATGTATGCTTCTACTCTTATCCATGCCTTTGTTTGCTCTCGTCTAGACTATTGCTCTTCTCTCTACACTGGTCTTCCTCGAGTCCACTTTCCTTCCCTTGAGATGTATGTATGTATGTATGTATGTATGTATGTATGTATGTATGTATATATATATATGTATGTATGCATGCATGTATGTATGTATACATGTATTGATGCATGCATACATTAGGACACTTAATATAGCGCATTTTTAGTATATCAGAAATGCGCTTTTTCTGCGCTAGCCTACATGTATATGATGCATGTTAAATGTCATTTACATCTGGACAAATACATCAGGTAGCAAAACAATGATGAGTAAAAGACCCACCAATTTATACTCATAATTACTAACGTAATGTAAGTATACTTTATTACTTACATCTGACGTATACATTTGTCATCCGCCATTATTTTGATGTGAGAAAACTCAGAGTTAATAATATTATAGTACAACCTAACATAGGCCTATTACGACGGCCTACAACACGAAGGGAAGCGCGATAGAATGGAGACGTTTATCCAGAGGGTGAAGAGGGCTGGGTTCCTTCCTCCAAACGGCCCGCCAGCAGACTCTGTACTCTGTAGCCAGCGATGTTGAGGGCAATTATCAGCGACCCAAAACATGTCCTTCGACGGTTAAGCTCGGTTCGGCAGAAGAGCAGATACAGCCTACGCTCTAGACCCCAACCATTCGCCCTTCCAGCCAAAGACAATAAGAACTTTTTGTCTCGTATGATGTTTAAAAGTGTGTGTGTGTGTGTGTGTGTGTGTGTTGTGAGTGTGTGTGTGTGTGTGTGTGCGCGCTCGCTCGTGGTTATGCCCACCCACGCAAGTCTCCTGTCTTATCTCTCCAGTCAAGCATAATACCGATATTTAATAGTTTAAACATTTCCAGATGGTAAAGGATGACAAACTCTGAAATATATCTACTAGAACTGACACAACCTGTTGTAAGAAAAACAAGGCTGTTTACCCCGGGCATCCAGCGTCGGCGACCTCTGAACCTCATAATATAAATATATATGTTCATACGTATATAATCGTGTGTATAAGTATATAATATATACATATGCACATATTATGTGCATAGGTATATAAATATGCATATATATAAATGTGGAAGTGTATATGCATAATATTTAGATGTGTGTGTGTGTGTGCATATATGTATATATGTGTAAATGTATAGAACTATATATGTGTATAGTATTTATATGTGCTGGTATATGGTACTTAGATTTAGAATGTGCCAGCTAACCTACTCTACGTAAGTCTTTGCCTGAGCAAGATTCACTATTATTTGCAAGGCGGCCGCGGCATTGTAACCTAAAAACCTCACGTCGGTACGGGTAAAACCGGGTATACCCGTACCCGTGATGACCTTACCCGTACCCGACCCGACCCGTGAAATGCTTACCCGACCCGTACCCGACCCGCGGGTACGGGTCAGGTACGGGTAAACCCGCGGGTACGGGTATACCCGCAGACCCCTAACACACACACACACACACACACACACACACACACACACACACACACACACACGCTATGTTTACTTCAGTTTACGTCGTTTTACAAATCGGTGGCAGATAAAACACGGTCGACGTCAACGGCCATGGGGGTCATAAGGTACTTAATACACTTGACGTAACTACTGGCGTGGTGTCAGTCTCAAGCCTAGCTAAAAGAGGAGGGAAATGATAATTATCTTTAGCGTCTATACCCACCAATTTTGTGGCTACATTCCACCTCTTCCTCAGATAACGACATATGGGGCATTTGTGTAAAGGCTGACATCATCATCATCATCATCATCAGGATCCATGGACCGAAAGCCCGTAGGTGTCCAATGCAAATTTCGTCATCCGTTCCATAATCCTCTGTCTTGCGCCAATACACTCAAACTGTGTAGGTCTTGTTTGCACCAATCCCTGATGTCATCAGTCCATTCCCTGTTAGGTCTTCCTCTTCGTCCACTTCCATCCATCATACCCATCATGACAGTTTTTATTTTTCTATTATTGTCCATTCTGCATATATGTCCAAACAGACCCAATTTTCTTCTCATTACTGACTGTATTAGATCTTCCTTTATGTGTAATCTTCTTCGGACCTCCTTATTTGTCACCTTCATTGTCCAATTCAGATGCAATATTCTTCTATAGCAGTAAAGTAAAGGCTGACATAAGGGGGCCCAATAGCGCATTGGATAACATCTGGCGTAGAGAGCGAAAGGTACCGAGTTCGAGCCCCGTAGGGCGGATATGCTTTGTAGGCTGCTATTAGCGCCGTGTATTACAGGCTGTCTGTTCTGTTAGTTGTTTAGAGTCACATGTCCTATAAGCATCATAATACCCTCAGGACGCAATTTAATGATTAACCAATAATACATCTATAGAAACCCACGAGGCCATGACTAATGAAGTTAAATACCTTTATAAACTTTCATCGGATGCTAGTAACTGCTTAACTTCGCCAATGTTCAATTTCATAATTTTAATTGCATAACATGTAAATGTACTGCGCAGTGCGTTTGTCAGGCGCTTAATTAAAGAAAAGATATTATTAAAAACTACACAATCGGCTGAGAAAAGTGACATATATAGGTGACCAATCATCAAAGTGAAATCTTTGCAGGGTTAACTCTCCGGCTACCGAGGTTTTTTGTGACACGGGCTACCAAGGGGGGGGGGGTGTTTACCACCCGCCCCTGGATTTCGTGTTTGGTTTCACATATCATATCTTGTAATACCAGACCCTTTTGGACAACCCATCTTACTCGACGCAGCGCTCGTTAATAAGTTGGTGCCCTTCGCTTGGCTTCAAGTGATGCTTTAGAAGTTTAGAGTTAATGATTATGATGCTTATGATGTGTGACTCCCATTGTTGTTCGGAAATTAACAGTTAATAAAAATTACGATGTTCTCGATTTCTTTGTTCAATCGTGTTAATAAATGTCCGCAAAAGTTGTCGAAAGCCTGTGTCTTCTGTTTGGTGTGCACTGTGAGAGCCGCTTTATACATCTTTAAATACAATACAATACATTACAATTATCAGATGATTGAGTCTAAACACCCGTATAACATATTCAGCTGATGCTATATATTCCTGGCCTCCGTAATACTATGCTGTACTGTGTATAGGTAGGTAATCCGCGATTATAGAAACGTGATTGTGAGGTCATGAATAATGCATGAGGTAATAAATTATAATAATGATCAGCTTCTATAGGGCCGGGGTGTAATTCACAAGACATGAACCGATGGCGCACCAAAACCAAGCGCAGTCAGTGTTTAACGACACCGTGGCGTAACAAAGATGTTTAGCATCACCCTCCTCTTTTTGCGGACTTGGGACTGGGACTGGCACTACCACAGGCAGGGTTTATCGTCGAATAGTTTATAAAGGTTTTTACACATCATCTTATTTATGACCTCATTGATTTCTATGGTGCACGAATATCGCAGATTACGTGAACAGATGACCCACAGTGTAACGAAAGCTTATGACAACATAGGCCATTGCCGTCGACAAAGATTATTTTGGCATATTACAGCGAAAAGGGAAAAAAACGAAAAAAGAAAAAAAACGTGAACAGAGTAGTTCCTTTTTAACGACTAGCTGTGTGGTAACAAAGACCATTAGCGTCGCCCTCCTCCTTTATCCAGGCTTGGGACTGGCACTGTCAGAAAGCAAACGGTGGCGGAGTTTACGTGAACAGAGTCCCGGAAGATAGATATTTATAGCTTCGGATGAATGTGTTATAAGGGTGTTTAACTTCCATTTATAATCATTTCTGGCCTCATTTGTTCCTAACATTCAGTGCTTCCAGACATTTGTAGACGATCGAATGATGTTATCGTTCTTCTGCTTACTTAGATCAAATAGTTGCCTTAAAAGAGGTGTTTTGCATTTTTAATTAGTCATTCGGTTAACGGCACTTGGCCTTAATTTTATTTTACATTCTTCCAGGTAGTTCTTTATTTTATTGACGAGCAATATTCATTTTTTTCAACCGTAAGGTTGCAACTATTTCTACACTAGGCCCTACTTTGAATTTATAAAACTTTAGTTGTGGTGATCATAGTTCTTCACATTTTTGACAGAAAAAGATGCAAAAATTTCATTATTCTGCCACCCGGCCGCGGCATTCTTAGGGCAGAGTTGGAAAGCACTGACAGAATGTCAGTTCGCTTATAGAGAGGCGACTTATAATGGATAAGCCAACTGAGGAGAGTAGAAGAGTGGTCAACTTAAACTTTATAGTCTGCAGAGCTCTATATATTAAAGAACACGTGCAGTCAATTAAGTCAACTAATGAAACACTACTCGAAACTAAACTGAAATACATCAAAAACTTTAAAGACGTCAACAGTCTTTTGTTGCTATAAGATGTCGTTAAACATTGGATAAAAATAGTCAATTAAGTCAGCCTGACAAAATCTTGTTTATGATGTGTTAGTGGCTTAATTTTCTTAGCCTCGGCATATGCAGGCGGGTGGCCAATCCTCTCCCTCGCCGTCTCATCCTCCTGCCGACAGTCTACGATCAGTGAACCCATCATAGATGAGTTGGCTGGGGCCCAGGTGGAGTGGAAATCTCGACAAAAATTAAACTGCTATGCCTGGGATTTGAACCTCTGACCTCTCGACTGGCGCAAACCATTAGACTGTATAATAGACCTATGGAGCACCCAAAATGGATCTAAAAGATTCTCATAATTAAGTTTAGACCGAAATGACACAAGAGACATTGCAGAATGAACAAGTATAGGAAGAAATTTCTTACACACCTCTTTTTCCGCGACTGAATTTCTGGTACAAGCAGCGCATAACAAATTTCCTAATTCTTTTGTCGATTACGAAGGTCACGCATGGCGCCAGCCGTCATGGTTATTACTGATGATGGCGATAACGATGACGAAAATAGAAGAGCAGAACCTTAAGCTAACCGTGATAGGCAGACAAGTCTACGACTTAATTTTCTTAGCCTCGGCGCATTATACGGTCAGTGTACTGTTTTTAAAGTGGAATTTGCAAGTAAGGCGCAGATGGAGCAGAAATTGCTAAACAATTTCCTTCCTTTACTTGAGGGTTACTACTACTACTATTCCTTTATTTCACAAACTCGTTGACACAAACGCAACAAGATTACAAAATCAACAGTTTAGATATCGATTAGACAAAAATTATAGTCAAATAGATAAGAGGGTTAGGAATGTATTAATGATTGAACGCCCGAAATCTAATCCGACACTAACCTCTTAAACGAGAACAGTTTATTATAACTGATATGCATTTATTAAGCACCACTATCTAATCATGAAGTTTCCATCAATGACACTGAGCAACTGTGAGCGACGGACTTGCTTTAAGATGTTGTTAAACATTGAATAAAAATAGTCAATTAAAATCGTGTTAATGAGGTGTTAGTGGCTTAATTTTCTTAGCCTCGCCATATGAGGGCGGATGGCTAATCCTTTTTCTCTCACCGTGTCAACTTCCCACCAACAGTGTATGGTCAGTGTATTCATTTTAGCTGAGTTGGCTAGGGAGCGAAGGTGGAGCAGAATCTCGAACCAAATTTCTGCTCTACCTGGGATTTGAACCTCCGACCACTAGACTGTATAATGGAGCAAACCAAAGCCATCTGAAAGTTGTTATTAAGTTGGGACCGAAATCGCATAAGAGGCAGAGCAGAATCAACAAGTGCAGGAAGAGAATTCATGGACACCGGTTTTTTTCAGGACCAACTTGGAATAAATACCCTACACCGCGTAATAATTTTTACATTTCTTAATGATGGGCAATCATCAGGATTGTGACGACTACGATGGTGATTACCGTCATGGTTATAACTGACGTTGATGAAGATAGAAGAGCAGTGCCCTAACTTCCCCCTAAGCTAACCGTGACAGGGAGCCAGTTAATTTTCTTAGTCTTGGCACAGTGTACCGATGATGATAGTTTATTCCATTATTTGTTTCCACAAAAATATTAATGGCAAGCGCGACATCATGATTATATAGAAAAAATAACATTGTTATAAAGGTGTTTAAAGAGAGTGGTTACTGTGTACTACCACCAAGTCACGTGACGGAAATATAAAAAACGGTCTCTTAGCGCAACAAAAGCCGCCGCAGGGAGAAGAGAAGGCGGAGGAGGCGGAGGAGGAGGAGGAGGAAGAGGAAGAAGATAGGCATCGTGCAGAGAAAGAAGGCATGGACAAGAAGGGATTGAAAGAAGGAAGGAAAGGACGAAGGAGCGGTAGTTGTGTAGAACCAGCAAAGTTGAAGATGGATGGATGGATGGATGGATGGATGGACGGACGGACGGACGGACAGACGGACGGACGGACGGACGGACGGACGGATGGATGGATACACTGTAGTTGCGTCTACAGCATTGCTCTGACTTCTGCTATGATAGGTCGTGACATCTGACGATCCAATCTGCCTTTCGGAAGATGAAGCCACCTGTATAGGATTAATCGGATTCAGCAGCAGACAGCCTCTTCCGTTTAGTGGATGATGGAGCAGAGACCGGAACACAGGTGAAAACGGAACAACGGACAAGCAGAGAAGAAGGGCGACGTCTGACGGAAGACGAAGAAAACTTACAGTCCGTCCGCGCAGTCAATTAATCAAACAAAATGATTGCCGCCTTAAACACCCGATTTACCAGGAACAGTCTCGTTATAAATAGACTTTTGAGATCGCGTCGCCAGTGTTTAGAGCATCTAACTGTATTAGTTGTTCAGCAACTGACTAGAAAAACAAAGGAAACAAAGAAGGAACTGCGAGGAAGAATGAGGACGTTTCCGGGTATTGCCAGTCCCAAGTCTTGAGAAAGCAGGGGGCGACGTCAACGATCCTGGCAGCCATTGGATGTCGTTTTGAACACTGACTATGTATTGCGAGCAAAGTTCCTGCCGCTGCATGGTCTGAGGTACAGGGATATCCTATCTTCCTCTCACCCTGTTAAGGCAGGGACTAAGATTGGGTAGCCGATACCCAACAATCACCGAAAAGCAACTTGAAGGAAGTGAGGGTTTGGAAACAGTAAACCACTAATGAAAAACGTGACTATAATATATAGCCCATTGTATATACAATCATATTCGCTGCGTTAATCTAATAGGCTTTAGAGGAGTGGTTAACTCTACCTAAACCCAAGCTAAGACGGATCAAAGGGATTGGCATAATGCCACTATTATTTTGATTTGATGAGCTATGTTGTTTAGGAAGCCAATTCTTCATTGCATAGTTAAGGTTTAGAAGTTCTTTGCGTAAGCTGTCCATTTCGCTGTCATTATTGACCAACAGAAATAATAATTATGTATATTTAAACTAGGTTTTTTGTTGGTCATTTTTCGGTGAATAACTTCAATTTGGAGAATTCTTGGTCAATGTTGTCGACAAGGTAGAGTTGTACAAATTGTCTTCATGTATAGAATGTATTTCATCGTAAGCGATAACGAGTCGTACCTATTCAGATAGGGATATATTACACTATATAAGTACACACACACGCACACACACACACACACACACACACACACGCACACACACGGACACACACACATACACACAAATACACGCACATACACTCAGACACACATACTCACACATCCACACACACACATACATACATACATACAAACACAAACACACAAATATACATGCACACACACACACTATGTATACAAATATGTAAATATTTGTGTGCGTGCGCGTGTGTATGCTGTGTGAGTTTATATAAACTTAAAAACAGAGCGCCTGTGACTATAGGGATCTTGAAGGGGCGCTGTTGTTAAAGTCGCGGCACAATAGTATTCATAATGCGCTTTTCCGTTAAAAGTATGACGCCTTTTATAGCTATAACGTTCACTAATTAGGATTGCTTATAGCCTAGGCCTATATGCCATATTAATAGTGCTATCAATTTCAAGTACTCATGAAAATGGTTGAGTCGGCCAGGAAGTCATCGCGTCTTGTTTACATAACAATTGCATAGCAGTTTATTATATTTACGAAGAAGATATTTTGACGAATAATTATGTTTGTGGAGTAGAAATTGCCTGACGGGAACAAAACATCGGTTTTAATATCCGGTGTAAAAATTCAATCGTGGCGACATCTGTGGGCAAGGATGCAACCGGAAATACAATTTTTTCACCAGTTTCAATTCTTCTATTTATAGATTGCTTTGGCAAGGTAAGGTTGGTTGATGCCAAATGCTTGGGCAGCCAAAAACTTCAATGATGTTGTTAAACAGTACAGACTACAACAAAGATACAAGTATTCAACCTAGAAATGATGGCGTCGAATGGATATATATGGCACCAGAAGACTGAGTAAAAAAGGTGTTTACAATAAAACATTAGTTCAATTCAGACGGACAATGTATTCAGTCAGGCGGTCGGTCGTCGTCCGGGTGTGGTGACAGATCAAGTAAAAGGCAAAATAGGTTCCGACGGCTCCAACTTTTCTTGCCAAGGACTTCTTGCTAACGACTAAATATAGCGACATCTTGTGGCTTCCAAGGCCGTTGATTTTACCCCACTTTAACAATTGAACGGCAAGTTGCATTGGTTTCACATTTTTTATACACTCTGTCGATTAAGAGTTCATTCAACTTGTACAGTCAAAGCTCTGTCACTGTTTCTTTGATCACATTCTGCGTAAACTTTAAAACTCGTCTCTTTCAACCTGCACACAGACCGCAGTCTGGTTTCTGGCTTCCATCATTCCATGATCTATTGTATTTCGACCTGGTTTCTTTTCCGATGGATTATGATTTCTGATCTCATTCACTGATTACGGCGATATAGAAGTTAACTTTTAACACGGACATGTAACTTTCAACACACTCTTAACAATTATTGTATTGACAGGAAGTTCTTTTTTTTTGATGACGCTGTGTCATTACAAATCTGATTATCGCCGCCCTCCTTTCCTATGACTTTGGTCTGGCACTACCATAGTGCGAGCAGTGGTGGAGTCAGATTGCTTTTATTATTCTAAGGTTTAGCATCGTCTTGTGACGTTACAGGCCGTTGACAACAATTCGATGGTAGGTTATGAAGAACCTAGAAATAATGGCGTCAGATGGTAATATATAGCACCAGATGACTACGTTAAAAAGGTGTTTAGAAAAAACATTACTCAGTGCAGCAGTCATAGTAGTTACCGTTTAACGACACTGTGTGATAACAAAATCATTAGCTTCGACCTCCTCCTTTATCCAGGATTGGGACTGGCACTGCCTGGCTTTAAGGCACAGACGTACAGTTACCATTATACTCGGAGCCTTGCTCGTTGCTATAGTATACATGTATGTCTAGGGTATTACTATACAACGGCGTTTTAGAAGTCATTGGATTAGATTAGATTAGATTAGATTAGATTAGATTAGATTAAGGGCAGAAATCTGATTATCGTCACCCCTCCCCTTCTTAGGTTTTTTGGACTGGCGCTGCCAGAGTGCGAGCAGTGATCGAGTCATTTTGTTTTAATAGTCTTAGATTTTACGTCGTCTTATGACATCAAACACTGTTCACGACAATTCAAAAACGGATAATTCTGACGCTACTTGAAATGATACCGTTGATGATGATTCCAATTGTTTAACGACGTCCTTTGGCTACTATGGCCGTTGACGTCTTTGTGTTTCTATTGTATTTCCTTTCTGTTTGGCCCATTGGCTCTTTTTATTTCAATTCTCTATATTTTTTTCTTTTTTCTGTTCTTTGTGTGTTTTTCCTGGCTGTTTCAGCTCTTTTTTGCTATTACAGCTTTTTTTGGCTATTTCAGCTCTTTTTTGGCTATTTCAGCTCTTTTTTGGCTATTTCAGCTCTTTTTTGGCTATATCAGCTCTTTTCAAATATGTTTACAAAGTTATTTACAGTATTTCTAAGTTTTCTATAATAACATGTAATGCTTTTGCAAACAGAATTTCAGCACATTAACAGTTATTTACTCAACAGGATAACTTAATTAAACATTTCATTCAACATTTTCTTCTATATAACAATGCAATATTATTACAAGATGTAATAAAATTATTAATCATCATAATCAAATGACCTTTAATCACACATATAAACACATTTGTTTTGTTTTAATTGGTATTTTAATCACAAGTAATGTGTTCAGCTATATGTTTGTTATAGATGATTTGATATGATAATGATATTCGTGAGAATAATTATAGTATTTTTCCTTTATTAATGATTTTAATAAGATTATATACTGTACTCTGCAAACATCCTGTATCAAGCAGAGATTTTAAATTAAATTCTGATTTATAACTATTACATTTATCTTTTAGGATAGTTGAAATATTTTCCTTATTACATTCCAATGTTCTATACTTTCCGTTACCTCACATGTATCACAAAACCCAGTAGGGTGTTTTCTCATTTGAAATAGTCTTTTATTAGTAATGGCAACACCAAGCCTCAATCTACTAATTTGTACCTCTTTATGTCTATATGGATCAGAAAATTTTATATTTGTAGAGACAAGTGGGCATATGGTTTTATAGAATTTCCCTTTATTTTCAATGTTATAATCTATTTGCCATTTATTTATTATATAGTCTTTAATAAAAGTATTCATCTCTTGTATTTCTAAGTAACTTGTGGAATTAATATTATCTAAACTAAGTGCTTCCTTTGCTAATTTATCTGCTCTTTCATTACCACTTATGTCTACATGGCTTGGAATCCATGCCATTTTTATTTGATTAGATTCCAAACTATTCAGTTGCACCATCAGTTCATTAAACAAATTGGGTCTGGAGTCAGATTTGTTTTTCTGAATAGAGGTAAGTACACTTAATGAGTCAGATAGTATCACATACTGACAGTTCTTATTATTCTCAGTATTTAGTACCCAAGTTACTGCTTCGTTAATTGCAGTTAATTCTGCTGCATAGATGCTGGAACCATTACATAATCTAAACTTTCTATCTATATATATACTTGGAATAGTAAAAGCTGCAGTAACAATGATACCGTCAGATAATAATCTAACATATATCTTCAGATTGATGCGTTATAAGGTGTTTAGCAATCACCCATTACTCATAGCCTTGTTTGCTCCTAGAGTTGTATAGTAATTCAGAAGATACCGAGTTTGAATTGAAGTTGGATTGGATCCACAGTTTAACGGCAGCTTATGACAACATAGGTCGTTGCCGCCGACAAAGATTATTTTGGGCATATTACAGCTCTTTGAAGTTGATTGCTACTGAAGCTTATGTATAGCTTCGGATATGTCTATTATAAAGGTGTTTAAAATCAATAGTCATTCATAGACTTGTACGTTCCTGTAGTAAATCTGCGAATGTGTCAACCATTTCAGTTATTATTGCTTGGCGAAATCTTATGCCTGCCATATCGACCTTACGGATACTGAGGGATTTAAGTACGTTGATGCGATTAAGCTATGGACGATTAAATTGTGTGTGATGCCTACATTATAAAGGTGTCTAACAATCGACCAAACAGAGAAATGCATCTTCTCGTCTGATCGGTGGTATCCCAGAATTTGGACATATCTCCGCCTATACACAGGTGACACTCTGTACTGGTTACCTATAATATCTCAATGCATCCATTAAAAGATTCTATAGCTCCCATTCGAAATTGCCTATAGTAGGAACTCTCCCATCCCATCTCAGATTCTTGTGTATCACTGCCTCATCTATTCCTGGTCGCAGGTCCCTCCAATCGGCTGCACATGGTATCCTTGTCGTCCCTCGAGTTAGGTCATCCACCAACCAGCAAAGAAGTTTTGTCATTGTTGAACTTGTATCCTGGATAGTATTCCTTTAAAAATCTGAAGCTAGCTATATAAATTGATAGATACAATACAATACAATACAGTAATCAGTCCTTACTTGTTCCGCAAGTACTTGATGTCCATTCTGTTTGATCGTGGGCCTCCATGCATAGTGGGGAGCACTGCTGATGATTATGTTCCTTGCATTTGCGCTTTCAAATTTTCACTAAGGTTATATTATGCAGGGTGCGACCGTACGTTGAGTCCCATAATAAAATACGCGTATCATACGTATTTTTATCCCCGAATGTAAAATACGCGTATTATACGTAAAATACGTTGACTTAGAAACAATTTAATGTTCAATGGTGTGCCATACGAGCACTTCATAAGATCAGCTAACGAAGTTCAGGTCCAAGCAGGGCATCTTTGGTAGACCTATCGCAATGGCGTCAGCGAAAACATTACCTGCCTACCAATGGTGGTCCAATTTCGGCGCAGCTGTTCCTGAGCTGCAGAATTTGGCGGTTAAGATTCTCAGCCAGGTGGCGTCGTCAAGTGCTGCAGAGCGCAACTGGAGTCTACACGGTTTCTTTCACAATAAGATGCGCTGCAGGCTCAACAGCAAACCAGTCGAGAAGATGGTGTACATTCACGGGAACAATCGCCTAATAGACAAAGTTACCGACGTTGATTATGATGAGGCTGTAGTTGACTGGGAGCAGCTAGAGTCAGCTAGTGACTCCGAGTCGTCAGAGTCGGACGCAAACTGAATTTGTTGATGTTTCAGAAGAATACGCGCAGTATACTACCTTACAGTAAACTTTGTTAAGTTTGTTTTTGGCAGCTATGCCTTTTAGTAACTTAGTTAACTATGTTGCAACGTTTCGTGTTCAATTTTACAATTATAGGGTACAACGTATTGTAACGTACGGCACGCAAAGTTTTACCGTACGCGTATTATACGTATTTTATCGTCCAAAATAAAATACGTATAATACGTACGGTCGCATCCTGATATTATGCCATTTCTGATCAATTGGCTGCAATGCAAAGTTACCTCACAGTAAGAAGAAGAAACAAATTGGCAACCAAAATTCTAATCAAACAAAGTTAAATGGCGAATGATAATGCAGTGACAAGCACACCGAATAGCGGTATACAGGAACACGAGAGTCAATCGGTTAGAGAGCTCGCCGTGAAACGCTAAATGTACGGGATCGGCACGGTTACTTCGCGTGTATTATCAATACATATCTAGACGATTTAACATGGACTGCCTTAACCTCAACCGTCCAATTCGCTCTTCCTCCCTTTCCTCCACCTTCGCTCCCTTCCTCCCTTTCCTCCAATTCGCTCTCTTCCTCTCTTTCCTCCAATTCGCTCATCCTCCTTTTCCTCCAATTCGCTCTCTTCCTCCCTATCCTCCAATTCGCTCTTCCTCCCTTTCCTCCAATTCGCTCATCCTCCTTTTCCTCCACCTCGCTCTCTTCCTCCCTATCCTCCAATTCGCTCTTCCTCCCTTTCCTCCAATTCGCTCTTCCTCCCTTTCCTCCAATTCGCTCTTCCTCCCTTTCCCCCAATTCGCTCATCCTACCTTTCCTCCAATTCGCTCTCTTTCTCCCTTTCCTCCAATTCGCTCTCTTTCTCCCTTTCCTACAATTCGCTCTCTTTCTCCCTTTCCTCCAATTGGCTCTCTTCCTCTTTTTCCTGCAATTCGCTCTCTTCCTCCCTTTTCTCCAATTCGCTCTCTTCCTCCCTTTCCTCTAATTCGCTCTCTTTCTCCTGTTCCTCCAATTCGCTCTCTTCCTCCCTTTCCTTCTATTCGCTCTCTTCCTCCCTTTCCTCCAATTTGCACTTTTCCACCTTACCATACAATTCCCTCTCTCCCCCTACCCTCCACATCGCTCTCTTCCTCCATATTCTTCAATTCGCGCTCTTCCTCCCTTATAGCTGAGTTGGCTAGAAGAGCAGGTAGAGCAGAAATCTCTAACCATATTTTTTCCTTGGCGGGGATTTGACTGTGCAGCCCGATCACCACTACACTATAGAGCATAATAGTGAACCCTCTGACTGGGATCATTAAGCAAATCGTTAGACTATTTGCAATAAAATGTCAGTTGTTGGTTAGTTGCTGTTTAACGACACCGTGTAATGACAAAGATTATTCGCGTCGCCCTCCTCATTTACGAGGCTCGGAACTGGCAGCACCAGAGTGCCAGCAGTTTTGTTTATTTACGTTGGTGCTTCTTATAATTTATAGCCTACTAACGGCATAATATTGGAGGAAGTGCCTATAATTTGTAATGGCTCGATATGGTTTGAATAATTTAAATTCCGCCGGTGTTCTTTATATACAAGAACGTCTTCCCATAAAAGAGGTGTCTAAATATTTTAAAATTGTGGAGGTATTGAGATAATGGTGGTGACGATGCTGATTTCGGAGGTGATGAGATGGTGGTTGTGGTAGAAGAGGTGGTGTTTTGTGGGGGTGGTGAGGTAGCGGAGGGGTGTGTGATGGTGATGGTGGTTTTTGTCGGAAGTGGAATGATGGAAGTGATATTAATAGCATTAATTATAATTAGACTTTTTGTAGCTTGGAATGGAGTGTGAATTCCAATTTCCTTTAGTTTGTGGACAATGTCTTGAAATTTGTTTTTTTCGTCCACAGTGCGTATAAAATGTTCAATAGCCTTGCGTATATATTTATTTAGACGTATATATTATGCATTATATATAATGGCACATTTGAGCGTTTATTCGATAACCTGCTGGGCCTTGTTTTCTGGTGTTTCGGAATTCCCACGAGTGGAGAACGACAGCGTATACTCATAATGGGATGAGATAACGCTTATTGAATCCTACTCGGTCGCTCGGGACAGCGGACACGTCTGCTGGAAATTTTCACAGAACGTAGGCGATTGGTGCGTATTTTGGACTACACTGCCTCCAGAATGGGCTCTGCTGGTTTTGGAAGGTTCTTCGGACCGTTATTACTGAAGATAACCAGGAATCTTTTGCAGTAATGTCAGAAGGCTAGGACCTATTATACACTGGAATAGAATCTCCGTATGCAACGTCGTGTGACTAGTATTAGGGGCGATAATCGAGGTCAAGAAAATGTCGCATCTGAATTACATAAAAAATGCATTAATTACACCTATTGAGACAGATCGACGGATAAATATGTTTGCGAAGTAGAAAATGTGTGTTGAGATTTTAAACACCATATGTAATAAGAGAATAACAATTTGAAGTGGGGCGACAACCGCGACATCTGTGGATGAGTGTTAGGCGACTATGCAGTTATTTTGACGAGTGACCCTTCCTCCAGATATAAATTTCTTCGTCATGAAGTACAGATGGAATGTGGTCTAATTTGACCCACGTTTCATTCTTTCGTTTCATTTATCAAGTTTCTGCATTATAAAGTTTCCGAAAGCGTTCGATAGGCTGGAAGCATTCTAAAGCATTTTCCGCGCAGTCTTTATAAAGATTCATAAATTACTTAAAAGAGGTGTCTAATTTCTTCTTTCCTGAGTTTAAGACGTCTTATGATAACAATGATCGTTGACGTCTAATTGTTGTTGTTGTGGTTCCTTTTTAACGAGAAGCTGTGTGGTAACAGAGACCATTAGCGTCGCCCTCCTCCTTTATCCAGGCTTGGGACTGGCACTGTCAGAAAGCGAACAGTGGCGGAGTTTGACGTCTAATTGTGTGTGTCCACAGTTTAACGGCAGCTTATTGGTTGGTTGGATTTTTCTGTTTAACGACTAGCTGTGGGGTAACAAAGACCATTAGCGTCGCCCTCCTCCTTTATCCAGGCTTGGGACTGGCACTGTCAGAAAGCGAACAGTGGCGGAGTATGTGTGTGTCCACAGTTTAGCGGCAGCTTATGACAACATAGGCCGTTGCCGCCGACAAAGATTAGTTTTGGCATATTACAGCTCTTATAACGGAGTATTGCTCGAAAGTGATATCTATATATCATCGGAAGATAGTGTTGTAAAGGTGTCTAAACACAGTTGCAACAGTGATTGTTAGAGATGTGTGTGTGTGTGTTTCCTTTTTAACGACTAGCTGTGTGGTAACAAAGACCATTAGCGTCGCCCTCCTCTTAGAGATGGATGAGTGACTGATATTTAAATAATTTGCGTCATTTCCGATGTCAGATGCAGGCCTTTAAGCTCGAAACAAAATCTTTCTCTTATTAATTTTTGTTGAAAATTTGCTAAGCGAACTTCCAATTACGGGCTTTTTCCAGGCTAACATGAACAATGCTGAAACATGTTTAGAAACAGAACTTCCTTCAGTTTGGAAGCACTGCAGAGTTCACTGATTATTTAGTTAATTAAATAGTTCATTAAGTTTTGCTTATTTATATTATTTATTTATTCATTAGTTCGTTTATTCATTTATTTATGGACAAAATAACTTATAACATAATGTACGATGACCAAGTTAAGGCAGTCTAAACAGTTTAAAAACACTGCAGATAGTACCAAATAAAACATTTATCAACAAGTAAACTTAAGTAATGATGCTTAGAAAGCGCTTCTGAAACCATATTAGAATCTAGAAGAAAGCATTTCTGATACCAAATTCTTAACCAAGAAAACCGCGCATCTGAAAGTCTCTTTTGAATCTAAAGACAGCTCTTGAAACCCGTCTTTCGAATTCCTATCTAGCACAGTTCGATTTCAGAATCTGTCCATAGAACGCATCCTACCATGATCCGCGTAACAACACCGTTTCCTCCTCCTCCGCTTGGTGCGCTCCCCCGTCTGTCTTATCTCATTCGCCGAATATACGTCTCGTCCTGATTCTAGGCGACGGTCTGCTCTGGCCAATCTATCTATTGACACCGATTACGGCGACGCCGATCGGTCTCCGGGGTACGCCCGGGTTTCGACCGGCAACAACGTCCAGCTTAATCGAAATGTCTATGCCGGTCTATGCTGCTCCGGACATATTTAGACCGCTATACATCACGCCCCAAGCGCGTCATATGGGAACGCGTAACACGCGGATAGTGGCGACACGCAGCGGGAAAATGCGACCTTTTGATGAAGTGGACCGCCACTCGAAAATACGTTTAAAATACGTTACATTTTAGTCTATTTGGGGTTAAAGGATCACTAATGTTTTTAAGATTTCACTTTTTCCAATTTGTTCTTTAACTCTTACAACACCGTTATATACACAACAAATTTCAAAGTTGGTAATGTCTCATAATTAATTATCATATACTTAACTCCGCCACTGTCTGTACTCTGACAGTGCCAGTCCAAAGCCTGGATAAATGCTTGCCGTAGGAACGTCCCCATAACTTTCAGTTTCAACTGATTCATCTCCACTGCTATCACTGGCCATAATTCTTTCTCTCGCCTGTCCAAGGGTATACCGTTTTCTACAAAATGTTTTCTTCGCAACAGTCGTTTCATTCGAACTGCTAGATGCCTTGCGTTTCGGCATTTTCAAGTTTCAACGGCTATGGTCGTGTTTATTTATGATACTGCACTGCAAGAAACTCACTTGACATTGACCTTCAAGTGACGTAATAACACTAAAAGTACGTCATTTCCTGTCTGAGTCAATGCAGGATTGAAATAAACATACCTAATTACCATAGCCGATTTACAGGCCTTACGGGGATAAAATAAAGACGCGATGCCGAAATATCGGCCTTACGGGTATTGGACAAGTTCAACGTAGCCGGTTTATCGGCCTTACGGGAATACGATAAAGAACGTCAAGCCGATATTTCGGCCTTATGGGGCAAGAGGGTTAATATGTCGTTAAACTCCCATCCATCCATGCGTGTCATCTGTTTTTCCATTTCCAGGCCAGGAAG